>JAYEVH010000225.1:0-208313 GCA_036346255.1 Ampelocalamus luodianensis
TAAACCTTTCCAACAGAAACACAGCATATTCGGAATGCTCATACTTATTTAGTACATACTAACTCCAATCTAGAGGTTATCATAAACTTTTGATGATTATTCAATCATGGACGAATTGATGGTCCTGTTTCTATTTGTACTCCCACGAGCATAAATAAGATCATCAAATAGCCAATTAAAGAAGATTTCTATATTAATATCTATCAAGACGACAGTCGAACACATCTTATATTTCTCTTTTCGCACAGTTAGATTAATCCATTAAGATCAAATAGTCTAACCAGCTTAGCAAACTAAACAACTCTGAGGATCAACCACTCTGCATCGCTCCACAGTGGTTAATAACTCTATTGATTCCAATTAGGTATAGCCATACACCTAATCACAGTTCAACAAGAACTACTACATGACACCATCAAATTAATCAACTTTCCTTCCAGGATCTTAGTTAGGACCGATTATACAACACACTACTGCACTCCAACTTGATAACTCATATCATATTCACTAATTTCTCCGATTATAACCTCCCACTTAACCACGAGATGACATCGCTAAAGGGTTTAGCATTTTCTTTTATAAAAGAACTTTTCAACTTCAACACTCAAGATACCCAAAAGAAATATATTGAATCAAAACTTCCACGTACTACAGACTTGCAAAGGAAACTTTCATTATCCAAGAACATCAACCTGATAAATGGGTCATGCTTTCCAATGAGAAGGACAAAACTCCAAAATAAAGGTCAAACTTGACAATCAACTCGGTTCACCACCGCAAGAATAACTCATCGCTTGGGAAAAACAATGATTGCTTTACGGACAAATTAAGCCAATAGAAACATAATTCAAAGCAACCCATCAACCGGAATGAACTAAAGCCCAAAGAAAAACTCATCAATCACCACAAGATAGGAGTTGACCAAAACAAATTTCAAAGGAGAGAACAACTCTTCTATATAAACTCACTATCAACGCATGTACTACGATCTCCAGTGTGGGCACTTCGCTAACACTATACCACGATCGGTGGTGTAACCTGTTATAGCCCAGGACTACAACCACTACCTCCACCTCTCAACATGGGTTTCCCCCACACATAATAACCATAGTATTATACTATAGATAAATCAGATCATCTCATAACAGGAATCATTAATACAACTCAACAGAAGCGTAAATGCAATGCTTGACCCATCCCATCCTACTGTGCACCAGTGTGTCAGGTTTATAAGTTCATTAACCATTACAAACTTTTAGCAATTTTAAGTTGCCTAAGTTGTAAATCCAATCACCACGGACCATCGCCCGCTCGATACTAATCAGAACACCCTGTGCCCACATGAGTCTGGAATGCTACTAAACCAACACAATAACATTTTTAATATTGAAACAAATCTCTAAAATCTGTCAGAACCTCCTTTGTTTAGTTACTAAACTAGAGGTCCCAACATTTAAATATAACATAATTAGTTAATCCAACCTCCAGCATAAACAAGAGATAGCCAAAACTATGCTAATCATCACTACAACTTCCATAGCATGCTAAACAACTAAAACATAAGCAGAATGACAATCATAATCCTCTAATCAACTCTATTACAAATTATAGCATGCATAGTGAGTAATCATAAGAAATCCTTCATGCCATTACTCAACTACTAATTTATCAATCTATCGGTCCAAATGTGAGTAGTTCGTGCCATTGTGAAACCACTTCTATTCCCTCCCATGCATGCCGTTCTTGTAAAGGGGGTACCTAAAAACACAACAAAGAAGAGTGAGTCCAAAGACCAGCAAGTACATTAAATGGCAATAAAAACATAGACTACTATAATCATCAACATCCATATACCATCTCAAATAAAAACATGTCATATACTCATGCGATGCAAGATGCTCAGTGCACTTTTCTTTCTCTTTAACTTTTGCATTTTACCGTGTGCGAAGTATGCAACCGTCGCTGCATACCCATGCGTGTGCCTTCTGGCACAGGGACCAAAAGCCTATACACCACATGTATAGGGACCTTTGCCCATCAGTTTAATGATGGGGACCTCTTATATTCATAGCCCACATTCCACGAGTGTGGGGACCTCAAGCCCGTCATCTACATGACGGGGACCTCAACTGTATGTGCTTGGTCACCACGTGACCAGGGCACCTGTATGCTCTCAACATGCATATGCACCATGATAACATATGCATAAGCAGGAATACATCATATTCTTATTATCATGTAAGCAATAACAACATGCGGTATAACCATTTAACCATAACTAACAGTCATCAAGATAAAACAGTAAATCATCTCATTAACAAGCAAGCAAGGCTATACTGTCAAGATACATCACAATCCCATCTTGCAAGCTTACATATATAATAGCCCGAATACTTGCAACCCAGATCATTCCTCATAATCATTTCATCAAATAAATTCTTCAAAGTTGTGCGTACTTGGTCCTCACAAGACCAGGTCTCCACATGATATCAATATGCACATGTACCAATACTATTCATCATCAAAGTACCAAAAGCAGTAACGGCATTTATGGATAATGCAAAGTCATACTTTGAACATTCACCATTCTTGTTATGAACGCTTGTTCACAGCCATACGACACTAACATGAATCAACACGCCGGGAGAGATTTAATTAATCGGAGAGAATAAATTGAATCGGAGAGTGTTTCTTTCAAAGAAATCACCAAATCGAAAGTAAGAGGGGTTTTCGCGTTTGTATGGCAACTCGGCCCTGGGCCTTGGCCCATGTGGTGGCCGGCCAAAAAGGGGGAGGCGCCACCCCTCCCCAAACCCTAGCCGCCCTACTCCCTCTCCCTCTCCCCTCCTCCACCCTTTGGCCGCCACCTCCTCACCCTCCTCCTCCTCTCTTGCGCCCTCCTCCTGGCTGCCTCTCCCTTGCGCTCCTCCCAAGTTCCTCCAAGATCCTCCATTGTTGCCGGCCAAGAGAAGAAGAAAGGGCACCTTTGCACCGCCAAAGAAGAAGAAGGGAGGGAAGAAAGAAGGAGAAGAGAAGGGAGAAGAGGAAAAGGTGGGATCGCCATCCGGGTTCGCAATCTGCAGCGGCTTCAAGGGTAACACATTGTTCTTGTTGGGTAATTAGTCTTGGAAGAGATATCGGTTAGTCTTTGGTTAGATTGCAACTGCTCGTTGTATTGCAGATTTTGTCCAGATCTTGCGCGGTCGATTTCATGTGGTTAGAGGCAGAATTAGGAGTTTGGATCTCCTAGAGAGTTGTAGGTTATGTTCTTAGATTTCGTTGGCCGCCAAGATCGCCCAAATCCGATTAACGGTCTGTGAGATATGAATTTTCTAGTGTTGCTGTCCTGTGGTTCTGTCAGTTTTTGGCAGTCTGTGGTAATTTGGTTAAAGCTTCCATTTAAAAGGAGAATCAGGGTATCTCAGAATAACGAAAAATGTGGGTAATTTCTGCAACTTTTCATAGAGATAAAGAACACGAGATTTGGACTTTTGTAACAAAAGTTATGGTGGTTTAAGCGTACTGTCCAGAGAACCCGACGAGAATTCTGTTGTCGATGTTTGGTTTGATAGGGAAGTTAAGGGCAGAATCAAGAGGGCTCCCCAACTAGGTTTATTTAGGTAATTCAATTACCTTTTCAGAAAGTCTAAGAGCATCTCAATTGGACTCTGAGCAGGAAGTTATGTATATTAGAATTTGGTCTGTTTCAAGAAGCACCAAAACGATCGCTAGAAATTAGGGTTTTGTTAACACTTGAGAGTTAGCGAGTTTTGTTGTGTTATTATTTATGATCTTGGTCCAGCGTGTTGGTCTTAGATTGGGATACCTTTATGTTCAGGTGGGAGCGCGGTTCCGGGGCAGCACCTCTTCGCGTCCACCATTCTCGCACGGTTGAGGCAAGTGCATCGTTTGTATTTTGTTTGTGATTTGCTTGGATATGAATGCGTGTTGATGCATGTTAGTGTCCTATGGCTGTGAACAAGCGTGCATAACAAGAATGGTGAATGTTCAAAGTATGACTTTGCATTATCCATAAATGTCGCATCGCTTTTGGTACTTTGATGATGAATAGTATTGGTACATGTGCATATTGATATCATGTGGAGACTGGTCTTGTGAGGACCAAGTATGCACAACTTTGAAGAATTTATTTGATGAAATGATTATGAGGAATGATCTGGGTTGCAAGTATTCGGGCTATTATATATGTAAGCTTGCAAGATGGGATTGTGATGTATCTTGACAGTATAGCCTTGCTTGCCCGTTAATGAGATGATTTCTTGCTTTATCTTGATGATCATTAGTTATGGTTAAATGGTTCTACCGCATGTTGTTATTGCTTACATGATAATAAGAATATGATGTATTTCGCTATGCATATGTTATCATGGTGCATATGCATGTTGAGAGCATACAGTGCCCTGGTCACGTGGTGACCAAGCACATACTGAGAGGTCCCCGTCATGTAGATGACGGGTTGAGGTCCCCACATTCGTGGAATGTGGGCTATGAATATAAGAGGTCCCCATCATTAAAGTGATGGGCAAAGGTCCCAATACATGTGGTGTATAGGCTTTTGGTCCCTGTGCGGAAGGCACACGCATGGGTATGCAATGACGGTTGCATACTTCAGACACGGTAAAATGCAAAAGTTAAAGAGAAAGAGAAAGTGCACTGAGCATCTTGCATCGCATGAGTATATGACATGTTTTTATTTGAGATGGTATATGGATGTTGATGATTACAGAGTCTATGTTTTTATTGCCATTTAATGTACTTGCTGGTCTTTGGACTCACTCTTCTTTGTTGTTGTGTTTTTAGGTACCCCTTACAAGAACGGCATGCATGGGAGGGAATAGAAGTGGTTGCACAATGGCACGAACTACTCACATTTGGTGATAGATTGATAAATTAGTAGTTGAGTAATGGCATGAAGGATTTCTTATGATTACTCACTATGCATGCTATAATTTGTAATAGAGTTGATTAGAGGATTATGATTGTCATTCTGTTTATATTTTAGTTGTTTAGCATGCTATGGAAGTTGTAGTGATGATTAGCATAGTTTTGGCTATCTCTTGTTTATGCTGGAGGTTGGATTAACTAATTATGTTATATTTAAATGTTGGGACCTCTAGTTTAGTAACTAAACAAAGGAGGTTCTGACAGATTTTAGAGATTTGTTTCAATATTAAAAATGTTATTGTGTTGGTTTAGTAGCATTCCAGACTCATGTGGGGCTGGGGTGTTACAAATTGAGAACCCAACTTCTCAATTTCTTGATCTTTCTCCTTTGCGATGCGGGAGATCTCGTGGACAACCGAGGACTTTTCCTGGACCTCGATCCGAAGAGTCCCCACCTCGGCCTGAAGGGCTTTATTTTTTACTTCTTTTTCTGTAAAAGAATGAGAGGTTAGGAAGGTGGAGATCAAGATTAAAAGCAGTCATGACTCCACATACTATTTATTTTCTCTTGCAATTCCTGAGTTGCAGAGTTAGCCTCCTGAAGCTTCTTCAGAAGGTCGGCGGCCTTATCCCTTAGTTTTTTCGAAGTCGAGCGAATCAGCTATGGTCTTTTCGTCACTCTTGAACCTGAAAGGTTAAGGGTAAACATGAATACAGCACAAACACTTGTAAGTATTTCTCACGATCGACGCATGATCGTAAGTTTTTCACGATTACTCCGGTCGTAAGTTTTTCTACGGTACTAAGTCGTAAGATTTTCCACGACAACCCCCACCGAGTGCTGAACAAGTAGTCGAATGATAAAACGATTACGAGTATCGGTCACTCACCACCTCTCTTGTCGTAGTTTGACAAGTTGTCGATTATACTCGCAAATCGTAGCAACTTGTTCCACGGCTCTCTACAGGGAAGAAAAATGATAAGAGACGGGAATAAAACCATACATACATAAGTATCGATGAGTACTTACATTCATGTTTGACCAAGCAAACATGGAGACTATCCGTGACGGATCCTTCAGCCCATCCATCTCCTCGACTCGTTTCCACCAAACCCCTTCGAGACGTTTATTATCGAGGACATCCCCGCAATTGGGAATGCTGCTGGGGTGAGGAACTCGGTCGCGAGACTGGTAGGCGGAAGATCCTACGATAGAAGCAGGGCCAAAGAAATTAGAGCAAAAGTTAAAGTACTCTTCTTCCTTTGATTCGGTGACGGGAGCACCACCTGGAGGACCGGAAGGAATGTCCTCGACAACCTCCTTACCAGCACGGTGGTCGGAACTCTCATCACCACTGACTCCCGGTGTCTCCCTCATGGCCTCTCTCGCCTCCACTTCCATCTCTACGACTACCTTTGTGGTCGTAATGACTTCTACAGAAACGACTTCCTCTACCGCAAGAATAGTAGCTGGATCTTCAGCTACTGCCACGGTCACAACTTCGCTGGCTGAAGAGGTGACAGCGGGCTTCTCCATAGAAGCATCCCTAGGGGCTGAAGGAGTTGGGCTAAGATCGCAAAACAAAAAGTAAGTCAAATTGTGAAAAACAAAGGGTAAAAGCTGTTGTTACACTTCTGTTTTTCACATACCTCTGCGCGCTGGATCTAACCCGGAACTTGGGAACAACCTTCCCAACAGAAGGTTTCTTCGACTTCTTCTCAACTGTTGTGGGTTGAGATTCGATCGAAAGAACGGGAGTCTCCTCTTCCGACTCCCTGAGTGGTCGAGATCTGTCTCGGCCACCTTAAGAACACTGCTCCCCTCGACCTCAGGTTCTACTGGAGCAGTCATTTTCTTCACAAAAGACATGAAGTTCTTTCAGTTTTTCCTTTCTAGCTGCCTTATAAAGCCACGAGAAGCAGAAACTGCGAAAGACTTGTTGTCGTAATAGAATGGTACCTTGACCTTGGGGGCTTTGCGCTTGAGGGCAAAGGCAGCTTCCTCTGCTTTCTTCCTCGTTGCAGCCAAGTCTGCAGCAAATTTAGCAAAAGGAGCAGGAGGAGCCGAACTCAAGCCACCCTTGTCGCCGACCTTTACAAGTCGACGCTTTTTGGCTGGAGGGAACTTTGCTGACTCTGCCTGCGCTGTCGCCCCAATGACCACCAAATCGACTTCCTCGTCGTCTTGGCGGTCTTCCATGCCTACTTTCTGTTGAAAATCAAAAAAAGAAAGTGGTCGTAAGTTTTTCTACGATCACTAACTAGTCGTAAGTTCTTCTATGACCAGCTCGCAAGTCGTAAGTTTTTCTACGACAAATCCTTTCGTTTTACGACAATAGGCGCCTAAAGACGAAGTCGTTTTTCGATTACCTTTAGGCGCTCCACTTTTTCTTCTACAGTCAAAACCGCAAGAATTTGGGGAGTTGCTACGCTGGACGGACTCTTCTCGCAGATGAGCTCGATGTGAGCATCAATCTCCACCGTGGAAGATCCACACACAAATAGGACGATCAATGCGGACAGATTGAGATTAGCCAAGGTTAAAGTCAAAAGTGAGTTTTTCACTTACGATCCTTGTAATCCCTAGTCGGGTCTTCTTTCCCCGAGTACCTCCACATAGGAGGAACTCGTTTCTTCAAGGGGCTAATGCGGCGCGTGATGAAGTCCTTCACCACGTGCCATCCGGTAAGCCCCCCGTCTTCAAGTCTTTGATGGCTTGAATATAGGGGGCAATTCGGTCGAGATTACTGGGAGTCGAATCCCAGGAAGGGGACCTCTCAGCGGCTTTCCAGACAAACGAGAGGTTGTCTTCCTTGGTAACTTCCCAATAAAATAACTTCTTCTTCCACCCCGGCCACGACGACCGGGTGAACATCTGAATATATTCCTTTGACTTACCGTCGTGGAGCTTCAGACCGCAACTCCCAACAATTCCGGCATGTCGAGACATTCTGTAGTAGTACTAGAAAAGCTCGAGGTCTGTTGGAATCCCCAGGTAAGCCTCATACAGATACACGAATAAGCTCAGCATTGTGATGGAATTAGGGCCAAGGTTCACTAATTCCACCCAAAAGTGCTCGAGCGCAAGTGTGAAAGGGGTAGGGTTATATTTGGAATAACTCTGAGATAACTCTCCATTATCTCGATTGATAGCCGTCAAGCGATATAGGAGGTTACTACTCCGATAATTACTCTCATTATTACGTAATAATGAGCGCCTATTGACTGTAAGGACAACCGCCATCGGAGCATAGTATAAATAGGTGTCTTTTGGAGGTAATGGGAGAGAGGTTTTTGAGGGATAATCGTGAGTGATATTAGCATAAGTCTTTCCACTGATTGTAATCAGGATACCCAATACAATACACACAGGAGTAGGGTTGTTATTCTCACTAGAGAAGGCCCGAACTCGTATAAAAATCCCGTGTCTCTTTTATGCGTGTGATCAATTGTGGAGACCCCGAATCAAATAATCTTTACGTAAGATCGGTTCTAAAACATGCAGAATCCTTGCCCCAACCGTCAACACTGCAAGGGAGAGAATGCAAGAGATGTCTAGGCTAGTAGCGACCACGTACGCCTGTAACATGGCTGAATCCCAGGCGATCTAACCCATCTACTTTTCCCGTTTAGCTTTTAATTAACTGATGCCCGTTCTCACATAGAATCAAGAGCTTGCACAAAAGTAAGGAAAAAGAACACACGAGAGACAGAGAGAGAGACAGAGAGGGAGAGAGAGAGCACAAAGTAAAGGCCATGCAGCGCCGCATCCCTCTCTCATCTCAAGCGAGGTTGCCATTGCGTCCATGCTGGATAGATAGAAAGAAGCAAAGCGAGGGGGAACAAGAGCTGAAACGCGCGCGCGCACCGGGTTCTATTCCCACCAAAGTTGCCGCTACTGCGTGCGTAGAGATAGTGCTGTACTTTTGCTTTTTCGCAAGGATTTGAAGTGGACGTGCCTGCCGTGGCAGGATCCGTCAGTAGTCGATGGGCGCGTGGATGATGAACCCCCGGATGCGGACAGAAAACAGTCCAACAACAGCTCAGTTTGCCTTCACCTCCATCGGTCAAATAGTTTGCTTGTTGCGCTTTTGCCCAAAGGGAGCGGCGCCCTTCAACGTGGCCCGCTGCAAGCAACCCATTTTTCCTTGTGGGGTAGCAAAGCTCTGTATATGTAAATTTCCTTGTGGGGTAGCATATGAATTCTATTAATAAGACGTCTTCCAATTTTGATGCTGCCAATTTGGATTCTTTCGTTGAGCTGTCATTGTCATAAAGTCTTGTTACTGTAAACCTCTGCATTCTAATTCTATAATGTGGTGATATGTAGTATTGGGTTCATAATTCTTTGATATCATCGGTTCTATTGCTGCTTGACTTACCTCCTTGTTAAATTTCTGATCAAATACTCCAAAGTTTGCATTTTGTCTCCTGTTCTGTGGGAAATTGGTGTTTTTATTTTTTTTTTCAAAACAAACATTGGTGATGTTGTGATCACTAGTAGAGTATGAAGCTTAAAATTTCTTTTGGTGAGGCTGCGAGCATGCCCAGCACCGGCCGCGGCGAATGTGACAGAGGTGATGACCGGCTTGAGAAACTTCTTGAGCTTGATGATGTTGTCTTGGATGGTGCGGTCCCGAAACCACCGCCATCTGAGGTAGGGAGAGAGGCCACCCAACACCAGACAACACCAGCGCATTTGGTGGAGAGAGCATAAGCTTCGGGGCAACCCATAAGACCTAGTGGATCATTGCGGTCAATGGAGTTTTCAGAAAATGGACCAGCCACTTTGCCCCCACTTAAAGCTCTGGGCCGCACAGAGTAGGTCCGGATCGGACCGGATTGACCCATTCCCACCCCTAAATACCAAGGCATTTCCATGCTCTTTCAGGGAGATAAGATGTACAAATCATTAAGAACACGAAGGGATGCGCCCTAAGAGTCTGAAATTCCTATTGGATATATGTAGCACATATAGAAGAAGCGTTTAGCCAAACAAAACAAGCTAGCACAACCAAAGACATGGTAGAAACAGAGATCACCTTTCACAAGATTGCGCCACAGTGAACCACCGTGGCGAATGCCTAAATCGACGAGGAGTTGCATCTTGACCATCGCAAAGCACGTACACACTCGGGCTGGTTGATCTATTAATTACCCCTCTAAGGAGATGGGGATCAAGCAAAGGGAAGGTGTCGTTTAGAAAACTAACTAACCAAGGGCAGCCAATTCAGGCTATTTGATAACCAAATAATAACGAAAATGGATTATTTGGAGGGATGTGTATGAATATATAGAGTATGGATGGAAGAGAGCGAGAGTCATAGGAGAGGGGAATAATTCCACTAGGGGGAGCTCCTAGTAGTGGACAAAAACTTTAAATGTTTGCTTTTATGAACGGGTGGTGCGGGTGTCACATTCCTCTGCGCCCATCACACCGAGATACGCATCTATAATCTATCCATAGTTTTTAGAGGGAAAATTTATCAACTACATGTCATAATCATAATCGTTTTGACCGATTTACATTTTCACCGGATACTCCGCACTCTCGACAAATCCACTCTCTCTATGCTGCATAGAGTTATAACAACGAGCCATATGGGCTGCAAGAAACCGCCGTCTTCTGCCATCCGGACCCGCCACAAATTTAGTAGTTACTATTTCGAGTTTGTGTGATATTGTTTTTTGGGTCTTCCGACAGTCCATCCAAATCTCATTCGTAAGATATTACTCACTAGCCCTAAAAACATTTTCCTAGTTATGTCTGTCCCTCTGATTTTCTTTCCAACATTACAAAGTGATGCTTACAATACTTCTCCCTTTTGACATTTTTGGCAGCGTGGAACTGCAAGTAGAGGAAGTAGGCATCCCAATTCCCCACAATCTACGCCTTATTTATAAGTGATTTTCTCTATTTTTGATGTGTGTCCTTTTTGGAAAAGAAGATGACTGTTCTACAAGATCAAGAAAGAAAGAATAAACGAAGCATTTCTTGTGCTGACGGAAGGGAAAGATGCCCGTGATCAGAACTCACTGGACGACATGTGTATCCTAATCATGTTGTTGTCTTGGTATGAAATTTTCTGTATACTGTCATGGGACATAAACATGTATGTCCAAAGACGTTACACGCAAAAAGCATTGTACATGACAAAGGGATCGATCGGATGGTAGCACGATCGACAACGAGGGGAGTAAAGACATTACTGCATCATTTGCTAGGCAAGTTTGCTCATAAGTCATAACTGCTAAAAAGAATCCTTGCCCCCACCGTCGACACTCGGCAAGGGAGCGAATGCAAGTGATGTCTGGGCTAGTAGCGACCAAGTACGCCTGTAACATGGCTGAATCCTAGGCGATCTAACCCATCTACTTTTCCCATTTAGCTGTTAATTAACTGATGCCCATTCTCATACGGAATCAAGAGCTTGCACAAAAGTAAGGAAAAAGAACACACGAGACACACACACACACACACAGAGAGCAAAAAAGTAAAGGCCATGCATGCGCGCATCCGTCTCTCATCGCAAGAAGGTTGCCATCGTGTCCATGCTGGATAGATAGAAAGAAAGAAGCAAAGCGAGGGGGAACAAGAGCTGAAACACGCGTAGAGTCCTATTCCCACCAAAGCTGTCGCTGCTGCGTGCGTAGAGATAGTGTTGTACTTTCGCTTTTTTGCAAGGATTTGAAACGGACGTGCCTGCCGCAGCAGATCTGTCGGTAGTCGATGGGCGCGTGGATTTGAACCACGGATGCGGATAGCAAACGGTCCAACAACGACTTCGGTTTGCCTTCACCTCCATCGATCGAATAGTTTGCTTATCACGCTTTTGCCCAAAGGGACCAGCGCCCTTCAACATGGCCCACTTCAAGCAACCCATTTTTCTTTGTGGGGTAGCAAAGCTCTGAATATATAAATTTCCTTGTGATGTAGCATGTGAATGCTATTAATAAGACGTCTTCCAATTTTGATGCTTACAATACTTCTCCCTTATGACATTTGGCGTGGAAGCGCAAGTAGCGGAAGTAGGCATCCCAATTCCTAACAATCTACGCCTTATTTATCAGTGATTTTCTCTATTTTTGACGTGTGTCCTTTTTGGAAATGAAGATGATGTTCTACAAGATCAAAAAGAAAGAATAAACGAAGCATTTCTTGTCTTGTGAAAGGGAAAGATGTTCGTGATCAGAACTCGCTGGACGACATGTGTATCCTAATCAGGTTGTTGTCTTGGTATGGAATTTTTTGTATACTATCACGGGACATAAACATGTATGTCCAAAGATGTTCTGTGAAAGCATATTGTACATGACAGAGGATCGATCGGATGGTAGCACATGGTCAACAACGAGGAGTACCTCACGATTGAATAACTACATCATTTCCCTAATGGGGCAAAAAGATTATTGCATCATTTGCTAGGCAAGTTTGCTCATAAGTCATAACTGCTAAAAAGAATCCTTGCCCCCACCATCGGCACTCGGCAAGGGAGTGAATGCAAGAGATGTCTGGGCCAGTAGCGACCACATACGCCTATGACATGGTGAATCCTAGGCGATCTAACCCATCAACTTTTCCCATTTACCTTTTAATTAACTGATGCCCATTCTCATACGGAATCAAGAGCTTGCACAAAAGTAAGGAAAAAGAACACACGAGAGACACAGAGAGAGAGAGGGAGAGAGCACAAAGTAAAGGCCATGCATGCACACATCTGTCTCTCATCGCGAGCAGGTTGCCATCGCGTCCATGCTGGATAGATAGATAGAAAGAAGCAAAGCGAGGGGGAACAAGAGCTGAAACGCGCGCCGAGTCCTATTCCCACCAAAGCGGCCTCTGCTGTGTGCGTAGAGATAGTGTTGTACTTTTGCTTTTTCGCAAGGATTTGAAGCGGACGTGCCTACCGCGGCAGGATCCGTCGGCAGTCGATGGGCGTGTGGATGCTGAACTCCGGATGCGGACAGCAAACAGTCTAACAACAGCTCAGTTTGCCTTCACCTCCATCGGTCAAATAGTTTGCTTATCGCGCTTTTGCCCAAAGGGAGCGGCGCCCTTCAACGTGGCCCACTTCAAGCAACCCATTTTTCCTTGTGGGGGTAGCAAAGCTCTGAATACGTAAATTTCCTTGTGGGGCAGCATATGAATGCTATTAATAATACGTCTTCCAATTTTGATGCTTACAATACCTCTCCCTTTTGATATTTTTGGCAGTGTGGAACTGCAAGTAGCAGAAGTAGGCATCCAAATTCCCAACAATCTACGCCTTATTTATAAGCGATTTTCTCTATTTTTGACGTGTGTCCTTTTTGGAAATGAAGATGACTGTTCTACAAGATCAAAAAAGAAAGAATAAACGATGCATTTCTTATGCTGACGGAAGGGAAAGATGCCCATGATCAAAATTCGCTGGACGACATGTGTATCCTAATTAGGTTGTTGTCTTGGTATGAAATTTTCTGTATACTGTCCTCGGACATAAACATGTATGTCCAAAGACATTACTGTAAAGCGCATTGTACATGACAGAGGGGATCGATCAGATGGTAGCACACAGTCGACAACGAGGGGTGTACCTCAAGATTGAATAACTACATCATTTACCTTGGGGAAAAAATGTTTACTGCATCGTTTGAGGAGTTGTGATAAACTTTTTTTGGGGGGAGGATGGTGGGCAAGAACAAGTACGAGCTTATCCACATTGGATTAAAGCATGAAGCACCCCATGTTTTCTGGTTGTCGCCCCCATTGCAGCAGTTGATCGAGATGGTATCGGCCCGGCAATTGCTTATGGCTAGAACTATCTGTGGTACTCCCTTTTGATGGCAACAAGGACAGGAGAACAAATAGACGAGCAAAATTTGACTAGCTTTTGCGTTAGGGGATGTGAATGTCGAGTACAGTGGTTGGATCTTAAGCAAGGGAAGTTATAGCCTTGCTTAGCATTGAGAGGTATTTCGTAAAGATAAAAATAGTTAGCCTTATTTTTTAGAGCATTAAAAATAGTGCTGTACCTTCGCTTTTTCGTAAGGATTTGAAGTGGACATGCCTGCCGCGGCAGGATCCGTCGGCAGTCGATGGGTGCGTGGATGCCAAACCCTGGATGCAGATAGCAAACAGTCAAACAACAGCTCAGTTTGCCTTCACCTCCACTGGTCAAATAGTTTGCTTGTTGCGCTTTTTCCCAAAGGGACTGGCACCCTTCAACGTGGCCCGCTGCAAGCAACACATTTTTCCTTTTTGCTGCTACTCGTGTAAATACCTGTTACACTGGGAGTATTATTGGATTTGGCATCAAAATGGATATAGATGGTGATGGGTGCTAAAAAGAAAATTCCTCTTTCGTATTATTCCTGGACACACGCCTAAACATGGACTTAATTTAGAGTCCTATACCTTTCTTGTAGCTTAGAGTCCTAGAGGAATAATTCTTATTGGACCTAGACCTGTTCATAGGTGACCCATTCAAATTTCTAAATTCGTCTAAATTCAAACTCTACCTTCCTGATATTTGTATTTAATTTTTGGAGTTTGTTATCTCTTTGCTTTGTATTTATTTGTTTATTTGTTTTCGTTTACGAGTAGATATTGATACTTCGGGAGCTTTCGAAGGAGAAGAAGTTGATCAAGCTCAAGACCAGTACCAGGACTTGTCCCAAGGCAAGTTGTACCTTTGACCATATTGAACTCAGTTTTCCAGAATTACTTTGATTCAAGTTATTGTATTTTATTTTAAGTAATTATTTAAATGCTTTGGGAGTAGTTATATACAAATTTGTTTATATCCACTTTGTCTGTTGTATTATCATGATATTTTGTCACCCTAGCTTGGTTAATTACGGGTTGGTAATATCATAGCACCAACGTGATTTGGTTAGATACTGAATAGTGCGCTTAGCCATGTAACGGATCATTGATATCATTTGAGTTGCAAATACAAATTTGACTAAGTGATTATGAAACTTGTGTAAAATTATGTGATGTATGCTGTTACTCGTTGATAGTATGTGTTGCACTTAACCAACAGGGTGGAAATAGATTTACACGAGGCGAGTGGATGGTCTTGTGTGATTAGGAAATATGAATCATGGTAATGTACTTGGAAATTGGCAGTCTCGCCTTGGTCAATTAAGGACTTAACTTTATGCACCATTGAACCGAGCCACCACTGTACGACCACATGCCTGATGGGATGGGGCCTAACTTAGTAAGTTATGGAATCTCGACATTGATTACTCAGGAAGTAGGTTAGGTGCTCAGTGATGGGTGGAGATGTGGACTACTCTGAAAGTCGCATCAATGGACGGTTCGCCCCTTCCAAGTCCAACGGTGTGTGTTGTATCAAAGCACATTGTTAGGGTTGGTACGACGGTAAAACACATCGGGGGGTCAATGGTCGAGATGGAGTTTTGAAAAGGTTTTGTTATGATTAGTGCTAGCTACACTGTTTATATCGTGTGGGTAAAGTGTACTACCTTTGCAGAGTGTTAATCAATCTATTCGAATAGCCGCGTCCGAGGTAATGGACATCCTCGAAGATTTCACACAGAGGTAGATTTTCATAAAACATTTGGGAAGGGACTCTTGTGTAGGATAACTTGCAATTGTGTGAATGGAGAATTGATTAGGCTTTGTGTCCTTTGTGAAAACAATTGTTAAACTATTCCTATTTATTTGTTTTGAATTGCACTTTCAATCTATTATTTGTATTCAATTGCACATCTTTGTTTTATTGCAAAATAGCTACGAAGTCATTTCCTTTTGAATAAGCTATCATTTATAAATTGCATTATGTGGTACAACTTGTTGAGTACTCGGAGAACTCATTCTTGTTGTAATCGTTCAGCTGAAGTGGAGGAATCGTCACCTGCTTTCGAGGAGGAGCTTTATGAGGATGGTGATCGTTAGGTCTTGATCCCAGCCGACTACTTGTGGCGAGTCGATGGGTTTCCGCTGGAGTTGCTTTTGTTCCGCTGCCGTTTATTTATTTAGTGTCAGCCCTACGTGGTTTAATAATTGTAAACTCGACCATAAGGTCAAAACTCCAATTTATTATTGAAATTAGTCGTTTATTCTTATATTCGTCTTGTGTGGAATGATATTCATCTATGTTGACACTTTGTGTGCACTAGCTTGATCTGGACTAGTGCGTTCATTATACAGAGGGTCTAGAATTGTATTTTTGTCCCGACAAAACCTTAGCGGGCGGAATTGGGTTAAGAAGGAGCTTTGTAGAGACCTTGTGATAATCACTTAGTCGCGCACCTATGGAAGTGTGAATGGACATTATAAGTTGATTTATCTCTTGTGGGTAAAGTTGTACAACCTCTCTGAGTTAAAACTATTTAAATAATCATGTCCCCGATTATGCACAATGTTCAGGGATTTCACACGAGGTGTAGAGATTTTATAAAAATGGTTGAATGGTGAATAGGAGATTCACTTGATGAATGTGATGTTCACTTGGTGGATGAGATATTGACTTGATAGTTTGGTTGGGAAGTGAATGAGAGGTTCATTGGTTATTCCAAAATAATTGTTTACTCTATTTATTTAAGGTCTTTTCAATTATGTTTTACAATCTACTTACTGTATTTATTGTCAATACTTGGTTTCTACAAAAAGAACCATATTACTATTCCTTTGATCAAGCCTTGCATGAATATTAGTTGCATACTGTTCCTTACAACTTGCTGAGTACTTTACGTACTCACGGCTTTAAACATTGTTGCTTAGTTGAAGAAGATCAAGCTACTCAGGCTAGGGTGTGCTTCCCACTCAATTGCCCGTGGACATGTCAAATGACCACCACAAGTTATCTTATTTTTGCTGAAAGAGTTTTATTTATTTCTTAAGCTCTGCGTGGTAACTTAAGTAAACGTTGACCATAAGTTTCAGTTATTATTATTTATTATTGTTTTGCTACTTTTTTAGTTATTTTGTTGAATGGATGCTATTACATTGATGTTTCACTATATCGCTAACTCACGATTATAGAACTAGTTTAGAATATACTGAGATGGTTTCGGATGTATAAATCGAGTCACGATAATGTGTGCATCACATAAAAAATTTCTACAATGAAACATTAAAACGAGAATTTTCAGGATTAGAATATTACCTAAAGAGGTTGGAGCTTTATCAGAAATCCCTGTTGTTATGTATCTCTATCCAAATATAAAATATTCAATTGGTGAATGGCGGTGGAGTGGTACGTTCTCCCCTCCCAGTCCTCTCACCTCCTATATATAAAATCTCTAAAAAACACTTGTGAAACAAATAAATTAACTTCTAACAAATTTAATCCTTAACTCAACAACCTCCTCAACCCTACCAAAAATTTCTTTATGTTGCTAGATCTTTCCCTTCTCACCCTCTCACATTTCCCGGTCGCCACCATTTAGTGACGACACAGCACACCCCACCAGGCCACCACCGACTCGGTCCTCCTCTTTGTCGCCATCAACTGAGGCTGCCTAACAAGGTCTCATGCAATCAGGAGCGCCGCCGACATGACGATGGCAACGCAAGAAAGGCCTTGTGGCGGCCCTAGGGTGTGGCATAGTCCGAGCATTGCAACGGAGGCATGAAACAGACCATGGGGGCAAAGCCGAGGGTGCGGTGTAAGCTGAGCACGCCGGCTGGGCGCAATGAGGGCTAGGCGAAGCTCTATTGTGCGCCGCATTGGGGCGAGGCGTTATGCTGGCGTCAATGGCTATGTATTCCATAGTCCAAATTGTAGCCCTCGACGATTTCTTCAGCTTTGTAATTATAGCCATCTTCATTTCACTTGGCCTATATGCCCACCCAAACTTGACTCCTTATATCGTGCCCTATTTCTTCATAGAATTGATTCATTGAGGTACACTTCCTTTCAAATAACACGCTCAAAAATAACTTTAGAAACATGTCTATCTACCATATATGACGGGCAATTAGTAGCATAGTAACAGCTTTTGACAACATTCAAGAAGGTCTGCTTCGTCTTGTAACTTGTTCTATCATCATATCTTTGAAGAATATATTGGGAAAGTTCTTGCATATCCAACTCAATTTTCTTGTCAATGTGTCTTATTATTGCCTCGTTCTTCTCAGTATCCTATAACAAAAATATTATTCCCTTAGCTCTGTAAGCCCAACTCTGAAGTATAACAGAGAAATATACTGAACACAATAAACAAAAAAGTTAATACAAATGCTAAATTCCTGTGTATTTAGTAAGTTCTTAATCTGCCAAATGAGGGTAAGATACAAAGTTACATACTCAATTCAACAACTCATATGAAGTGAGGCGGGTTTAATTATAACAGGAGAGGCAGAAAAACCTACACTTGGATGCTTGAAAAAGAGCTTTTAAAGAGGAAGTAGTTCTGCGTACGCAGAGGGAAGGACAATCTTTGTCCTGTAACTTTTTATTGGCTAGACTCTTCGTGAGCTGTTCTGTATGGTTTCCTTTTCTTTGACGAGGCCTTGCACATATTTTTCTTTTGTACTATTATATTATTAATATAGTGAAGTAGGAGCCTCTCCTACTTTTTCTCCCTCTAAAAAATTATGACATGAGATTTTATTGATGAAATTAGCATAAGAGTTCATTATATTTATAATATAATACATGAATTGTGAAACCGAGTGAAATGTATTGTATTTTTATATACCAACTAGCATAAGATTTAACAAATTTATGAGCAGTAAATCAAACTAAGAATTATTCATTTTATTTATTATATTGTAACATGAATCGTCAAACGAAGTGCAATGGATTATAATTTTATATACCAAGTCAAAGTTTTGGAGTTACAGTTTGTGGTAACATACTAAAAGGTGAAAAATCTCTTATTTTGGTCTAAACTAATGTTAACTTTGCATATAAACATGACATAAATATCTTACTATTATAAATGACTTGGTAGTCTGTCACATACCTTCCCACCTCCTTTTAATTTGATGGGAGTTTTTGTAGATAAATATATGCATACATGCATATGTTACTATAAAGATCTGTAACATCCCAAAGTGTTGTTACCAAAATAAAATAAATAAAGTTATTGTTTTATTGGATTTTCTAAAATTTGAAAGAGTTTCATTGCTTTATTTGAATTTTTGAAATTTTAAAAGTCAAAAGTAAAATTTATTTGAAGTTCTTGAAGTTTTATTTGATTTAACCTGAAAAACAAAAATTTAAATAATTTCTACAATTTTCTGAATTTTTAAAAGCCTTTTCCTAAATATTTTAAAGCTAAAATAATTTATTTTGCAAAGTTAATAGCCAACTTTAAGTTGGAAATAGTTTTATTAAGTCCAAAATAAATAAGGGAATTTCTGTGAATTTTCTCATAATTTTTGGATTTATTTTGCTATTTTCTAAAGCCCTTTCTAATTATCTGGATTAAATCAATTGGAAAATCAATTTAAATTCTCGAAATTCTTTTGGGCCGAAACCCTCTCCAACCCATCTCCTTTCTCCGCGCCCGGCCCATTCCAGCCCACCCGCTCGCACCCCTCTCTCCCACCCACTGTCAACCGTCCGATTTGAATCGGACGGCTAACACACACCCACGCCACCCTGCCTCCTCCGCGCCATCGGATGAAGACCCGACGGCCGCAACCCCTTCTTCCTCCCCGCACCTTCTCCCTCAAACGCCGCACGCGGCTGCCATTTTCGCCGAACCGAGCTCCGTCAACACCGCGATTCTCGCCCCCTCTCCTCTCGCGGACGCACGCACTAACTTCCCCTCATCACGCCGACCCTCCTTCCGGCAATTTCCCCCTCTCTCACGGTCGTAATCGCTGGATTTTAAATCACCACCGCCGCCTTCACCGCCCCGATCTCCTCCTCCCAGACTCCTCCGCCCATATAAAAGGGAGCACGAGGTGCCCCCGGAGTCCCTCAACCCGCTCCCACCACCCACTCCTCCTCTCCCCTCCCGGTTTCGCTGGAATCCGCGTGTGAAGAACCCCGGCCGAGCACCCTTTCTTCCCTGATTCTGGTGACGATGCCGCCTCCTCGCCGTCGTCGCCTACACCATCGGCACCGCCTGGTCACGGCGCACACCATGCGCACGCTACCTTCGCCGGAGCACGCCCGAATCGCCACGCCGCCTTCCGCCCGAACCTCGTCGCCGCTGTCATCCTCGCCGCCGCCGTTGCGGTCACGCCCCCAAGCAAACAAGGTGAGCACCGCGATCAGGGGAGTCTCCTCTTTCATTTGGTACCCCTCGTCGCCCGCGAAACACCGCCGTTCGCCGGTTCCTTGGGACCCGAGCACCGCCCCCATCCGGCACCGACGTGGCCGCCACTGTGGTGCCACATCTGCGCCAACTTCGATACGGTGATGTGTCCGCCCACGTGGCGCACACGTGGCTTTCCCCCCTTTTTCATTGGAAATTAATTCAACCGAAATATAAATCATGTCGCTGACGTCAGCCTTGCGTAATAAATGGATTTTCCTTTAGAAAAATAATTCGGCCGAAAATCCATTTCCACCTGCTGATGTCATGCTGACGCAATAAAGCATATTTCCTTTAAAAAATAATTCCCAAAATTCATAAAAAAAAACCCTAATTCTATCATTTCATGTAATTTGAATCTTCCAAAGCCCATATCTTTTGCATCCGAACTTCAATTTAGGTGATTCAAATTCCTAAAATTTTATAAAATTAATATCTAGCCAACTAAACCAAAATTATTTAATTTAGAGTTCATTTGAATGGTTATTTGAATTTTATTTGAATTTTGCTTATTTCGCGATTAGATTTCAACGACTTCGGAGAATCAGATTTCGACGACGTTTGAAGAGCTTATAAGAGGATTTATTTTGACTGTATGATCATCGTGATTGTACACTTGGACTTCCTGGAGAAAGTACTTGTGAGTACTAGGTGACCTGTTAAGGAAAACAACATCACCTCAGTACCGGGTGATCTGTTAGGAAAACAACATCATCTCATCAAGCAAGGCAAGTTATACTCTTGATCATATTGATCCCATTATTTCAAATTATATATATTCTATTTTAAATTATTACTGCATGCATATGTTTATACAATTATTTTAGTTCCCTGTTTTAATTGTCTAGTTATTCCAATCTTCTTTGTATAGCCAATTTGAATGTTGAACGTGGATACCTTGTCACCATTAGGCAAAATGATACTAAAATTAATCATATGCTTAGCCAATGCTTAGATCAAATCATGTATTTGGGAAGTTTTTAGCCAAATCTTCCAAATTTGATTTAAATTGGTTTTGTGGTATTGTTTTACCATAGAAAGATTATAAAATACTTTTACTTGGAAATTAAAATAAAAATGGGTTTGGACTTGGGCGAAATGGATGATTGGTGGGTGCAGGTTTATGCACGAGCTTAATCTGGTTAGGATTAAGGCCTAGGGGTTTTTATGGAAAGTCATCCAAGTCAGTTAAGAACCGTTCTTCGAGTGCATGATGCTATGCCTTACCGTACTACCACAAGTCTGAAATGGGACAGATTTGGCTAAATAATTTGTGATGTCTTAGTGTCATTTGTGCTATATTGTTGGTGTGGGTATCGGTTAGACAGTAGTCCCACCTAGCGCAAGAGGGGGCTCCCGGTGGATGGTTAGTCCAATGGTAGCGAAACCTTAGCGGGCATAAATACATTAAGACAGAATATTGTAAAGGCCTCATGATAATCACTTAGTCGCACACCTATGGAATTGTGTGAGTGGACAGTACAAGTTGATTATCTCTTGTGGGTAAAGTTGTACAACCTCTGCGTAGTGTAAAACTATTCGAATAGTCGTGTTCACGGTTATGGACATGCTGGCCGAACTGCTCAAAGTTAGACTTTGGTTTTGTTTGAAAAAGACTTCTTCAAAACTGGTTTATGCAAATGGAATTTGGGCAGGAAGCCATGTGATAGGAGGGTATCCTTCACCATTCATGTGTGAATGTTATCTGACTATAAAATTGAGAATTTATGAAATAAAATTTAGTTATAGAATAACTGCTTTGGAACTTAGTACAAGTATTTAAAGGAAATGCTGCTTTATGCAAATCAACCAATAAGTCATCCTTTGTTACATCCATGTATGCATGTCATTTTGCTATTTGATGGGTGTAACTTGCGAGCACGGTAGTTGTGCTCATACTTGCTTTATGCAAATAAAATTTCAGAGGAGAAGAACTTTGCTACCAGTGTGGATCTCGACGACTAGGCTGCTACCCCAGTCGGTTGCCTGTGGTAGATTGCTAGACTCTACTACTTCTTCGTCTTCCGTTGTGTTCTTTATTGTTGGCTTGTAAGCCTCTTTTGTAATAAACT
Source organism: Ampelocalamus luodianensis (assembly GCA_036346255.1). NCBI lineage: Eukaryota > Viridiplantae > Streptophyta > Magnoliopsida > Poales > Poaceae > Ampelocalamus > Ampelocalamus luodianensis. The sequence goes on from JAYEVH010000225.1 coordinate 22,209, forward strand.
CTATTGATTATTAATAAAGTCGTGATATGAATTTGTTACCATATTTGTTTACTGTGTGAACTAGCTACTGATCGTGGGACTAGTTCAGAAATACACTAGCTCCTTACCTCTTGAGTTGGGATTTTTTTTGTTTAATCCTTTTTTATTAATATTTTAAAGTTAATCCCTCGCGAACTTTATTTTCAAATCTGACCCCTTTAGTCACGCCACCACCACTGGCGTGTCCAAAGCGTACTGTCACGCCACCATAAGCGGCGTGACAAAACATGCCCTCGACCGCGGCCGTGCCAGCGTGGAGGACTTGCGTGGCATCTGTCACGCCGCTTTTGGTGGCGTGACAATGTCGAATTGTCACGCCATATCCCATGGCGTGACAGTGGGCAACTTAAAGTTTTCGGCGCAGCCCATCTTCATCCCATTCCCATCTACCTCCCGCCGCCTCTCTACCTCCCGCCACCTGCGCCTCCCGGTCGCTGCGCCTCTCCGGTGCCGCCGACCTCGGCCTCGCCCATCCTCCCGACGCGCCGCTCTCTCCGCTCGCGCGCGGCCGCGCGCGGCCTCTTCCTCCGCCCCTCGCGCCGGCCCCTCCCCGGCTCGCCCTCGCCCCGCGCCCTCCTCGGCCGGCGACCCTCGGCGTGGTGGCGCATCCTCCCTAATGCCGTCGGCCTCTCCCTCCACCCGTTGCGCCGGCCCTGACGCCCGGCTCGCCGTCCGCCCCTCGCGTCGGCCCCGACGCCCTCCGCGCCTGCATCCCGCCCCGACTCCGGCTTCCTCCTCCGCACCTCCTCACGAGTTCCTGCCGCCCGTAAGGTATGAATACTCATGTGGTGAATGCGTTCATGTATTGAATACTTGTATGGTGAATACCCTGACGTCATTGATGTCTCATATGCATATTCATGTATTGAATACTTGTGTTGATCCTCCTTGCTTTGTGATGGTTGATTTATGAGGTGTGGTTTGGAGTGGGCAAAAATGGCAGTGGATGGTAGAGTAGGTTATCGTGGGTTGGCAATGATAATGCTACTGATAGTGTTCTTCTCGGTGAAATGCTTAGTTCATATTGGTTAATTCCCTATTAGACAAAATGGCAGTGGGGCATGAGGATGGTGGTTTACCTCTGTTGGTATGGTTGTTTGCTCGAAATGGTAGAGCTAGGTGTTGTAGTGGTTCACGAATGCTGTGGTCGTTCACTGGTGTTGTTCATGCTCCTTTTGTCTTCCCCTTGTCTAGTTGTTTTTTGTGGTTTGTTTGAGATGAAATGGTGGGTTGTGGCTTTGTGAAGGTGTCTTGTGAGGGGAAAGCTTATGGGGGAGAGGTTTATGGGCGAGGTTAGAAACAATTGAGTTCTGTATAATTAAAATAACCCGTCAACGTTATGAAACTAGTCAGGTGTAATTAACGAAATTATATATAGGCTGAAGGCAAAAAATATGACATATCTCTTTTGTACATCTTAGTTTTCCCGAACGAGTGGTTCGTAGCACTCCAGCGATGCTTGCATCGACTTTGCAATATTTTGTTGGATGTAGATGGATAAAGTTGTATGTGTATTTACCGGTGGACCGATTAGCCAAACGGGTAGTGATGTTGACTTTAGTGGCATGCAAGTTACCGTTCTTTTATTTTGCGAATCACCGGACTTTCAAACTCTTCTGAGTAGGATTAAGTCGACATTTGGATGGGATGAGCCTGGGGTCGTTGTCGGACAGCGGGGTGATATGATGCTGGTGTGGGTTGTAAGGTGCACGCCTGTTTGGTGCCAATCTTGTCCGACGATGATTGGGACACATACAAGGATCTTGTACTCGCATCCTAGGTCTGCTCGTTAGAAGTGGCGGTGGAGAGAACAATCAATGTTGTTGAGGATTTGCCAGACAATTTGGATGTGGTGAATGGCAACACGGAGGAACTAGACCTTGATGTCCATAATTCGGGAGGCCCCCCAATGGAGGAGCAACCTTCGGTTGAATTCGTTAGCATCAGTCCTACCAACCTTGGCCACGCTTTATCGGTGGATCTGCCTGTTTCTTCCCCGCAACATGTTATTAACCCTGTGATTGATTTTAATGGCGCTGTAATGAACAACGAGCTTGAGGAGGAGTTGTTTCGCGATGGAACAACCCGTGAAGTGGATTCCGACGAAGGATGGAGCTCAATTGAAAATGAGGCTACCACACCGCTTTTCTCCTCTGAGGAAGGGCGGGTTCTTCGCAGTGTTATGGGTGAGGTCCCGTTGGTGCATGCATTCGATGATGTCAGTATGGCTGATAAGGCGGTTTGTGCTAATGGGTTGAAGAGCAGGAATGGCATTGCGGACCTAGAGACTGACATAATACAGAAGAACATGTTGTTTCCAACCTTGGAGGACATGAAGGTTTGGCTGCAAGAATACTCAGTGCAGCACCATCGTCCGTTCGTAGTGACACACTCCGATGTGAACAAGAGGTACATCGTGAGGTGCGAAAGGGGATGCGGATGGAAGGTATGGGGCTGCAAAACTAGGGACAAGTAATGGAAAATTGCGAACGTGAGGCTGCCTCACTCTTGTGGGACTGCTCGAGTGTCGGGGGAGCACCTTCAGGCGACCGCTAATTTCATTGCAAGACGCATTATCGGGGTTGTGGGTGTCGATCCTGATGTGACCATCGCCACCCTCATTGAGGTTATATTTGGGTTCATTAAGTACCGCGTGAAGTATGGGAAAGCATGGAGGGCCAAGCAGAGAGCGATGCAGTTTACTGTGGGGTGATTGGAAGGAGGCTTATGGGTTCCTTCCTCGAATCCTAACCGCTATGCAGGCCAAGAATCCAGGCATGGAGTTTTATCCTTGGCACGACAATCAAATGGATCGCGATGGAGCGGTTATGAAACATGTCCTTGTGAGGGTGTACTGGTCCTTTGGGCAATGCATAGAAGCCTTCAAGCATTGCAGGCCTGTCATATCAGTTGACGCCACGTTTCTTACCGGGAAGTACCATGGTGTGTTGATGCTCGCCATTAGTATTGATGCGGAGGACCAGCTGATTCCATTAGCATTCGCACTGACAGAGGGTGAGAACAATAAGAGCTGGGGATGGTTCATGGATTTAGTTCGTCTACGCCTCGTTGGGCCTGGACGGGTTGTTTGCATCGTCTCGGACAGGCACCGTGGGATTCTGAACGCTGTTAGAAGCGACTAGAGCAGACACCGGATATCTTTGCATAGGTGGTGCATCGTCACTTAGCTGCAAATTTCTATAAGAAATGCGAGGGAAGATCTCACAAAAAGTTCAAGCTGTTGTGCGGATGTTTAGAGAAGAGGGACTTCGAGGTAAAGTTGATGGAGCTTAGGGGACTGACCAACGAACGAGGTAATAAGTGGTTGGACGAGATTTTGCAGCACAAGAAGAAGTGGGCACATGCGTACGATGAAGGTGGCTGTCGATATGGCATGATGACAACGAACATCTCGGAAGTGTTCAACAACGTTATTAAGGGCATCCGTGCTATGCCAGTTTCGGCTATCTTGGAGTACTCATTTCGGAAGACCAACTCATACTTTGTGGATCAGTGGACTCGTGCGAGGGATGCGTACAACGTCGGGCACCGTTGGGGTGCGGCAACTACCAAGCACCTTGCTATCACCGAGGCAGAGTCATGCAATCAAGAAGTGGAAGAATACGATCCCACTTTGCACATATCGCGTCCGTCGAGCAACAGCGGGCACATCGATAGAGGCGGCGTTATGGTGGCCGAAACCATAGGTCAACCTGACAGTGGGGAACTGCACTTGCATGGTCCTAACGTTGTTACATGTCCCATGCTCTCACGTCGTCATCGCCTGTCGCGTGCGTGGCGTAAGTTACCTTTCTGACACGTTCATTGCAGAAGAATTCTCAAAGGCCGCCACGTTGAGGACTTGGGGAAAAAGATTCGAGTCTTACCTTGATCCGTCGCATTGGCCACCGTACGTTGGGGAGGAATACATTCCCGACAAAAATATGATGAGTACGCGACGCGGTCGAAGGAAGAGCAAGAGGCTTCGTAATGACATGGACCTCTCATAGCAAGACGGTAAGGACATGTACTGTCTTGGGGACTTTGACGACGCCACTATAAGCAACAGGTGCTCAGAGTGTCACCAGCACGGACACACCATGGGAAAGCACGTGACCGCAGATTCCCAGCCGCGTAGGGTAAGGCCCCTGTGAGGTAATCATTATTGTTGTTATGCGAAACTTATTGTTTTTTATTGGTACAGGTCGCTCATTTGCATTTTATATAATGTTTTATACATCATGTTACCTTACAAAAATCATATCTTGTAATGCGAGGATGCGCGGCATGCATAGTACGCTTGCTCTCGACGGAATACGATGGCGACCACCGTTCGCACCGCATAGCCGACGAGGGTGTGGTGAGACTAGTCTCGATTATTCGGTCATGCTTCCAACTTGTTTACCATGTTCTTGTTTTACTCATTCATTTGCATCTCTGTCATGCAGGTACTCCAGCCGCTTCGCCCACGCGTCCACACCCCTCTACATTGGGATGAGCGGTACGAGCCACACGTGTGCCAAGCTGGTCTACTAGCTTTGGCACGGACAGTGATAAACGGGCTCCCCCGTATGGACGGTGCTGCGCTTACCGCACTGGTTGACCGGTGGCGCCCGGAGACTCACACCTTCCACCTACCTTCGGGTGAGATGGCCATCACGCTCCAGGACGTCGCCATGATTCTTGGCCTCCCCATAGACGGGGTGGCATGTCTGGGGACATCAACAGTGTGGGTTGGCGAGACCGGGTGGGACAGTGGCTTGGAGTTCGACCAGAGGACCCACCTGCCGACACGAGGGACAACCGCCCATCCGCGGTGCTTTCCTCCTGGCTGCGTATGCACTTCAACATGTGCCCGCCGAACGCAGATGACGACACGGTGCGCCGCTTCGCACGGGCATGGATTTGGCATCTGCTCGGCTCCTTCCTTTTCCCGGATGGTACAGGTAACGCCGTCTCCTGGATTTACTTGACGATTTTGGCAAATTTTGCGACGGCAGGGACCTACAGTTGGGATCCGCAACACTGGCATGTCTGTATCGGCATTTGTGCGGCGTCTTTGATCAAGAGTGCGGGCGGCAACAGGCGGATGCACATACCTCCTGCAGGTATGGATATGGGAGCGTTTCCCTGTAGGTCGGCCCACTCGTACTCCCATACAAGTAAGTATTCATTCCATTCGTCATAGCTGTCACCTTCTACCATAAATGCAACTGAAATGTATCTCCTTGCAGGGATGGCCCGCCAGGACCGCATGCGGGTGCGGCAACATACCTTTGGAGCTCCATCGTTGCACCTACTGGGCGTCCGAGGTCGCGGTACATCACGTATACAAACGAGTTCGACGTCATCACACAAGACCGGTACATACCTCGTATCTATTCAAACTATGATTTTATCGCTCGATTTTATACATCGGTCAGTCACGTGGTTGCCATACACGCGCGGCGAGGTCGTCGAAATGGAGCTAAACCCAATGTGCGAGCGGGACAACACCTTGTGGATGATGCTCTCACCGCTGGTCTTCTTCCATGCGGTGGAGTACCACTTGCCCCATCGGGTCATGAGGCAGTTTGGGAAGCTGCAGGCCACCCCGCCAATGGTGTTCTCGACCGATCTGAATCTTCACGGGTAAGGGTACCTACCACGATTCCTTTGTCGCTTCCGTAGTGCTTTAAATGCTAACTATTACATTATGGATGTGGCAGGATGAACCGAAGGCGGAGGTATCGCCACACCGACTGGGCCGCCTATCACCATGCCTACTTGTCGCGATGGGCGGGCCAGGCGGTCGAGCTAGGGCGCACCGCCGATCCATCAGAAGGCTCAGTTCGTTCGATACCTCCAGTGGCTCCACGACGTCGCGCGCCTCCGACTGCGACCGGCCATGACCGATGTGGACATAGCGGAGGACTCTTACGAGTGGCTTGTGGGCGACTATGGCGAGTTCACACGGGACGGAACGCGGCGGAGAGGGCCCCATCAACGCCTATTACGTGAGTATATTTCATCCCGCTACTATTTTGCAAAGTCACTCACATCAAACTAATTTAGTTTGTATGGCCATTTGTAGGAGCGCAGCTCACACGCATATGCAACGAGGCGGCGAGGCCCTTAAGCTACAGGGTTTGGAGGAGCTTCGGTAGCTGAGGGATTTTGCGGAGGTAACATTTTCACACCTTATAGTTTGCATCACATCATAAATATCTTAGATTTTACTTGATGATGTAACTTCATGATAATAATTGGTCATAAGCTTTCTTGAGACCTCCTGTATATTTTACATTTATGATCTCATGGATAGGGTTTTCATGCGACCTTTTAAACTTCAATATATTTTCTTTGGTTAACCTTGTAGATGGTTCGCCGTCGATGCGGCGATTGGCGCAAAAATGAATTGCGCGACGGCGGGAGAAGTCGTGCGACCTACCCGGCTTAGAGTGGTCTCGCGCTACAACATCGCGGCGACCACATCCGCTCGCGGGCCGGAGGGCGGCAGCGAGGCCGGCGAGGGCGAGGAGGGTGGTGCGAGCGAGGATGGCGTCAATGCTACGTTGCCGCGGCGAGATGGACCTCGCGGATCCGGATGGTGCACCGTCCCCTCACGCGATCGACTCGAGCCATGCCACGACACCACGTGCGGCGTGATCGCACGGACATTAGTTCGCAAACATTATCGAGGCACTCGAGGCCAACACCCACCGGCGAGGTTCACACCGGAAATTCGGATGCGCGCCAAAGCGCAAGTGATGAAATGAATGTGTGTATGCATGTGCAGTAGAGTTCATTTTGAATGAATCCAAATGACTTCTGGAAAGAAACTTTGTATGGCTATGTTCGAAAGAAATTTCTGAGTTGACGGATGTTGAATGTTTTATTAAATTACATGCTTGATGGATGATTCTTGCTTTACATGTTTGAATGATTGTTGGAATGTCGATTGAATGAACTCAAATCATTCTTTGAGCATTAGTTCCTACTGCCACGCCACTTATACTGGCGTGGCAGTATAGTACTGTCATGCTGGGATGAATAGCATGACAGGAGACTTAGCACCAGATCGAAAGCTTTTTTCCGCATCGCCTCTGGAATGTTCAGCAATTTGGCGTGACAAAAATAGTGCCACACCGTGAATACTGCGTGGCAGTATGGTCCTGTCACGCCGGAATGAATGGTGTGATAGGACTTAGCACCAGATCGAAAGACCTTTCCCGCATCGCCTCTGGAATGTTCAGAAATTTGGCGTGACAACAATAGTGCCACGCCGTGAATACTAGTGTGGCAGTATGGTCCTGTCACGCCAGGATGAATGGCGTGACAGGACTTAGCACTAGATCGAAAGACCTTTCCCACATCACCTCTGGAATGTTTAGAAATTTGGCGTGACAACAATAGTGCCACAGCGTGAATACTGGCATGGCAGTATGGTCCATCGCAGCGGGATGAATGGCGTGCGAGGACTTAGCACCGTCGAAAGACCTTCTCGCATTGCCTGCGGAATGTTCGGCAATTTGGCGTGACAACAATAGTGTCACGCAGTGAATCTGGCGTGGCGATAATTTAGGTTTAGGTTTTTAGGTTTAGGTCTCAGGGTTTAGGTTTAGGTTTTTAGGTTTAGGTCTCAGGGTTTCAGAGTTTAGGTTTAGGTTTGTAGGTTTCAGGTCGTAGGTTTTTAGGTTTAGGTTTATCTAAAAACATCCTTATTCTACGTGTCGTTGTTTAGGTTTAGGTTTGAGGTTTAGGCTTTTAGATCGACTTGATAACCACGACTCGTTTGTAAAATATATGTTTGATCAATGCATATCGCGCCTATAGCTTAATGCACACGACACATCAATGAAACGATTCGATGAGATGGCGCGTCGACCATTCGATTACATGCTTTAAGAGATTGAAAATAATTGCGTCTGAAGGGAAAATACAGAGATACAAGTTTCTCGGTCGTGCCTAATGGTAGAAGGTGCCGCGCTACCCACATAGAGTGTTGTACAGGGGGGCGCCTCGGACGTGGCTTGGCGTCGTTGTAGTGGCACGCACATATACAACTAGGGTTCGCGCAGCAGCATGTGGGATCATATGAACTTCCTATGTTCACGACCTCCTCGTTGCCCCTCTCGCGTTGCATCTGTTGGCGGAGGTCATCGTTTTGCTCATTGAGATCGTCAATCCGCGCCTCCAACTCAAAGATTTGGTTCCACAATCTATCCAGGTACATCGCAATATGTCGTTCATGGGGAGGATCGATCCAGCGGACAAAGTCGCATTTCACCATCTGCTAGAAAGGAGAGTTAACATGGAGGCTCTATTAGTAGTAACATAAAGCAAACAACTTACTAATTGTACCCCAGAGTGTGGGCATCGGAAGAAACATCGTCCGCCATCGAAAGGGCCGTCCAAGACCTGCACAACAACATCCTCCCTGTGTCCGCATTTCGGCCATACCGGTTGAGCACGCTTGTTCGGCATCAACCGGTAGTTAGGCCCGAAGTCCTCCCTCCTTTCGAGGGGAAGGTCTTGCTTCGGCGACCCCGGTTGGAATGGTCCCATTGCTTCGCGCCATGGTATGTAAGCATGCGACGGAGAAGGTTTTTCTTCCTACGGTTTGGAGGTCGGTGGTCCTACTTTGGGCGTGGGGTGTGCATTTTATAGCCGTTGGCGACTTTGCGCGGATGACAACACGAAAGAGACAACCTTGCGCGACAAGATCGGATAGGGCGACTTTGCGTAGTGATAGGACCAAGCGAGCGGCTTTGCACGGTGACAAGACCAAAGGAGCGACCTTGCGTAGTGACATGACCACACGGACCGGCTTTGCGTAGTGACAAGACCACATGGGCGGCTTTGCGCGATGATAAGACTAAAGGAGCGACTGCGTGGTGACAAGACCACGCAGGCAGCTTTGCGCAGTGATAAGACCAAAGGAGACGACCTTACGCGGTGACAAGACCACACGGGGCAGCTTTGCGCAGTGATAAGACCAAAGGAGACATCCTTGCGCGGTGATAAGACCAAAGGAGACACTTTGCGCGGTTTAGGGTTTAGGTTAAGGGTTATGCTTTTAGATCGACTAGACAACACTGACCGCCTCGCCACCTTTTCAGAACTAAAAGACACAACTCTGCATGAAATTAACCACACCATGCCAACCATGGGGCTTATAAAGCGAGGTTCAACCAAACCCAACACTACACATGAGATACCTAGCTATGGACTCTTGACAAACTTCTGCGAAGATGTTGCGAAGCGCAAGTGACTTCTTGAGAAGAGAAACATCTACGATACCCGGATCGAACAATGAAAGATGCTCAAGTACCACCACGTTTTCCAATCCCGTAGTGTGTGTGTGTGTGTGGTGAACATGCAGAGATCATTCAATCCACAAACCCAGACACCACCGCCCGGGCGTACTACACGTGCGGGCACCACCTCGTAAGCGTTTCTTTCGCGCACATCGATTTTTCTCAATGTTCAATTCCTTAAATTTTTAACATCATCCCCACGTAATGGCAGCCTGAGATGCACTGCCACTTCTTTCAGTGGATCGGCGGCGGAGATGTGCGACATGGCTTTTCGAAGGAGCCCGATACTCGTCGGTCGTAATCCATATCGACGATGTGAGTTATGAAGAATTTACATCCTTATTACGTTTTCAGCATGCGGTGTACTTACATCATACAATCGCGAGACATGGGCGACTTCGCATACTAACCCGGCGTGGGCGGTCCGCGACAAGGGCAAGGAAAGGATCATGAAGGCGAGCCGGCCGTCATAGCTTATCTGGTCACCCAGCGTAATCCGTATCCACGGCGTAAGTTATGAAGAATTTACATCCTTCTTACGTTTTCACTATCGATGCACTTATATCATGGAATCGCGAGGACATGGGCGACCGACATACCGGCTCGAGGTGGGCGGTCCGTGACAAGGAAAGGAAAGGCTCGTCGGTGAGCACGCGCCCGCCACGACATCTCAGTCGCGGGCCTAATCCGTATCGGCGGCGTGAGATATGAAGAATTAACATCCTTCTAACGATTTTCACTATATAGTGCACTTACATCATGGAATCACGGGACATGGGCGACTTGACATACCGGCCCGACATTGTGATCCGCGACAAGGGAAGGGAAGGCGGCGAGGAGTTCAACGCCGTGCTAGCAAGGAAGGGAAAATGGCCTCGGTCCACGTAGTAGGTCAGGTCATTACGTAGTAGTCCCCCGTCCTACCCCGCATGTTTTTACTATCCCCTAAAGGCATGTATAGTTATATAGTCCGGATGCTTGTGTCGCAATGTACCGTAGTAGTAGCGAGGATGACTTAAGCAATTAGCCAAACCATCATGCCATGTCACTATGTGTAACATGCTTACGTCATGGACTCTAATGTAGTTCTTGTTCTGTGTCTCCGCTAAGCCATCAAAGCAAGCCTATATTGCAAGTATGCCTCTTCTAGTGGAATCTTGGAAAGAACCATTCGCACCGACACCGAATTCTCCATGTTTTAGAGCATCTTCATAATCACAATGAGCGTTCTCAACCTCTTCAATCATATTCTCTATAAGCTTCATAAAGTACTTCATCGACTGCCTGCCTATATACGTTCAAACGACTTTATCGAGGAGAGACTCCAATAGCTTGGATAACAAGTGTTTCAGCAGACAGTTTGCTTGGACGACATCCTCAAGGTTGTACCTCGTCTAATATTATTATCAACCATCCTTTCTCTAAACGAATAAAATTATACAAAAATTACAGAAGCAACAACACTATGACAGGAGGCTACATAAAAAGTTTTGTAATTTTCCTAAACTCATTTGCTATATTTTCAAATTACTACAACAAATACTAAAGCTGCGACAAAACCACGATTTACGAGAAAAGGAAACCTAATTTACAAAACTTAGTGCCCTTATTTCTTAATGAGCACCACCTATCATTCTAGTAGGATTTCTCGCATGTTTCCTCAGTGATCTTGTCTACCATATATCCATACTTCCACAAAAAAATTATCGGTTCATATAGGTATTTACTTTCAGTTAAAATCATGGTGTTATCTTTGGTTCACAGATACATTCTCTATTTTTAAGTTATAGATTGTTAAATGTTACATGTACATGGTGTTATGTATCACCGTAATTTCAATAGTTTTTTATCTTTCAAAAGGTTTCAAATCCATAAATCAAGTCCCTTTGTTTCCATCTTACCACCAAATCTTAAGGTTCCAAATCCATAAATCAAGTCCAAACTAAATTCAACCATGAGCACGAATTTATAATTTACAAACCAACTTCGATTATCACACCATACATTACTGTCACGCGATATGACATTACTGTCACGCCATATTATATGGCGTGAAAATTCAACATTGTCACGCCACCAAAAGCGGCGTGACATATGCCACGCAAGCCCTCCACGTTGGCACGGCGCGCGGCCAAGGGCTTGCGTGGCATGTTTTGTTACGCCTCGTATGGTGGCGTGACAGTACGCTTTGGCCACATCAGGGGTGGTGGCGTGACCAAAGGGGTCAGATTTAGAAATAAAGTTTGTGAGAGATTAACTTTAAAATATTAATAAAAAAGAATTAAATAATAATAAAAATTCCTTGAGTTGGTGGGAGCTTTCGTAGATAGATATGTGCACACATGTATATATTACTACAAAGATCTTCTGTAAACAATTAGATAATCTGTGCGCATATGGTTTATGAAAAGACTCTGTGGCTTGTTGATCAGATGTGGATTGTGTATGCAATTACCTTATACATATTGATTTTCAATTTTAGAACTTATATATGTTTATTTGAGATCCTTTGTAAAGCACGGACACTCGGCTAGTTTAAAACAGTTTCTGACTATAGAGTAATGGATGGCTTTTGACTCAGCAAAGATTCCTGAGCAACTCAATTGCTGTCCGAGATAAATTTAAATAAGAATTTGTATTGTTGAGCACTATTGCTTGTGATTTTCTGTTTATCTCAAATTAAATCAAGTTTTATCTTGAAAAATTTAAGGTAACAAAACACTTAAATCTTAGAGTTGCTTGAGATATTAGGGGGCATTCGTTCCAGTTAAGTCACACAAAAAGGTAAAATAAGTTTAATGATTTCTCATCGGATTCATTTATTCAAAGCAAATAAAATAAAATAATCATGGCATCAGCCATCATATAGCTACATACAAAAGGAGGATAGACAATTGATGAAACAGAGGGGTTACCTGAGAAAGTAACATCTTGTGGTAGAGACTGTCACAAATAGAAGCTGTGGGTTGAATAAACCAAGCACCATCCATGTTGTTTATGATAGATGCTGCCTCACTAATTCGTCCAGCACAAATCTCAATAATTTGAATTAGAAGAAAACATGTTTGTTTGTCATGAACCATGCATGACCCTGGTTGCATAAGACTGGATTTACTATATCTATCATCCTTGATATTTATCTGTTGCATCATCCATTCGATCCACTAGAAGTTCAAACAATGATATTAGAATGTTTATTTAATAAAAAAAATGTAATAACTTTCAAATAGGTGCAGTTCTTTGTTTAACTTACAGCACGTCGTAAGAGATTGCGGATGTACTTTGGTCCTTCACGAGTACCTGCCTCTTGTGCCAATAAATCAATAAGTCGTCGAAGTGCCCTCACAAGAATTTCATCTTTTGCATTTTGTTTAAGCCTGAATGCACAATTTATGTTAGAGCACTGAGAAATGTCTTTACTGAATTTCATATATTTCATAGTAGGTGGTATAACAAATTGCATAGATACATCCATAATGAACCTTCCGATGTGTACCTCAAGGCACACCATGCTATCTTAAATGTTTTCTATATATAATATAATATCTAAGTAAGTAGTAACTAATGAATAATAGTGCTAATTTACACAATAACAGCAACGTGATTTTAAAGTGAGAAAACGTTGCAAGTTTAAGGTACCAAGGACGCAATTAGCTCTTGCTGAAATATCTACTTACAAGAAAGTGTCCTAAATTAATAGAATTGCCACTGTACAAAATATTTTGGTTCTTCATTAAATGAATACATATAATGGCATCTGGTTCATAAGTCTATCAAATATTTTTGGTTCATGCTGATAAATATTTGACTAGTAAGTTTTGCCTGATACACTAGGTAAATGGATCTGGGAGGAATAATATGAAAATAGGATACAAGAACTTCAATAATCAATTACTTGTTAGGTCATATTTTGATGGTGTACATCAAGAGAGATTTTGGTTTACATTATAAGGTGGAAGAGTATGAGAGTAAATTTAGAATAATATAGTGGCCTTTTAGTGTTTGATCTAAACCATCCATACACAAAATGGATCTAGTTTCTATTGACATTTTCATAACCTTCTATTGCCAAGATTGAACGCGAAGCCCATAAAATGTCTGATGATCATTGGTCTTTCTTATAAATAAAGAACATGTAAATAAAAATTCTCAACTAACCGATATTACGAAATTTTGCAAAAATGCTCATGCAATGCTAAAATGGGAAGTGTTGTGCTACAACCAAGCCTCCCGCGTGCTCCTGTACCTTGACAGGTACTTGTTTCTGTAATATAGCACAGCAAAAGTTGTGTCGCACCATGACAAGGTTATTTTTGTAAAATCTAAAACCTATGGATAACTTCAAGGGCAATTGTTTTGGATCAAATGGATATTGTATTTTATTCTATTGTATTTATCACTGCAAAAGTTATTTCGAGCAACAAATTTCTTTTTAAATGGTGTTTTGCACTAAAGCTATACTACTATAAAAAGAGAGATTATGAAGCGTTCTGTCCCCCGAACACATTTGACACGCGTTTTCTGCTTTTCATGTGATAGGCAAGAACAGATAGATCAAACTCAACGTTAGATCCTTCTCTTTCATTTAATGAATCGGTTAGTGGGGTATTGAATCCAACAATAAAAATAAGTGAATGGATATTTCTTATTTTATTGCACAAACTTGTTCCTTGCTTTATGCTGTAGCAGCATGCAATATTCAGTATGAAAAAGGGTTATAATGGAGCACGGGTTCGTACAACATAAGTGAAATAAACAGAATGCATTTTTAGGTTTGCAATATTAAATGTGGCCTCCTCCCATGTAAGTGATGAATTATTATAGAAAGTAATGCTAATTTTCTGATAAAATACTAGGAATACAACCTTTTTTTTCTAAAGAGTTTAAAGACATCTTGTGACCTCATGCAAAGTAAAACAAAGTCTATGCAATATCGAAATCCGAACTTTTACGTAATTGGCTTTGATATATCAATTTTTTCAACTGTCTATTAGTGGAATTCATCTGCCAAAATACTCGTATTAGTTTGCCGTTTTGGTTATTGAGAGAACAAACATCAAAGCATTCCATGTAAACCATTATCACATCACATGATTCATAACTGGATCAGAATTTTCAATCAAGCTTGGTTACAGTACTCACCATGATACATCACCATTTTCTTCATAGAGACTGCTGTGCATGAAACATTTCATCCTTTTTTGTCTCGATATATCACTACAAAGGTGTGAAGAAATAGCGTTGGCAAGCACCGACACTCTGGCCCATGCAAGTCGCTCAGTGGCACGGCTTGGTTCAAAAATGCAGGCGGCAGCTAGAAAATAAGCTCTCAAAACATCTTCTGGTGCCATCCCAAAAGCTTCTAGGCCATCCTCAATAAACCACCTAAATATGTATGATGCTCAAGAATCTTATCATGTTTAAGCTAAGTTCATGTACGAAAATGAGATGTAACCAAATGAAATTTATGGAATTAACATATACTTTTGTAGACCATGCCACTCAAGCTGATGTAGAACTTGGCAACGGTTGAAATCCTGTCTTGCCAACTCTAAATATGCATTGTTATTCACAAGTGGCATCCTGCCAGAAGCCATCCATCACATATGGGTAACATTAATATTACTTTTGTTGAAGATATAGGCCATGGACCAATGTTTGATTTTGAAGCACAGTAGCAAAACTTTACCTGTAGAGTGTCTTTCCAATCCAGACATCATTGTTACCACCATATTGATCAAGATATGTTCTTGCTTCTATACGTGGCAAGCTTGCATACCAAGGAAAGTCCAGAGTATATTGTACCTATTGATACATAGCTATATTCTTGTTGGTATCTAGTTAAAGCTAAAATTTTGCATGAATACAAGACAATATAAACTTTCTAAGAAAATTATGACACAGCATAGGGAAACTGACATGGGCTTTCCAACTGTACCAGTGAGATGAGTATATTAACACAGTAACATGTTAGTATTTGAAAAAGTTATGATATATATGGGAACATATATATCTATTTGCAACTTCCCTTTAGGTGCAATATTGTATACAATCTCACTTAAGATATACCCAATCTACCCAACAACACATTGAAATTACCGAGGCGAATGTAATAAATGACTTCTACCAACAACCATCAAGATGGACATTTAAGGAAAATGTTTATAGTTGGTTTTGTGTAGTTGTCAAGATGGCTCGTGTAACAACATGCAAACTACAGTCTAGGCTCAAGATGTAATAACAAAATCCATGTAGCTTAAAATTTCACAGAGAACATATCCACATCATGACTCTAGAATCAGCTCTCCAATAAGAAGCAATTGACCGAAATGTTGTTGGCTCTCCAAGCTTTCAATGGGTAATGTTCAATTAGATTAATGTTACGTCTTGCCTTAAAGGATCAAACAAGTAAACCCAGGACGTCTAGGCGCCAAGACGGTGATTAGACGATAACATATATTTGGCAAAAAGCAGCGCATATAACAGAAAAAAGAAGAAGAATAAATGACAGATGGGCCACTACTCACTCAGGCCCAAAAGCCCATCTAAGGCATTCACTCCCTCCTCCTGTGTACTAATAGCACTAGGCCGCCACCTCATCCTGTTTATGGGTGAGTAGCAGAGGAGGGCGAGCAGCACCATCCACTCATCCATCATCCCAAGCTGCAGAGGAAGGACTGCGATGGGCGACGAGCAGCAGATCAGATCAGGAGAGAGGGAGGAGCAGAGAAGAAAGGAGAGGGAGGGATAGTACTTGCGAGGCGATGGCGGAAGGCAGGGAGGCGACGATGTGCTGCGGACAGCGGCGGCGAATGCGGATGCGAGCTAGAGAGGGTTGACAACCGGTGGCGGCAACTAAGGATCCCTCCCAGGTTTGAGCCCTCTCTCCTCCTCTCTCTCGAGTCGCCTAGAAGCTAGATCTGAGCCCCACTCTCTCGTAGACCACTCCCAGTCTAGGCGAGCAACCATGTCGTCCACTGCTGGCCGACTGGACGACATGTCGTCGACTAGACGACGCCATGGCAACGCCGTGCCAACCATGAATATGCATCAACAATTTCATGTGCATACTTGACATTTTTCACCAAAAATTTACATCTATATAATTGTTGGCTTATTCCACATATAAAATGTGCATGCATGAGCATTTTTCATAATTGTTGGCGCATAAAACGTCATATTGTTCATGTATGTAATCAACATTTGTGTACAACAGGGCCACTGAAAAGCATCCAATTTCACGTCTGATTCTTCATTTACTATTTGAAAGCCATATTTGTCTTCAATTTCAATCCATTTAATATTTTTGTGGATCGATATTGGTAAGAGATTAGTCTCATGCATGTCAGAGAAAAAGGAAAGAGATGACTCTCCAATGGATTTGCGTGCCCAGCTTATGTACCCTTCCCTTCGTGCAATAAATCCCATTTAATACATTACTTTTATTCACGTGAATGGTAACCGGCAGAGCCGGTTAATATTTTCTTCTTGGTGAAAAAACGTCCAATGACCAACGGTCAAGATGTATTCATAGCTCTTACCTCCAGAGGAGTCCTTGGAGTTGGTGCACCCTAAAAGAGCTCATTTTTGTGAACTTTTTAATGTTTTTATATTTTTTCTGCAACATGAATAATAGAACCATGCTAACTAGTGCACATAACATTACAAATATAAGAAGGCATAAAACCCTAAGAAATAATCAGGAAACAATTCAACTGGCAACTATGTTCACTTTCCAATCCATCTATGGTCATCAAGTGCAAGCATGGAGTGGATTACCTCGCCTGGTAGATCCTTAGCAATGATCCATTTATCACGAAGGGTGCCCTGGGCTTCTCTTTCTCTCAGGAACTCATATGAGAAAATCCTGGCACGCTGCAAGACGTCCTCTCCAGGAAAACTTATATGAGAGGCTCTATTGAGGTTATACATCCCAGTGACTGCTTGAGTTGATTGTCCCACAAAACAAAAGAACTCCCCATCCTTCTCAAAGTTCTTAAACACACCTGCAAACAACAGCAGTTCGTGATGCAACAAATGAATACAATCAACAGAGTATGCACAACGGAATATTATCAGAATATATATTTTATATGTTAATTCAAAAGGAAAAATGGCGCTGTACTTGGGGAGACATTATATCCGTGCAGCCGTAGTAGTCGGAAAGCCATAGCTGTGTCATCCACATCTTTTACATTGGAGTTCCTAGCCCAGCAAATTCCTTCTTCAGTCCAGTGCCTACAGAAGTACAGAATGAGAAAAGAGGTAAAAAAAGAACATTCCTAATTTAGTGCCCAAACTTTAGCATTCCAGGCTGTGTCTTCGAAAGAAAAAAAAAAGTGCTAGCAAAGATAAGTTGTAAAAGAAAAACCTGTTCACATAGTCCATGCAATGTTCAATCTCTCGTTGGAAGTATCGCGAGATCCCAAGACGCTCTAATCGATCAACAGCCCAGAGGTGCTCAAAAAGATCGACAGGGTAAACATTGGGAACTGAAATGGTCAAGATGAACAATCTGAGATCTGGAGGCACAAAATGCCATCTAATCCATTATGGTGCATCACAAACAGTCATTAGTGCAATGTCATGGATTTCTTACCACCTCCGTCGAATTTCTTGACTATCCAGTCGATATATCTGAAGCATTTCTTGTCACCAGTTTGCATGAGAGCATAAGCAGTAGCTGAAGGAGAAAACAAGAAGGATCCATCACTGCATTGGAGCTTCAGAAGCTTTTGCCAGTCCAGCCCAGGCATTCCTTCCAGGCTATGCAGAATTGATGTTGGAATTCTATGCATCATGTCCTTTGGGATCCTACGTTATGTCACCAAAATAAATTAGAAAGGAAACTTAGTAAAATTTCCCAATGTAAACAAAAGCAAAAGTGCAGCGCCATATTCTATAGGATATGTACCTCTTTAGCTTGGCTTCTCTGTTAGCATATATGCCCTGTAAAGCAAGGTGATCATATTGGAAGTCAATGGCCAAGCTCCTAGCTGCCTCTATGAGAGAAGGAATGCAATCTCAAAACCAATGGGCATTGATTCTGGCTCTTCCTCTGCTAACCTCGACATGTTCTGCTGGAGAAAACAGAGTCCTAAAAAACAAATGCTCACCAACCAAGCAGCATGCATTCAGCAAAGGTCAGCCATATCTTGGTTCATTTTGTACTAACTGTGTATCTGTAACTTTTGCACTACCTCTATTGCATTTGTCAGGCTCAAGAGACCATTTCGTCAGTGCTATAACACAGGCAAGGGTGTTTGTCAACTTGTCGTAGGAAGAGAACAAGGCTGCATCACCCCAGGAACCGTCAGGCAGCTGGTTGTTGATGATCCACTGGACGGTGGTCGGGAACTGGGGGCCCTCGCCACCGTCCAGCCTTGGCACCATGGCGACCCAGGCGGTGTCGTACGCTGAGATACTGATCTCCCCGTCGTTCATCGACCTTAGCATCTCTCTGACTTGATCAATCAGTGGCTGCAAGTCTGTCACATGAACCTGATGAAAATGTGCATGACATAAGGCATGGTCAGTAACAAATCAACAACTGTTCATGATAACTGTGAAAAAATCTTAATCGAAAAGAAAATGTAATCACCGTGGAATTAGAGGTTTACCTCAGAAATCACATGGTAGTCATCAAGGTGGTTCCTCGGGCTATTTTGTGATATGGATCTCATTTTCGACATGTTTGGTTTGCAGTGCTGCAGATACAGTGAAATTTAGTCACCTTGTAACTCAGTTTTTTTTTTTGTGCCAACACCACCTTGTAATTCAGTAGTAGCAAACATCACAACAAAATGAATGACATGTATGCAGCATGAGACATCAAAGAAACATGAATTCAGCTTAAACAGAGTAGTAATGCCTTGATGTGAATTAACCGTCATCACATTCCAGCTTCTGGTCCAACATTTTTTTTTATTATAGATTTTCATACTTTTCGTATTTTATGCTAGAATCCTTGGTGAACTTTACCCTTGTGATGGACGAGGTATGCAGCATGAGACATCAAAGAAACATGAATTCAGCTTAAACAGAGTAGTAATGCCTTGATGTGAATTAACCGTCATCACATTCCAGCTTCTGGTCCAACATTTTTTTATAGATTTTCATACTTTTCGTATTTTATGCTAAAGCCCTTCGATTCTAGGGCGGTTGATGGAGAGGTATAGGGAGTAAAAGAAGGATCTTCATATGGTATTTATCGACTTGGAGGAAGCTTATGACAAAGTACCAAGAAGAGTTTATGTGGTGGGCGCTTCAAAGGAAAAAAGTCCCAACAAAGTATGTCACCCTAATTAAGGATATGTACCAAGATGTTGTGACTAATGTCAGAACATGTGGTGATGATACAAGTGATTTCTCTATTAAGATGGGACTACATCAAGAGTCAGCGTTGAGCCCATACGTTTGTGCCCTTGTGATGGACGAGGTCACGTGGGACATACAAGGAGATATCTCTTGGTGTATGCTTTTCGCTGATGATGTATTGTTAGTTGATGAGAGTAGGATAGGTGTCGATAGGAAGCTAGAGATGTGGAGGAAGCCCCTAGAATCGAAGGGATTTAAATTGAGTAGGACTAAAACCGAGTATATGAAGTGTGATTTCAGCGGTGCCGGGGTAGATGATGGAGATGGTAGGCTGGACGGACATGTAGTGCCTAGGAAGGACACGTTTCAATATTTGGGATCGATGTTACAGCGAGACAGAAAGATTGATGAAAACGTGAGCTACAAGATTAGAGCGGGGTGGGTAAAATGGCACCAAGCTTCGGGTATCCTGTGTGACAAAAGAGTTCCTCAAAAGTTAAAGGGTAAGTTCTATAGGACGGTGATCAGATCTGCTATGCTATATGGAGCAGAATATTGGTCGACTAAAAGACAACATATACAGAAGATGAGTGTAGCGGAGATGAGGATGCTGCGGTGGATATGTGGTCACACAAGGCGAGATCGAATCCACAATGAGGATATACGTGATAGGGTGGGGGTAGCACCAATTGAAGAGAAACTTGTCCAACATCGCTTGAGATGGTTTGGACATCTCCAACGGAGGCCTTACGAGGCACCCGATGCGTAGTGGAATTTTAAGACGTCTTCAAAGCGTAAGAAGAGGAGAGGTCGACCAAGACTAACGTGGGAGGAAGCAGTTAAAAGAGATTTGAGGGATCGGAATATAGCTAAAGAATTAGCTTTGGATAGGAGCGCATGGAAGTTAGCGATCCACGTACCGGAACCTTAAGAAGGTTTGGGGGCTGTGTTTTAGGCACTCAGCTCGGATGGCGGGATGTACAGATTAGGGTTTTAGCCTTGTAGGTTTTATTTTTATTATTATTTTTATTATTATATTTTATTATTATATTTTATTTTATTTGCAAGGCTCTCGTCTCTTTGATTTTAAGGTGGTTTCAAATAAAATAAAATATAATAAAATAATATTGTTTGGGATCAAATACTTTGTTGTTGTTGTTATTCATACTTTTCATATTACGTTAGAGAATCGTAAAAAATATCAATTTACCAACTTACAAGTATTGTGCAAATCACTGGATACTAACCCAGCGATAAAAAGGAGGAAAATTTGTTTTTTTCCCACTGGGCCAGAGTGAATTTAGTTTTGCCACTGAATTCTCTCACTGGCAACATGAAGTTGTGTAAAGATACCTTGGCCGGAAAAATCAAACCAAACTTGTTCAAATTTATGCCCCCGTTTTTATGTTTCTCTCAAAATATAACTATAATTTACAAGATTATCTGTTTGCGGGTATCTGATCTTGGCATCCAATCTAATCCTGACTTTGGAGCGTTAGTTACAAGTGCCAAATCTACAACGCACGCGATGTACAAGTCGTGGTCATCTTTTATCATTTCATTCGGTAATCGAAATCATCCACTGGCTATTTTGCCAAAAAGAGCATGCAGTACAAAGAGAACAAGTTCCCTAGACAAAATTCATATGAACAATTTCCCTAGACAAAATTCATACATAGATAGTGTTAGAATTAATCTTGACTTTTGTATTTACTTGATAGTAGCAGCAGCATGTAGTACTGGGTCTAGTGCATAGGAGGAAGTCTGCACGTTGCATGGTGTTGATCCACTCCTACCGAGTCTACTACATGCAGTTGGAAGCCCATTATCTAGTCGTGTTAGTGGCCGAGTAGTTAGGATCATGGCGTGCATGCAGGAAATGTGAGTTAGTTCGTGACTTAGTGGTGTTGTGCGTGCAGTGTCTAGTGGCTTGCATGGCCTAGCATGTGTATAAATATGTACTTAGTCTTTGTATTCGTTGAGTTGAGTAACTAATAGAACAAGCATTTGTGCTCAGTTGTTCTACCGTATTCATTCTCTCTACCGTGTAAGTGTGTGTTCAAAGCCATGAGTGAGTGTTCTCCCGATCAAACCCAACAGATAGCTTGAGACTGAGTAAAGTTCACCAAGGATTTTAGCATAAAAAACGATCGTGCTGAAACTGATAGTAACACCATCAATAATACGTACATCGACAATCTTTCCCAGTCAACAGTTGAACTGCCACTAACCTCTACGTGGGGCCTGTATATTCAATCCTGTACATTATATCGTATTCTCCTATTAGGGTATGTACAATGCGAGATGTTTATAAACGAGTGCTTAAAGAAAGAGAATGTAGCCCCGTCATCAAGCACCTATGTAAAAGTCGTTTCTTCCAATGTAAGCATCTGTTTTGTAGGTGTTTAGATGATTGTATTATCTATTAGTTATCTATAGTTATATACATAAGCATCTCTTAAACACCGGTGCTTAATCAAGCATTGATGCTACAAAATAAGCACCTCCTCTATCCTACGTGGCAAGGAAAAACAGTTTTTCTTTGCTAAACACCTCTTTAAGCACCTGCATTGTACATGCTCTTAATTAAGCTAGGCAGCACCCCTGCCCAATGTTCACCTAGGCGCTAGGTGGCCGAACAAAATTGCAAGCATCAACACATGCAGCATCGGTCCAAGTAAGCGGGATGAACACATAATAGTAAGCATCAGTCCAAGCTTATGTATATGTTACATGTATGTATACGTATGTATACGTGTAATTATGCAAGAAGAGATATTACCTTGGTGTGATGCAAATATATTTGATGACTTGATGTAAAAATTAAATATACTTCATGAATCATGAGTTGATGACTTGATGTAATAAAAAGGAATAAGTTCGTATTACAACCCTGAACTTTGCGCTGAGTCCAAAATACCCCTTGAACTCCAAAACTGTCTGATTTGCACCCTCGAACTGCCCATACCGTTTGGTTTACACCCCTCGGGCCGAAAACAGGTGGTTTTGGATGACGTGGCATAGTAATATTTTGATTTTCTTGATTTTCAAACTTCCGGAGGCCATATCTTCTTCGTTCGAACTCCGATTCGAGCGATTCAAATTTTTAAATTCCTATAAATTCCTTATCTTGTTGTTAGTATTTATTTGGTAATTGTTTTGGATTTTTTTGGAGTTTTTTTTATTTATTTAGCAAACAAAGCCAAATAAATGAAACAACTCTAAATAAAATCCCAAAAAATTTACAAATAAATACTAACAGCAAGACAAGGAATTTAGAAATTTGAATCGCTCAAATCGGAGTTTGAACGAAGAAGATATGGCCTCCGGAAGTTTGAAAATCAAGAAAATCAAAATATTAGTGATGTCACGTCATCCAAAACCACCTGTTTTCGGCCCGAGGGGTGTAAACCAAACGGTATGGGCAGTTCGAGGGTGCAAATCAGACGATTTTGGAGTTCAGGGGGTATTTTGGACTCGGCGTAAAGTTCAGGGGTGTAATATGGACTTATTCCTAATAAAAATATAATTCAAACAAGTAACATCAAATTGTCTTAGACTCAACGTTTTCGGTTTTCACAAATAAAACAAGCAAGCCAAATTGGCTACTAAACAACACAATCATAATTCATAAATTAATAATCATAATACAAATGCTAATTGTTAATTGCTATTAATGGCTTAATTGCTATTTGCTACAAAGTAGTGCTACTGACTACTGTGCTCATGTGCTGCACTTTCTACTAGCGCCACAGCCACTGTGTTGTTGGCTTGTTGGCTGTTGGAGTGCGGCTTCCGCTGCTACTCATTGACCCAGCCGAACTGATTGAAATGCGAAGCAGCAGAGCACAAGCCACAAGTAGCAGAGGAGCACAAGTCAGTAGCCACAAGCAGCAGAGCAGAGGCGAGCCACGACCGAAACCGAGAGACAGAGGGCAGAGCAAGAACAGAGGAGGTGCGCGGACCTAGGGGATGACGAGGCGCGGCGACGGGGAGGATTCGAGGCGCGACGGCGACGGGGACCTAGGGAGGAGACGGCGCGCGACGTGGAGGAGGTGTCGCATGAAGGGGATCCAAGGAGGAGGCGGTGCGCGAAGGGGATCCAAGGAGGAGGCGGCACGTGAAGGGGATCCGGGGAGGAGGCGGCGTGTCGTGGAGCTGGGGTGGAGAGCGGCAGGAGCAGTTTCCTCTAGGCGGCCACCTAAGCGCTCGGCGCAAGGCTCCCGCCGTGACTCGTTGCCAGTCGGCCACCTAGGCGCTCGGTCCGCCTAGGCGGTTGTTTTTTCTTCGCCTGATCCCGCCCAGCTCCGCCCGACCCTACCCAGCCCCGCCTCGGACCGCCTTGCTTCGCCCCGGACCACCCAGCCGCCGTCGCACCTTGCCCGCCTTGGACCGGTGTTGACCGCCTAGGCGGATCGAGGGCCTAGGTGGCCGACTAGCAACGAGTCACGGCGGGAGACTTGCGCCGAGCGCTTAGGTGGCCGCCTAGAGGAACACTGCTCCTGCCGCTCTTTCAAAAAAAAAAAGTTAAACTGGCACTGTTCGACTATGAAGGAGCTAGCAGTTTTTTGGTATAAATGTGTGTTTGTGTCGTCAGATTTGACTTTCGCTAGCCGTCTATTGGATTTGTTGAAAAAGCTAAATCCTTGCTCGATTGTAAAATGTAAATTTCGTATAAATTTGTTGGAGAAATGCCAACTTGTTGGGGAACTAGTGGATAATTACTCCCTCCATATTTTTTTACTTGACGCTCAGCAGTAGAATTTTTGCTTGGCTAACGACATGCTTTAAAAAACGGAGGTAGTAGTAATTAGGCTGGATGCTGATGCTTACTGTTTTGTTCGGCCACCTAGGCGCCCTAGGCACTAGGCAGCCACCCACCGTTTGCCTTCCACTTAGCGCCTAGATGAACACTGCCTGTTGGTGAGCGCATCAATGCCAGACAGGCCCGCCAACTCCTTGTCGAATTCGTCAAAGCCCTCCTTCATCTGCTCGTTCATATCAGCGATCATCGCCTTCAAATCGTCCATTGCCTTCTTGTTTGTGTCGGAAGCCATGCTTGTGATCTTTACTCTGATACCAAATTGTTGTATGCAGAGTTGCTGCGTAGGTTGTAGGGATGGGATACCGGAGGGCGAGGCCGCCGCCGGCGTGTTGGTGCTGTGATGACTGAACAAGGGTAGCGAGGATAGAGATAGAGAAACTAGAAGGGCTGGGAATAGCAATTGGAAGATAGGAGATTGATTGATTTCTTACTTGCCTCAAACCTGGCGTACACAGCATCCTTTTATAGAGGATGATTTGCCTCCTAACAGATGGGCTCCAACTCGTATCTAAGTGCAGCCTTTCCTAATCCTAGGATAAGGGCAGACCCTTTCCTAATAGATTACACGTGCTGAACTGCTGATTTCCTTGGACTGCTACAATCTGGACTTCAGGTAACGGAACTGAACACATCTAGATGTATCTAACTGAACTTCGTATTTTCCTGGACGCTTGCCAGCCGGCCGCTAGTACTGATCTCCAGCTCATACATGTATCCGTGCTGCTGCTGCTATGTCACAACAATGACATTGCTTAGAAGTGCGGTTTTATGAAACATTATGCAGAAGTGTAGTTATGTGAAATTGATGTTTAAAAGTATGGTTTTGTGATAGTTTTGTCAAAGTAGTATGATTTTGTGAAATTTACTATTTCTTATTTGCTTTTAAGCTTAACCCCAGCAAACTTTGTATTGCCGTGAGCCAAGGAATCATTTTAATTTTTTTTTACAAAATAAAGCATTAGTTTATACTATCACAAAACAATAAGCCCATGTACATGTTTACTTGTGAAGACCCGTCTTTTTTATGCAAATTAGTGCCCACCCTTCTATATATTATATTATTAAAATTGAAAAAAGAAGCCACAACCATGTTTGCTCTCAAGGGCTAGATCTGTGTCATCAATTGTGGTAGATTCAGATTATAACGGTGGAGATCAGAGTACAGAATAAAGCGGTATTCCCATTAGAAGTATAAGAAGTGTATTTCAAGTACAACTCTATGTTTCGATATAAACATATGCATTGTAGTATCTAGCCGTACAGATTCTGAGAAATTCTGCTAGTTCAATTTAAATAGATGTCATTTTGGACATTGTCTCCATAATACATATTTTCTTTGAGGAGCTCCTTAATCCATCTTTGAGCATCAATTTTTCTACTTATATGTTACCAAATATTATAAAAATACAATATTATGTAAGCACTTTTAACCAAAAAACTAGCAATACTTTCATGTCACCAATATAAATATTTTTGTATGTTTATTAGCGCTCAGAGGTTAAACTATTTGAACTCCTGCTTTACAAGCAGGCAATAAAACAATATATATTCAGCAATAGTCCTAGTTACCAGGTACGCAGGAAACAAAACGAAAGATAGCCGAAGCGTAAAAAGGGGTAGTAAGTATATTACCAAATTGTATTAGCGCTAAAGCGACAAAAGCGGCTTAAAGCCGGCCACAAGGGCCCAACGCAAGTGAAGCCGATAGATACCTTCAGCACTGGATACGTTGGTGGCCTGAGCCCTCCACCCCGCGACGCGCGTTCCGGGGGGTCCCACCCGGGCAGCGGCAGCATCTTTGCCGCGCAAACGGCATGAACCTGATTGTTGATTCGCAAAAGGAGAAAGTTAAGAGCCATCCTCAGTCATGACAAGCAAGTTCTTCAAAGGCGTACCTGCGTGCAGTTATAATAACTAAAAACTGACCGATTCAAACAAGAACAAAACCCCCCAAAACGAAGCTACATTTGCAGTCAAATCCCAAAACGATTCAAAATTCAAAATTCGCATCAAAGTCACCAAAAGAAAAGCGGTTGAAAGAACAGATCAAAAACTAAAAAAAGAATGGATTGGATGAAACAACATTGATCCAGAACAAATCAAAGGTGCACAGCAGATTAGAGCGTGGCCTTCATTGTCAACTCATCGCACCTGGAGGGAGAAAGATGAGAAGAGGCAGAGTGGGAGAGGAGGCGAGGGGAGCACCGTTCGGCGACACCGCATACCCTCCTCCCGGCAGCCGCCCGCGCTGCTCTGCACTTCATCCGCTGCCGCAGATCGGTGCCGATCCCGTACCTCCACCATGGTTCTGCCCTAACCCTAGCGTCGCCATCCCGATCTGCGCCGCCCGGCGTCCTGCCGTCCCGGCCGGCGCCGCCACCTATTCTAGCCCCAGCCTCGCGCGTGAGGAAGAGGGGATCGAGTCGGATGCCTTTTCTTTTCTTTTTCTGCGTCGCGCGTCGCGTTGGGAGGAGGGCTCGCACAAAAGTAAGAACTTGCACAGAAGTAAGAAAAAGAACACACGACGGAGAAAGAGAGAGCTAGCACAAAGTATAGGACTGCATGCGCGCATCCGTCTCATCGCGAAGCAAAGCTAGGGAACAAGAGCTGCGCGCGCATCGGGTCCTATTCCCACCAAAGCTGCCGCTGCTTCGCAGAGATAGGGCTGTACTTTTGCTTTTTCACAAGGATTTGAAGTGGACGAGTCTGCCGCGGCAGGATCCGTCGGCAGTGGATGGGCGAGTGGATGCTGAACCCCAGATGCGGACAGCAAACAGTCCAACAACAGCTCAGTTTGCCTTCACCTTCGTCGATCAAATAGTTTGCTTGTTGCGCTTTTACCCAAAGGGACCGGCGCCCTTCAACGTGGCCCCCTACAAGCAACCCATTTTTCCTTGTGGGGCTAGCAAAGCTCTGAATACGTAAATTTCCTTGTGGGGTAGCATATGAATACTAGTAATAAGACGTTTTCCAATTTTGATGCTGCCAATTTTGACTCTTTCATTGAGGTGTCATTGTCATAAAGACCTGTTACTGTAAACCTCTGCATTCTGATTCTCTAATGTGGTGATATGTAGTATTGGGTTCATAATTCTTTGAGATCATCGGTTCTATTGCTGCTTGACTTACCTCCTTGTTAAATTTCTGATCAAATACTCTAAAGTTTGCATTTTGTCTCCTGTTCTGTGGGAAATTGGTGTTGTGATTTTTTTTGGAAACAGACATTGGTGATGTTGTGATCACTACCAAAGTATGAAAGCTTAAAATTTCTTTTGGTGAGGCCCCGAGCATCCCCGGCGCCGGCCGCGGCGAACGTGGCAGAGGCGACGAACGGCTTGAGCAACTTCTTGAGCTCGATGATGTTGTCTTGGATGGTGCGGCCCGACACCACCACCATCCGAGGTAGGGAGAGAGGCCGCCCATCACCAGACAACACCAGCTCATCGGGTGGAGAGAGCATAAGCTTCAAGGCAACCCATAAGACCCAGTGGATCATTGGGGTCAAGGGAGTTCTCAGAAAATGAACCAGCCACTTTGCCCCTACTTAAAGCTCTGGGCCGCACGGAGTAGGTCCGGATCGAACCGGATCGACCCATTCCCACCCCTAAATAGCAAGGCATTTCCATACTCTTTCGGGGAGATAAGATGTACGGATCATTAAGAACATGAACGCCCCAAGAGTCTGAAATTCCTATTGGATATATGTACCACGTATAGAAGAAGCGTTTAGCCAAACAAACAAGCTAGCACAACCAAAGACATGGTAGAAACAGAGATCACCTTTCATAAGATTGCGCCACAGTGAACCGCCGTGGCCGAATGCCCTCACCGGCGACTAGTGGAGTTGCATGCTGACCCTCGCAAAGCATGTACACACTCGGGCTGGTTGATCTGTTAATTACCCCTCCAAGGAGATGGGGATGAAGCAAAGGGAAGGTGTCATTTAGGCAACAAACTAACCAAGGGCGGCCAATGCAGGCTATTTGATAACCAAATAACAACAGCAATGGATTTTTTGAGGGATGTGTATGAATATATAGAGTATGGATGGAAGAGAGCGAGAGTCATAGGAGAGGGGAATAATTATGTTGGGGGGAGCTCCTAGTAGTGGACAAAAACTTTAAACATTTGCTTTTGTGAACGGGTTGTGCGGGTGTGACATTCCTCTGAGCCCATCACACCGAGATACGCATCTATAATCTGTCCATAGTTTTGAGAGGGAAAATTATCAACTACATGCCATAATCATAATCGTTTTGACCGATTTACATTTTCACTAGATACTCCGCCCTCTCGACACATCCGCTCTCTCTATGCTGCATAGAGTTATAACAGCAGGCCATATGGGCCGCAAGAAATCGCCGTCTTCTGCCATTCGAACCCGCCACAAATTTAGTAGTTACTATTTCGAGTTTGTGTGATATTTTTCTTTGGGTCTTCCGACAGTCCATCCAAATCTCATTCGTGAGATATTACTCACTAACCCTAAAAACATTTTCCTATTTATGCCTGTCCCTCTGATTTTCTTTCCAGCATTACAAAGTGATGCACAAAAGTAAGGAAAAAGAACACACGAGAGAGAGAGAGAGAGAGAGAGAGAGAGAGCACAAAGTAAAGGCCATGCATGCGCGCATCCGTCTCTCATCGCGAGCAGGTTGCCATCGCGTCCATGTTGGATGATAGAAAGAAGCAAAGCGGGGGGAACAGGAGCTGAAACACGCAAGCGCACCGGGTCCTATTCCCACCTCCCACCAAAGCTGCCACTGCTGCGTGCGTAGAGGTAATGCTGTACTTTCGCTTTTTCGCAAGGATTTGAAGCGGACGTGCCTGCCATAGTAGGATCCGTCGGCAGTCGATGGGCGCGTGGATGCTGAACCCCGGATGCAGACAACAAACAGTCCAACAATAGCTCAGTTTGCCTTCACCTCCATCAGTTAAAGAGTTTGCTTATCGTGCTTTTGCCCAAAGTGACCAGCGCCCTTCAACATGGCTCGGTGCAAGCAACCCATTTTTCCTTTTTGCTGCTATTCGCATAAATACCTTTTACGCTGGGAGTAGGGATAGCAACGTGGCTATTCCCCGGTGGGGAGTGGTGGAATATCCCTGTCCCCGAAAGAAGGAAAAATCCCTGTTCCCCATCCCCGTTGGGTTATCGGGGCCCCATGGGGACCCAGACCCGAAAATTGGATCCTCACCCTCTCCTACGCAGACACACATAGAGATGGCAGAATCAGTGTTCCAAATAATTTAAAGAGTGCTTATCAGTGTTCCAAATAAAGAATTCCAACAATATTCTTAAAGATGGTGTCCCAACTCCCAAGCAAATAAGCAAACAAACCCTTGAAGATTTAAACAGTGCGGTAATGAGCTAGTAGCCCACATGTCATAGGATTATCGGAGCCCCATGTGGGTAGTGCGGATGGGGAGTAGGGGAATGGCCCCGGCCCCACTTCATCTGATGGAGAATTGTATTTGTATATTAGCATCCCTGTGGGGGAAGAAATAGCTCCAACTCTGGCCCCTAATGGATGAATTCCCCATCGAGGAACGGGGAATGGGGCCCCATTGCCATCCCTAGCTGGGAGTATTATTGGATTTGGCATCAAGACGGATATAGATGGTGATGGGTGTTAAAAAGAAAATTCTTCTTTCCTATTATTACGTGGACACACGCCTAAACATGGACTTAATTTAGAGTCCTATACCTTTCTTGTAGCTTAGAGTCCTAGAGGAATAATTCTTGTTGGGCCTAGACCTGTTCATAGGCGACACAGCTCGAGCTTCGGCCTTGATTTTTGTTTGGAAGGCTCGGGCCGAAGCCCGACAATGGCAATATAAATAATAATAAACTGTGTTTTTATTATCAAAATGAATTAAATATTAGTTTTTATTCTAAAAAAGAATTGAAATAATATTATTTATATTAAATAACACAATTTTTGGTTGGGTTAGGCTCGGACCTACCCAATCAAGTTCGGGCTTTCCCAGACCTGGCCTGGGATTTGAATAGGTCTAGTTGGACCCCTGTATAAGCGGGCTAGGGCTATGCCCTTCGTACACACATATCAATAAAGTTGAGAGAAGGCTACATGATTACATCTTGTCTACATGTCTACTTTTGTTTATGAGTTGAGTGTTTTATTATCGGCAACGCGACCCTAAGATTTTAACATGTTATAAACACGATAATATTCTCGTGTAGGCTTCCTAGTATATCACTTATGATAAATCTCTCAATTATTTGTGGTGTTTTGAGATTAATTTTGTTTTCCTAGATTGGTTTTTGTAACAACCCTAAATTTGAGTTTTCTGTTTGTGAGTGCTTGAAAAATTTTTGGCATGGATTTTAAACTTTTCTTGCTTTTACTAATTGCTTAATAGTTTTTTTAAAAAAACCGCAGCAACAAAACAATTTTAAAGGGAAATTTAAATTTGAGAAAAAGTGGGATCAATTTTACTAAAAACTAGATAAAGTCAGGAGCATCCACAAAAAATTTCATAATTTTTGGATCTCATTTACTATATTTAAAAATTCCTCAAACCTTTAAGCCTTTTTGGAAATTTCAAAACCTAATTCATTTTCCCACTCGCTCATTGGACCGAAAGCCTATGCAGCCCACTTCTTTTCGCTCCAGCCTGACTTCGTCGTGGCCCATGCAACTCACTTGTCTCCTCCGATCCCCCTCTCGCTGACACACCGGCCCCACCCGCCAACACCCTTCTTCCTTCTCGCCTTGCCCCTGCTCGCTAGCACGTCGCACTAGCCCGCCAACTCGCCTGGGTTTCAATCATGGCCCTAATTTTTCTTCGACCAACATGGTCGTCACCGCACCTCGCCGTCGCCCTCCTGACGCTATAAGCGCCAACCATCCCGCTGTTGCCACCTTTTGACCTGTAACATCCCAAGTTTAAACTTGTGTTTCAAATGTAAAAAAAGTGTAGAAATTAAAAACTTTTCTTACATCTTGTATTTTCTTGCCTTTAGCGTTGCGATGCGTTAGGAGGTAACGTCAATGCTGTTAATCTCGGAGCCTCACCTCCTACACCATTAGTTTACTCAATAAGAACCACGAAGTCAAGACACCACTTGCTACATTTACCCTAACACCCCAACGTTTAACTACACAATTTTACTCCAATTGAACTACATTCCATCAGAAAACTATAATGGGCAGCAATATTAAAATTGACATTAACTTTTCCTCTGAAATTCATAAAAATGTAAACTCAGGCTTGTTTGAAAGGTAACAAGATTATCTACAACAATCTAGTTGATGGAAAACCCAAATTCTGAATATACCAAGCTCCAAAAGATCGATGAGCATCCTCTGTCAGAACTGTCCAACACTTCTGGGCAGCGGCACAAAAATGGCCATAACTTCTAATTGGCTAAACCAAACCTAGAGTTCTTTATCAATATCAAAGCTAAGACCCAGGCCTACAATAACCTAGTTGGGTAAAAGCCCTGAATTTGCCATTAACTTGATCATATATTAAAAGCAATTCGACAATTCATTCTCGTCAGGGTTCTGGACAGTCAACTTAAAACGTGCATAACTGTTGTTCTACAAATCCAAATGGGGTGTTCTTTATCAATCCTGAAAGCTAATGAGATCACGTACAAAAGTCGTTATGGGCAAGATTTCTGAATAATCTTCTAACTAGGTCAAATTGTAACAATTACAGTGTCTGCTAATTCTCGTCAGAATTCTGGACAACAGAAACTAAAACGATCATAACTTTTGATCCGTACATCGGATTCAGGTGTTCTTGGTGGCCACCAAAAGCTAAGAATATTATCTAAATATCTCTAGGTGATAAAAACTACTGGTTCGGAATCTAAGGGCCCGAAATCGCCCACGCAACATTCTGTACAGATTGATAACTACTGCAGACAGATTTTGATCTAATCAACTCGAATCGATTTCTCTTCTACGACTAATCCAACAACGACAACTGAGAATTGTTACCCTTGGAGCACCCAGGACGCCGATGGTTGATCTGCGAAGATGTTCCCCGCCTTCTTGAACAGCGACCTTGCGAAGATCCAATCCGTTCTTCGTGAGAGGCCGGCAACATGGAGCACCAAAGGCAGGAGGGGCGGCACCAATGTGGTTGAATTGCCCCGGGGAGCTCCTGGTCGTAGGGAGGGGGGTGCTGCCATGAGGTGGGGTGGTGGTGGCGGCTTCCAAAGGGGAGAGGGGAGGCGCACAAGGGGAGGGGAGGGGAGATAGGCGGCTAGGGTTAGGAGGGAAGGGGTGGCGCCCTCCCTCTATGGCCGCCCCCCCCTCTTGGGCCTTCGGGGCCAAGGCCCGGGGTCCAAGATGGCGAAATTTTGCAAAAACCCCTGTCCAATTGATTATTCTCTCTTTTATTTATTGCGATTACTAAAGACTATTGAATAAATTTCCCTCTCCGATTGAAATTCTCCCTAAATCGATAATTAGGGTATTACAACTTTGAGATGGAGTATTGTAAAAGCCTTGTGATAATCACTTAGCTGCACGCCTTGTCTTGGCCGACATTATAAGATGATTATCTCTTGTGGGTAAAATTGTACAATCTATGCGTAGTGTAAATCTATTTGAATAGCCGTGTCCACGGTCATGGGCATGTTGAGCAAATCCATTCAAGAATTAGACTTTGGTTTTGTTTTCAAAAGGTTTTATCACAAATGATTTCATTGATAGTTAATCCATATAGGAAATTTGGGCGGTTAGCCTTTTGTTATAAGGTTACCCTTCAATAGAAATGTATGGAGGTTATCCTGCACTAGCTTGACAAATTAAAGTCAAATTCTATTTTATATATAGTATAACTTGAGTGTGGAAGTCGATAAATGTATTTAAAATACCAAATATTCCTTTGCACAAATAACCCTATAAGAGTTCCTTTGATATTATCCCTACATGCATTAAATTTTGTTATGGGTGTAACTTGTGGAGTACATTTTTGTACTCACCCTTGCTAAATAAAATGTTGTTCAGAAGAGGACTTTGCCACTTCTGAGGATCTCGATGACTAGGTCGCTACCCCTAGTTGATTGCTTGTGGCAGATTTACTGGGCCCTGCTTCTTTTTCGACTTCCGTTGTGTTCATTTATTTATGGCTTGTAAGCCTTACTTGTAAGTCTCTGATAATTATTAATAAAATTGTGCAAGATGTGTATGTTACCATATTTATTTTCTGTGTACACTAGCTACTGTTCTACAGACTAGTGTAGAATACATAGAGAATCTGGGGGTGTTACTCCTGAGTTTGACACATATCGATAATCAAATTTGGTATAACTAAGCATCAACATTTAACATAAAATTGCATAAATAATAATAAGCATACAAGTAATAATTTAAATTGAATTACTTTGGATTTGAAATGTTGGTTCAATATGATCAATGGTAAGGACTTGCCTTGCTCAAATGTGGATATATCTTGGTCTTGGTCTTGACTTAAAGCAGTGAGTGACGAAGTCTTCAGTGATCTTTGAATCTTTTTACGTGAAAACAATGACTTCAAATAAATGCTCATAACACAAATAAATATAAATTAACCCCAAAAATTATGATTTTGTTACAATTGGAAAGATCTCCAAAGTTTGAACCAAAGAGAAAATGTAGAAATTTCTAACATGTGGGGTCCACTAGGGTCTTTATTTTCTTTTATCTTTATTTTTAATCGAAAAACCCAAGAGATCAATAGGTGAGGCCTCGTTCCACGAGGTTAAGGGGGCCACATGCCAGAGGCATGGTCCACGGACTAGGTCAACACAACGAATTTTACTTGACGGGGCCCTCAGGTCACACTCACGGACGCTAAACTAAGGTTTAATTAAATTTCCTAATGACCTAGGGCCCACGTGACATACAGTCATCAACTACTAACCAAAATCCTAACTAACCAATTGATTAGCCTAATCTAATCTGCACGGGGCCCACTTGTCAGGCTTCCTTAGAACAGAGGAGAGGGGAGGAGGTCATGGCCAAGCGGCGAGGCAAGCTCGCCAACGGCGAGTGGAATTCGGTGAGGCGTGAGCAAGTGACAAAATGGAATGGGGAGAGGAAGGCAAAGCCATGGGTGGTGGTGTCAGCCGGAACGAAGGATAGAGGTGGTGGCACGACAACGGCGAGCGGTGCTACGGATTCGGTCGAGCAGGGAATAGGGCGAAGGTGGAACTCGGGCAGGTTCATGGCCACGCCATGGGCTCGAGGGACAGGCGCCGATGCTAGAGCATTGTGCATGGGGACCTAGGGTCACCGATGGCAAAGAAATGTGGTGGCGTGTGCATTGGAATGGTGGCGAGGCATGAACTATGGAGAGGGGTAGCGTTATGCGGCGCAAAAGAATCCTGGAGTTTCGAGGAACTCACCGGGATAGACGGTGGCGGTCGGGCGGCGACGTAGAGCTCACGACGTCACCCCTTCTTGATGACTGATAGCTGAAGGGATGTTATGCATCAGGGAGAGCGAGTCACAGAGAGGGTGATTGCACGGTCGAAGGAGACCGGGAGTCACCTGTGGGATGGCGATGTTGAGGATAGCGGTGTCAGCTAGAGAGGAGGAAGAAGGCGGCGTTCGGGCATTCCTGTCGAGGAGATCCAAGGGCGAGCGGGGAAAATGATGAGGGGGATGTAGAACACAAAATGACGCAAACGGATTAGAGAGACCTATCAAGGTGGCCGCAGCAAGGATGGCCGAACTTGTGGGAGAGGGTACTGTGCAGCGAGATTCCGGGTGCTAGAGGGGGCGAGATGGAGGGAAAACAAAGAAGAAGAGGAGGCGAAGAGAAGGACGTGATCCACTCGGCTTATAAGGGGATGGAGGCGACGAGTTCTCGCAAGGAAAGGCAATGGTCGGGGCACGGTTCTCACGAGAAGCATGCGCAGCATGCAGCGGTTTTGACTCTAGGAGGTGACAAGCTCACGGCAGCACAAGGCTCGAGATGGTCAGAGGCACTCAAGTGCCTCTCCTTCATGCTCTGGTTGCCGACACAGAGAGAGAGTTGACTGGGAAATTGAGAGAGAGAGAGAGAGAGAGAGAGAGAGAGAGAGAGAGAGAGAGGTGATCGGATGAGGAAGATGAACAGGGGAGGCGGCTAACGCGTGGGGCCAGGCCCGCATGGAAGCAAGGGTGCACAAGAGGGGGCAAGTGTCTGGGCTTGCTCGGCGCACGCGCGTGGGTTGGCTGGGTGCGCGAGAGGGACAGGAGAGAGAAGGAGCAATTGGGCCAACGGCGGGTAGCGGCCCGAGGGGAAGGAAGGAGGGAAAGGCCGGAGGTGGAGGGAGATTGGGCTGCGGGGAAGAGTTTTGGCTCGGGGAGAGGAGAGAGAGGGAGAAATGATTTTCAGATTTTTGGTTTCGGATTTTCCAAATTGAATTTGAATTGAAATTCAAATTTAGAGGAGTTTTTGTGTTCTAGTTGACTTGTAGATTGTTGTGGAAAAAATAAAACAATGATTTTTTATTTAAAATTTTAAATTCAATCAAGTTTTTTGTGATTTCACAAAATGCAACAAAAGTTTTTGACAACCCATAAAATTCAAGAAAATGTCCAGAGGCACAAAATTGGGTTGTTACAGAAAGGGAGTTGGGCCTGGCAAATTGGGCAGGAGGAATGGATTTTTGGCCCAGATTGATTGAAGTTGAATTTTATTTTATTTTTAGAAACTCGTTTGAATTAGGTTTGAACCAAATAGCTCTTGAATTTTAGAACTTTGGCTTTGGTTTTAAAGGAAACAAAAAGGAAAAGCAAATAACATCACAAATTTTTTAAAGTTCAACAAAATATAATGAATGTTTTTGAAATTCCTCAATTAGGAAAAGTAGGAAATTTGACCTCCTACGATGGTCATAACCTATTCTTAAATATCATGTTTGATGTGATTAGGAAGAATGATGGAGTGCCAATATGAAAAGTGGCATATATGAAAGCTTTTGATGAGGGCATCCCTAACACTTATACATCTTTCCCTATTGGTGGTCATACACATACTGAGGTGGACGCCATACGTGACGCTACAAATAATTCAAGTACAGAAGTGCATATTGGTCCACTGACGAGAGCAAGAGCTAAACTTCTAAATCAACAGGTGCTTTTGTTTCTTAATGAATCTTCTATTGTTATTGATGAGAATTGGGTATTACCTCATGCAAATGTTTTGTGCATTCTCGTGTTTGAACATTGTGAAGCCTTTGGAACCAAGAGGGAGGTCGGAGTCAAAGCAATGGAGGAGAAGCTCACGTGGGTCAACCAAGGAGAAAAGCCCAAGAATTCAAGCCCAATTCGGATCTTCCACAAGTGCAACCGAAATTCATCTCGAATCAACTCGAATTCAATTCGGATTCGGTTCGGGACAGCCCAACAGGGCTGTAATAAAAGGCCATAACTTTTGCATACGAGTCCGATTGGGGTGTTCTTGGACTTGTTTGAAAGCTTATTCCAAGGCCCACACAATGGTTTTGGCCCCAGCTTCAGAAGACTTACGGTCGCGCCGCTATGGCCGAAACAATGTGACGGACTTAAGTTAGGTTTTCCTTTTGTGTGTTTTCGGTCTTAGCGAGTTAGAGTTTGATTCGGCATGTGTGGCTGGCCCTAGGCGTGCGTGAGTCGTGGAGGCGCCTTAAATACCCTTGCCCCTCCCTTGTATCCATTAGACCAGTTTATGCATAAGATTGAAACATAGCTATTGCTTGTTCTTTCGACACGAGTTCATGCGAGGACTTTGAGAGAGAATTAGGCGATCCATTTGTTTTGTTTCGCAATCCAAGGTCAAGCCGTCGTTCCATTGGGAATTGGGGACTTGGCGTTCGCTGCGTTCGTGGTCTCGCGACGAACAACTACCCGTGTATTGTGGGCGTATTCGAAGAGTTGAGGGTTCGTGCATTGGCGCGAGTGTTCACTAGCGACATCGTCTACTTCGCATCAACTATCCACGGTTTCTCATCGAGAAGATCGGGCCTCCCCGTATCATGTGGTATCGATTCTAGGTTTACTCGGTGAGAACTTCTTTACCGTAGTTAGATTCGTTTTGTTTCCTATCGTACAATAAACCAAAATTGCGTACCAAAACCGTAGTTTAATCTGTTATTTCTTGTGCGTTTAGTTAAGTTTTCATCCATTAGAGTTTTGTTTTAGTGCTGATCCTTGTGTTTCCATTGCGTAGCTTAATCTTTATCAAAAAAAAAAATTTGCTGATTGAACTCCCTCAATTAGCACCCAAAAACCATCATCCGATCTGTCCGTGCGCTGTCTTGCTAGCACAATCCGAGACGGTGTTGTTTCCTTATCCGAACTCCTTGGTGGGACTAGAGTCCTAATCAACCTCTAGCTCAAACACAATCCGAGTCCAATTGCTCCATCTTGAGTTTCGGCCACTACATCATAGCCGGCCGAACCACATTTGTTGTCCTTTTATATCCTTTCATCTTGAGACTAGCTATTGATATTGCACCTAGGGTCGCTCATTCAAGTTGATTACACGTTGCTTTTTTGTGAGGGTTGCGCAGTTCCACGGGGAGCAAAGCAGAGGAAAAGAAGGAAAAGGCAACCGCATATAGAAAGAGCCGCGGCATAAAAAAAAAAAAAAAAAAAAAAACGCTAACTTTTGCATACGACCTCCGATTGGAGCGTTTCTTGATCCGTCGGAAAGGAAACGGGAAAATTGGAGCGTTTCTTGATCCGTCGGAAAGGAAACGGGAAAATAGAGCCAAAAAAAGAAGTCCGGGAAATGCGGGGTTTTACATCGCGTAAGCCACCGTGCATACGTGTGCGGAAAACCGACCCCAAAAAGGTCGTTTAGGGCCTCAAAGCGGGCCCGCAAACCGAAAAATTCCGATTTCTCGATTTCGCTCAAAATTGACAGAGCCCTCTGCAGTGATTCTAAGGTACCCGTGACGACGACATCCCTTTTCGAGTTGATCCGCGCATACTTTTAGCTACTACGATGCGGGTCATCGTTTTAGCTTGTGTTTTTCAATTTTGATTGAGCAATCTTGTGCCCTAGTATATTCCTTTGCAATTGGCTAGCGTCTATCCCCGTACTTGGTGCAAAACGAGCTGATTTCATCTCTTTTTCTGCTCGCTAGCTCAGTCCTTTGTTTGCATTAAGTCTCATTTATCCTTGCGTGTGCGTTCATACACTTGGCTTAAACCTGTTGGATCAACACATAGGCAAAATACTCTAGCTTGGATCATTACTTAGCTTTACAATACCTTGAATATCAGATTGCATAGGATATACACATACCTGTCCAAGCTCCACCTACACCCGTTTGTGTACTCCCTTGCTCTTGGTTACGCTCCTACATTACCGGGTTAAGGTCGTTCGCTGTCACAACTGTCGTTTTGCCGTCCTTGATTCACTTTGGAACGGTAAGCTTGTCTTGTTTTCAGGACAGTGAGTTGCGAGCGTAGTAGCGAGAGCTTTTGTTTTACTAACCCAGATATAACCTCGTTTCTTGTTTGTGAGTTGTTGCTATGTCAGGTCACGAGGAGGATCCACCTAATCCGGAGGCGCCGGTTACGTGGACAGAGTACACTCGGTTGCGCGAGATGCTACAAAAACAACTTCAAGATGGTGACAATGGCGTGCGCGATGAACTCGGGGAAGTTCAGACTGGACTGAACACCCTCGGGGAGGAGGTCACACAATTGCGTACGGCCATCAACAATAACTTCCTGGAGCTACGCGCCATGTTCGCTCAACACAATCTACGTGGGGGTGCGCAAGCTGATGACACGAGTGTGCACGGCCCTCCGGCCGTTTTGCACAATGAGACCGAGGATGAGCGTGCTATTCGTGTGGATGAGGAGCGACGACAGCGGCAGGCACGTCGCATGGCGGTGCCGCCAAACGTCGGGATGGCGCGCGCGCGCACCCTCGAGCTCATGGGCGTGGCGAGGCAACGCGGCGTGGTGGAGGCGCACCACGAGGTGTCCACGGAGGAGGTGTGCATCGTGCACCTCGTAGCATGGCGGATGAGGCCGAGCAATGGGATGACGATTTCCATCGGCGACTACGATGACCGACAGCGCCACCATCGCAACAACGCGGCGTCGACACGACGACGCCGACGATTTTGTCGCTAAGCCCAAATTTACTCTTCCTATATTTTCGTGTGGTACGGATGTGGAGCAATACCTCACTTGGGAGTGAAGGTGGATAAGTTGTTTGAATGAACAACTATTCCAATGAGAAGAAGTCATTGCTTGCTTCCAATGGCTTGGATGATTATGCTACACATTGGTGGGAGCAGTTCATTCGTAAGCGCATGGAGCGCCATGAGTTGCCGATTACCACCTGGGAGCAGATGAAGCAGCATTTGCGGGCACGCTTTGTACCTCGCCACTACAAGCGCTCACTATTTGAGAAGTTGGCGTGGTGCGACAAGGTATGAGGTCAATTGACGAATATCATAAGGAGATGGAAACTATCATGATACATGCGGATGTCGCGAGAATGAAGAAGCAGACCATGGCGAGATTTCTAGTCGGCATGAATCATCTTCGTCAGCGCATTGTCAATCACCATCCCTATAATGATATGATTGAGTTGCTGCACCAAGCACGCGAAGCCGAGCGACAAGTGATTGAAGATGCACGGTTCGCTACCCGTTCACGTCCTTCAGCCAGTCCAGGACAGCCATATAACAACAGCCAGCCAAACAAGAGCACTCCGGCCGGAAGCAATTCGGCAATGCGCAGTTCCGCAAGTAAGAAGCTGGAGAGTACACCAGCACCGGTGCGTCGACCTGCGGCGCCCGCTGCTAGTGCGACCTCGTCTATGGGGTCAACAGGACGTTCACGTGACATCATTTGCCACAAGTGCAAGGGTGTTGGCCATTTTCAGAGGGACTGCCCAAATGTCAGAACTATGCTTATCACCGAGGATGGCGGTTATGTTTCAGCTAGTGATGACGAGTCGCCGATCGCAACCGTCTTACTGCGATGACATAGAACAATGTGAGTGCGATCCGAGTTTCCTAACACCGAGCAAGATTCCATTGTTTGCACGCCCAAGGTGCTTAGTGTGATGCCATCGCCGTCACTCGAACAATGGTGTAATTTGTTTCGAACTTGGCGAAGCTTGATAAGGTAAGGTCCGCAAAGTGATCATTGATGGCGGAAGTTGTCACAATTTGGCTAGCAAGGATATGTGTCATAAGTTGGGTTTGAAGT
This sequence comes from Ampelocalamus luodianensis, assembly GCA_036346255.1. NCBI lineage: Eukaryota > Viridiplantae > Streptophyta > Magnoliopsida > Poales > Poaceae > Ampelocalamus > Ampelocalamus luodianensis. The sequence goes on from JAYEVH010000225.1 coordinate 62,861, forward strand.
ACTTGCCGCATCCACGTCCTTATCATGTGCAATGGTTGAGCGACAAAGAGGAAGTGAAGGTGAACTATATAGTGCGAGTGACGTTTTCTATTGGGAAGTACACCGACACGTGGACTGCGATGTTGTGCCTATGACGGTGTGTCACTTGCTCTTGGGACGGCCATGGCAATATGACCGTTCTGCATTGTTCATGATGGGCGTACAAATCGCTACACATTTCGATGGAATAATATGGATATCATCTTGAAGCCCCTTACACCGCAAATGCATTGTGAATTCTTCAATGCGAAAATTGAGATGCACGTTGAGACCGCCAAAGAGCGAGAGAAGAATTTAGTGATGTTAGCCACCAAATCGAAATGAGAGAATTCAGCGAAGATCCCAATTTGGTGCACTTTGTACTATTGTACAAAGACGCCTTGCTTTCGACTAACGACTTGTCTTCTCTTCCTAGTGGTGTTGCTTGTGTTTTGCAGGACTTCAGCGACGTCTTTCCAAACGAGGTACCAGCTGGGCTACCACCAATTCGTGGGATAGAACATAAGATCGACTTGATTCCGGGAGCGTCCGCCGAACCGACCACCGTATCGCACCAATCCCGATTTAAACAAAGGAAATTCAGAAACAAGTACAAGAGCTTCTCTCCAAAGGGTATGTACGTGAAAGCTTAAGCCCTTGTGTTGTTCTGTTATTTTAGTTCCTAAGAAAGATGGTTCATGGCGTATGGCGTAGATTGTCGAGCGATTAATAATATCACAATTCGATATCGTCATCCTATACCTCGCTTAGATGATATGCTAGACGAATTGAGTGGTGCTTTGTTATTTTTCTAAGATAGATTTATGTGATGGTTACCATCAAATTAGGATGCATGAAGGGGATGAGTGGAAAACAACATTTAAAACAAAATTTGGGTTGTATGAGTGGTTAGTCATGCCTTTTGGTTTAACTAATGCACCTAGTACATTCATGCGCTTAATGAATCATGTTTTAAGGCATTTGATTGGTAAATTTGTGGTTGTGTACTTTGATGATATTCGATTTACAATGCATGAATCTGAACACATAGACCATCTTAGACAAGTTCTACAAGTTTTGTGTGAGGCTAGGTTATTCGGTAACTTAGAGAAGTGTACCTTTTGCAAAGATCGTGTCATCTTTTTGGGCTATGTTGTTTCGCGGGGAGTTGAAGTAGATGAGTCTAAAATTGAAGCGATTAAAAATTGGCCAACTCTGTGAATGTAAGTCGATTAGGAGCTTTCATGGTCTCACTGGTTTTTATCGGCGCTTTGTGAAGGATTTTAGCACCATAGCTGCCCTTTGAATGAACTTACTAAAAGGGTGTTGAATTTGTGTGGGGGTAGCGCAAGACAATGCTTTTGTTGAACTTAAGAAACGCTGACTGAAGCACCGTTGCTTGTTTTACCCGATTTCACTAAAATTTTGAAATTGAGTGTGATGCTAGTGGATTGGGTATTGGCGGTGTTTTAATGCAAGAGGGAAGACCAGGTAGCTTATTTTAGTGAGAAACCGAATGGTGCTCAATTGAATTATCCGGTCTATGACAAAGAGCTTTATGCTTTAGTGCGTGCATTAGAAACTTGGCAACACTATTTATGGCCTAAAGAGTTTATTATTCATTCCGATCATGAGGCATTAAAGTATTTAAAGGGCCAAGCAAACTGAACAGTAGACATGCCAAATGGGTCGAATTCATTGAGTCGTTTCCTTACATTGTAAAATATAAGAAGGAAAGGAAAATGTGGTAGTGATGCTCTCTCTAGGAAAAGTGTGCTTTTAACTCAATTAGGAGTGCAAGTTCTGGTTTAGAGAGTTTGCGTGATTTATATGCTCATGACCATGATTTTCCGTTCCTTATGCACATTGCAAAGAGGGAAAAGGCTGGGATAAATTTCACATCCATGATGGGTTTTGTTTCGCACTAACAAATTATGCGTTCAGACTCCTCCGTGCGTTTGCTATTACTGCAGAATCACATGCGGTGGGTTGATGGGACATTTTGGACGTGAGAAGACGTTTTCTATCTTTGAGCGATCACTTTTATTGGCCTAAGATGAGGCGAGATGTAGAGAGGTATGTGCAACGATGCATTACTTGCCACAAAGCGAAATCAAAATTGAATCCACACGGTTTGTATACCCCTCACCTGTTCCCAATGCACCATGGGAGGATATTAGTATGGATTTTGTTTTAGGATTACCTAGAACTAAGAGGGAGTGATTCTGTTTTTTGTCGTTGTGGATCGCTTTTTCAAAGATGGCACACTTTATTCCGTGCCACAAGAGCGACGATGCGTCGCATATTGCTAACTTGTTTTCGGGAGATCGTGAGGCTACATGGCGTGCCACGCACTATTGTGTCGGATCGTGGCGTGAAGTTCATGAGCTACTTTTGGAAGACACTTTGGGGTGGCGGGGACGGTTGTTATTCAAAGACGACTTGTCATCCCCAAACCGATGGTCAAACGGAGGTGGTGAACCGCACACTTCGATGCTACTTCGGACCATGATCAAGAAGAATGCGCAGTGGGAGGATTGTTTGCCGCACGTGGAATTCGCTTATAATCGGGCCGTGCACTCCACTACGCATTGTGTCCTTTTGAAGTGGTGTATGGTTTCAAACCGTTTACGCCGCTTGATTTCTGCCACTTCAAGTCAACATCGTGTTCATATGGAGGCATCCAAGCGAGTGAGTATGTGAAGAAATTGCATCTCAAAACAAAAGAGGAGATAGAGCGCAAGGTCAAGTCATATCTTTGAGAAGGCGAATAAGAAACGAAGAAGATGATTTTTCAACCGGTGATTTGGTTTGGGTGCACTACCGCAAGGATCGTTTTCGAACGCCGCAAGTCTAAATTTCGCCACGAGGTGATGGACCTTTTAAGGTGCTTGCGAAGATCAACGACAATGCCTACAAGATAGAGCTTTCCGCGATGACTATGGCGTGAGCTCTACTTTCAATGTCGCTGATTTATCACCTTTCTTTGGTGGTGATGATCCAGTCGAGGACGACGCCTTTTCAAGAGGGGAGGATGATGAGGGCATCCTAACACTTATACATCTTTCTCTATTGGTGGTCATACACATACCGAGGTGGGCGCCATACGTGGCGCTACAAATAATTCAAATACGAAGTGCATATTGGTCCACCGACGAGAGCAAGAGCTAAACTTCTAAATCAACAGTGCTTTTGTTTCTTAATGAATCTTCTATTGTTATTGATGAGAATTGGGTATTACCTCATGCAAATGTTTTGTGCATTCTCGAGTTTGAACATTGTGAAGCCTTTGGAACCAAGAGGGAGGTCGGAGTCAAAGCAATGGAGGAGAAGCTCACGTGGGTCAACCAAGGGGAGAAAAGCCCAAGAATTCAAGCCCAATTCGGATCTTCCACAAGTGCAACCGAAATTCATCTCGGAATCAACTCAGAATTCAATTCGGATTCGGTTCGGGACAGCCCAACAGGGCTGTAATAAAAAGGCCATAACTTTTGCATACGGAGTCCGATTGGGGTGTTCTTGGACTTGTTTGAAAGCTTATTCAAGGCCCACACAATGGTTTTGGCCCCAGCTTCAGAAGACTTACGGTCGCGCCGCTATGGCCGAAACAATGTGACGGACTTAAGTTAGGTTTTCCTTTTGTGTGTTTTTAGGTCTTAGCCGAGTTAGAGTTTGATTCGGCATGTGGCTGGCCCTAGGTCGTGCGTGAGTCGTGGAGGGCGCCTTAAATACCCTTGCCCTCCCTTGTATCCATTAGACCAGTTTATGCATAAGATTGAAACATAGCTATTGCTTGTTCTTTCGACACGAGTTCATGCGAGGACTTTGAGAGAGAATTAGGCGATCCATTTGTTTTGTTACGCAATCCAAGGTCAAGCCGTCGTTCCATTGGGAATTGGGGACTTGGCGTTCGTCGTTCGTGGTCTCGCGACGAACAACTACCCGTGTATTGTGGCGTATTAGAAGAGTTGAGGGTTCGTGCATTGGCGCGAGTGTTCAGCTAGCGACATCGTCTACTTCGCATCAACTATCCACGGTTTCTCACTGAGAAGATCGGGCCTCCCCCGTATCAGCTTTCCTTTGTGATGAAAATTTTCAGGTATGCACCAAGAATCACCATAACACCAGTTATGAATTTGGATGAGAATATACCACAATACATGTGGTTTCTAAATTTGGATGTGATTACATATTTGGTACAATATATATTAGTGAAAATGTGCGTTGCATTTGCTGGATTACTAGTGTTTGATAGTTCCCACATGGAGAAAGGGTTGGATGTGAACAATGATTTGCATTGCATGTATTTTGGATCAGTAATACTATGGTACTTACGTCACGATAGGACACGTTACGCCCCGGATGGCCATCCACTGGCCATTGCACACATTCTTCACAATGTGTTGCAGTGGACGCGAAATTTTATCCAGCCAAAGTCCACTTGCAAGCTCACACCTGGTTACATCGGATGCTTCGCCTCCCAATCCACCATTTCTCACTCGTGTCCCCAAAACTTCCTCCACTGCTGCTCCATCAAGTCAGTTACTGAGCATCCACCCATCTACTTCGGTGAGCTCCGCATAGCTAGTCACTAGCGAGATCCACCTAGCCACACGGCCATTTTGCCACTCGGTGTCGAGCGACGGTGTTGGTTGCAACTACTAAAACGCTCATTTCGATGAGAAACAGAGGTGCCGCCATGGCATTGTGAAGCTCCCCTCCGGGCTCCAGCATGCTCCGCCCTGACCACTACCACTGCAAGCTGTCGTCGTTTTCCACTGCGTTGTTCCCCAGCCTCATCCTCTTGGCGCCACCCTCATCGGAGGATCGGTGGACGATGGGCAAGGAGGCGACAATGTGAGTCGGCCTCGCCCTTGCTTGATCTGCGGTTAGTTGCACAAGGCATCAGTTGAGAATTGCCGTCGACGAGCAGCAGTGCGGTCAGGACGGTGATGTTGGAGCAATAGGTTTTGATTGTTGCAATAAGAATTTACTTGTTGCAAAGATCTATCAACGTGTTGCCTAAGCTACTTGGTTGTTGCGGTGGTTGTTGTGAATTATTGCACGAGTGCTTTCTATTTGTTGCATCATGTGTTTTGGTCACTTGTTGAGGTTATTGTGTGTAACTTGTTGAGACTATTGTGTGTAACGTTCTCAAATTTTGAAGGGAAAATATTTTGTTTGCAATATCTTGAAATTTAAACTTTCAAATACTTTTCTTAAATGTCCTTGGAACTTCTGGATTTTTGCCTAAGTTTTTCTAAACCTTCTGGAGTTGTAACTTAATCTTCTGAAATATTTTGCTTTGAGAAAACATTACCATAACCAGCTTTCTGATAACCTGCACATTGATGTCGAATATGAATCGAATAAATATGGGAAATCTGAAATTTTCATAAGATAAAAATGTGCAATATTTAGAGAAAGTGGAAAACTGAAGGACATAATTGAAACTCAACTTATAAACATAATTCTGGATATATGAAAAGACCAAGGAGAGAGACTACGCTCATATACACAGATTCAGCCCACATGGAATTCGGTCTAGCACAGCAGGGGGGACTATATTTTGCAGAAAGACCCTTGAGTTTATATAGATTGCATCTCGGTCCGAAACTTTATGCAAATACCCTCAGCACATTACGAAGCATCACCGTTATGCCCTTAACCATAAATGCAAGCTGCTGGCTACTCAGGACAGCACCACGTAGCAGCCATGGGACACTAGGATCAATCACAAACTAATTACAAGACTAAGTATAGTCATTAGGAGGGAATATAACAAATACAAGCAGGGGACCAACTTTCCCTTTTCCCTTGCACCATCTCTATCCATGCATTCCACTCACAAACACAGCACATGTTCTTGCATCAGAGAATTATACAAGCTGCTTGGATCAAGCACAGGCACCAGCAATCGATCTTATTTTCCCTTGCATCCTCAATTCCTCATCCATTCATATATACACATGTACACACACATATTATTACAGACGGTTCTTGTTCAGAACCGTCTGTGATAGTCTATTTTCACAAATGGTTCTGAACAAGAACCGTCTGTGATAAGCAATTATCACAAACTGTTCTTGTTCAGAACCGTCTGTGATCTATTTTCACAGATGGTTTTGAACAAGAACCGTCTGTGATAAGCAATTATCACAGACTGTTCTTGTTCAGAACCGTCTGTGATAGTTTTTTTCTATTGCAAAAAAAAAAATCAGATTTTGAGCCAAACTAATCAATTGCTAGACAATAGTTTCTACATGCAACCTCTAGCAAGACAACCAAAATCCAATTAAAATCCTGATGACAAGCATATTATAGGAAAGGGAAACGAAAAGGTTTCACAATGTCCCCTCCGAATGGGAGAAAAAGAATAAAGTTACAAAGTTAAACTAGTTAGAAACTATCTGTGCCTCCAAGCTCCTGAAGAACTCATTGGCTTCTTGGATTGGTTCAAAACTGCTTTTCTCTATACCTCACTAGCATATCACAAGCTGTTCTTGCATGTCATCCGAGTTCGACTAAACCTCGTCGGCAAGGAGAGACGACTGAAAACCTTCGGCGGTGCTCCGACCTTAGGTAACACAAAATAAAGATCATTTTTTTTACAACAAACAGCCAACAAATTGTATTTGTTTTAGGGATGTACACGTACCTTCTGGCAATCTACCTCCTGTGGCAGACAAGGAGCTCCTCCACATCCCTACTCGTCGTCGACTATGCCTCCTCGCCGAACCGCGACGGGGAATCGAGGGTGGTCGCTGGAGCTCGGTGTGGGGAGGGGATAGAGAGAGACTGATCGAGGACAAAGCTGGGGTGACTATAATATATAAGGACAGTGCCAAAATATTTTGCCTCCTGCGCACGCGTTCAATTTTTTTTCGAAATCCCGCACTACGAATCACAGACGGTTTCATACAAAAACCGTCTGTGATGACATACTAAGTATCTCATCACAGACAGTTTGTATTAAAAACCGTCTGTGACTTGGAATTTTTCTTACTCTGCGATTTTACCATGACTTGAAATAACAAACATTCTGATTTTACCATGACTTGATTTTACCATGGCTTGGAATCTCTAAATCTCTGATTTTACCATAACTTGAAATAACTAACACTCTGATTTTACCATGACTTGAAATAACTAACACTCTGATTTTATCATGACATGAAATCACTAACACTCTAAGTGAATGAGTTAGCTTAACACCAAGCCATCAACGCAGATGGATTTCATAGTCACAGACTTCACGAATCAATCAAATCAGTTAATATATCAATTACTCTTATCCAAGAAAGGTAGTAGTAGAGGTGGGAAGGAGAAGTAGGGAGCTGTGGCGGAGCTAGGATTTCGGTGTTGGGGTGTACACACCAAGTAACGTCCGGTACCATTAGTTCAAACTATGTATCGTCCAATGGAGCTAGGAATTTGCCTATTAGAAGTCAAAAGCGTCAAGTAAAAAAATGGAGGTCATAGTCTACGAGTTTTTGGCTTATATGGCATTGTTTGGACTCGAAATAGCAATTCTAGCTCCCTCCGGAGATTAAAGTAAAAAAATAACACTGCGGACTCACTAGCAGATGACACGTGTCCTCATCAACGCGCTAGGGGCCCGGACCTGTCTCGTTCATGCGCTAGGAGGCCAGACCCCCTGTCCACACTCCCACAGCACGAAATCGGCAAAAAAATCACAGCTACAGTGCATTTCCGCTCTCCCACGGCCCGTGATCGGCAAAAAACGCAGCTACAGTGCGTGTCCATGCGCCCACCACGCGGAATCGGCAAACAATACAGTGCATGTCCAGGCACCCAAAACAGAACCGGCAAAAAAACCCCATTGCTACAGAAACTGAGGGCCACTCTATGCCATACGTAATTTGCTTCATCATATATATTCAAAACTTTTATTCAGTTCATTTTGTTTCTCCTAGAGTTGTCTTTGAGAAAAATATAAAGGATGTTTTACTCTACGCTTAAACCTTCATGTTCCATACGTGTTTATACATGCTTTATTAGGGCTCTGGAATGGAAGAGCTTGGACCTTGGCATACAACGGCATAGGGGATCGAATTGGTTATATACACTATTAATCGTGTGTGTCATATTGCTTTGCAATGGTTTCATGACATTGGATCATATGATCCATCACCTACTCCACCTCAATAAGGCATCCAGAATGGAGATTAAAAGTAAGATCTTATGATAATAGGTAGTGACGGGGATCTAATAATCCTTATTTTATCATTTATCCGTAATTCTTATTATGGGTAAATATGACATCATACAATCCTTGAATATACCCCTTATAATCATAAGGGAGAAACCAACCGGGTGGGCATAAGACCTTCTACGACCACCCCTATAGTCGTAAGTCATTCTACGACTACCTCATGATCATAAGTTCTTCTACGATCTTCTCATGGTCGTAAATTCTTCTAGACTAGTACCCAGTCGTAAGTCTTTCTACGACTACCTCTTGGTCGTAAATCCTTTTACGACCAGTACCCAGTCGTAAGCCTTTCTACGACTACCTCATGGTCGTAAGTTTTTCTACGACCAGGTCGGCCACGACCACCCTGTAATCAATAGAGCCTGCGGACGAGTGGGCCCAATTGATTAGGGGATTTAAACAGTCAATATATATTGTTATTCTCTAGAATAACTGCATGTAATACCCCATTATCTCTGACAAGTAACTATCAGGCAACGTGGAGGAGTTAATACCCCGGTGATTACTACCAACAATGCTCCCGTTACATGGAATCACTACTACAGAAAACCTCATCACAAACGATTCGAAACCGTCATCACAGACGGTTTTCGAACCGTCTGAATTTTTATGTCTGTGATAACAGGTGTATCACAGACGGTCTGACATATCACAGACGGGTCTATTCAATAACCATCTGTGATATGTCGGATACCACATACGGTTCGATTTACTAACTGTCAGTGATATTTCGGATATCACATATGGTTCGATTGACTAACCGTCTGTGATATATCGGATATCACAAACGGTTCTATTTACTAACTGTCTGTGATTGCATACATATCACAGACGATTAGTAAATAGAACCGTCTGTGATATCCGACATATCACAGACGGTTAGTGAATCGAACCGTCTGTGGTATCCGATATATCACAGACGGTTATTGAATAGAACCGTCTGTGATAGTTCTTTATCCCTAACTATTTTTTTAAATTTTTGGCTAGCCTCAGGAATTACTAGTCATGCCCTTTGAAAATAAGCACGCAGAAAATAGATACATCACAGATGAATCAATCGTTGATGACTCAAAGTGATCATTTACAACTCAAAATCAAGTACAAAAGAATATGTTCAAGTATTATCGCTAGAGTTACAATTGAATTACAACTACTCAAAGTGAATTACAATTGAATCAATTGTTTGAAGGTGGTTGAGGTGTCGCCGAGTGGAACTCTCCATCAGCGTTAACGATTTTCGTCTTGATGAAGTGAGCATCCCTCGAACCTCAGAGAGCTCTCTCATAACGAGTGAATCTAAATCTATGTTCAAGCCCACGCTAGCAGAGTAAAGTAGTAAGCATATATATTTAAATTTATAATTAGAAAATAATTATTGCGAGATTGACAAACCTCAAGATCCTTTATCTTAGCACTCATGATTACGTATATGATGGCAAGCGTAGAATGCACATTCTTCTTGTTTTTCTTTGGCAGCTTTGCAAAAATAGAATTACATATATAGGTATAGTCAGTTCGAGACAGATTTTTACAAATTATGATATAGTATTATTGTGTTGTAGCGCGTACTGGAAATCGCGTCCTGTGTTGCAGTGTGGCGTTCGATCCCTTGAATGGCCCTCCCTCGGCAACATAGGCGCTGAACGACCTACATGATTCCAAAAAGTTATCCTCGGCCATTTCAAACGAAGGAAGACTACAATAGAGTTATGTATGGAGGAATTGAGCATACCTATCGAGTATTCCTTGCAAAAGGGTGAAGTTGTGGGTTTTGTTGAGTAGGGAATCAAGGTTTATTACCTTGTTCCTCTTTGGTACAATGACTAAAAGGATCCAGTGGTACATACGATTATGTATGTCGCTATAGTCATTAAACCTAAGTTCGTACTGCGTATAAAGTACAAATAAAATTTGTATAGCAAGTAGTGAAGCACTTACTTCTGGTTGTAGGGTACCAGTATGTAGTCCTTGTCGTCCTGAGCATGCAATCCCACTATTATGTATTTCACGACGTAGGATGCATCTTGGGTGATGGTTTGCTTAGAGACCACGTGTGGGTCAAGGAAACCCACTGGTTCTCGCGATCCCCGGGCATTTTTCATCCTGTATCTATACATAAGCAATGAGTTGTGATATTTATCAGTATTACGTGAATGTAGAACTTAATTGTACACACTTACAGTGTCTAGCATCGTAGAAGCAAGGCGTCGAGGGTTTTGAGGTTGAATAGGTCGAATAAGTCATCGAAGCCCACGACGATGTGGCCCGGATCATGGAAGAAATCCTCCTTCGTGTATCTGACGAGGATTCCAGTATCGCACCCCTTCTCTTTGGTCTTCCGCATGTACCAGGCATGCAAAGCCTGGCAACCTATTCCAGCGTAGGCTAATACTGTGTTGGTCACCAACAGACTTTTGAGGGAGTATGTCTAGGGCTTCGGAGGTGGAGGCGCCTTAATGTTTTGTGATTTCGACTTGGCCTTAACGACTTGCCCGCTATGCGTCTTCCTATGAGATGACTCGGGAACCGATACGGTGGCACACTTTTCTTGTTCCTTCAGCGTCTTCTCCACGGGAACCGATGAGGCGGCTTTTGAAGCGAAGGTTGAGGTGGAGTCATGGAGGGTCCTGTTGGAGAGGCATAGTCATGTCGAGATGGCGGCCCTGCAGGGTCCAGGGTGATGTCCTTCTTGGGCCACTATATAAAAGTGTACACGACATCCCCTAGTGTTCTGATGTCTTCGTTCGGACGAATCTCCGGTGAACAATACCAGAATTGTCATGTACCATGTTGACTGGACCTAAGCGTAACCTCGTGCCACGTGGGCACCGTGCTGCACTGTCCCTTCCTAGCATGGATACGCTATCCCCCGCCTAGCCTTAATAGACATGAACTCAACCATCCTTACTTGGAGCATGCAGGGCGTCGGCTCCTACAAAACGATACGCAATTAGCTAAGGCGTCCTATAGGTCTATCTTTGGAGCATTCCAGAGATGTACATTACCTTGATGTCATCGATAGGTAATTGGACATCGTCATGTTTAGAATTTTGCATGGACACGACGCTACTCCGATGTTGAAGAGGATTGGCTCCCAAAACAACGGGGGTGGCTTGCGACTGGTTGAGGAGTACTTGATTTAGTTGATCCTGCAATCTTGCTATCTGTCCTTGCATCTGTTCCAACCGGTTGTCGTACTCGACCTTGGATCTCTTTCTACTCCTATACGTGCAGTAGTCGTCTGCGAATCCATCCCTCCAAGGTACGTAAACCCCCTTGCCTCGCGTGTGATCCGGGTACTCCTTGTTTCCCAGGGCCTCTGATAGTATATCCTTCTCCCTATTTGCTTCGAAGGAGCCTTGGGAAGATGCGGAAGTCAACACATGCTGCAAAAGGTCATCATGTTATTATAGATAGTATGAAGTTATGGACTTATTAACAACTAGGTAGTTCGATATATTTACGGCGTTGGGACACTACCTAAATCGCCTTGTTTTGAAAGAGATCTTTGCCCGAAGATGTGGCGGATGCCTCGCTCTTAACCGAGAATTAGCGCTCGTTTGTGATCTCGGCAAATGGCGAGGTTGCGTCTCGTCCTCCGCGCCCATTGCGCGGTTTTACCCGCGTACCCAGCGGTGCTGAGTTTGTGGGGGTGAGTGTTTTGTGCCTAGAGAACCTTGTGTGCCACACTTTGCTCCTTAAATTCGGGCGTCGTCTTCATCTGCACAAAGGCGTCCCATATATCCCGTGACAAGAATTTATACATCGTGAAGGGTGTCTGATCCGTGTTCACGTACTTCGTGACAAGCGTGCTCTCGAAGGTCCTCCACGCGTGTCCCATCGCGAGTAACGCCTACCATTCCACGCGTGCCTACTCTGCTTCTGGGATAGTGAACGAGTTTGAAAGTTCTGTCCACAGCTCGCCTCTCCGTTCCTTTGTCAGAGACTGCCAGTTTAGTATGGTGATGGTGACCCGTTCCCTTCCAAGTATCCCGCAGATGGTCCGGAATCTCGCCGTCGCTTTGGGGACTCGAGAGGACCCTAGCGTCCACGAACTCCGTGAGAGTCATTGGCCCGTGAGGCAATTTCAATATTCCTCTCGCATCTCGCTTATGTACCGTTTTGCTCGGAGATCCAGACACATTCGGCGACGTCGATGACGGCGGCGAAGACGATGCCTCTGCCATTTCGCTTACTTGCTATCTATATAAGTTACATATTTTATATAGAAAAAATAGAAGTTACCCAACCAATTAACTAAAATTGCCTTGTAAACAAATTAATCGAGGGTCGACATTATAAATCTGGATATGTTAAGAGATTAAGCATTAATCAAGCTCAGATACACAAATCTGGATATGAATCTAACAAAACCTCATATACCACAAGCTCATATACACAAGTACCAACAGAAGTAGAATCTGGATATGAATCTAACATACCCTCATATACCACAACCTCATATACCAGAGAAAAGGATCTAAGCTCATATACCAATAGAATAAGAATCTAACAGAAATAGCACTGCATTTACCAGAACATATCAAATATGTAACACAAAAGCTCCATTAATCTTCCACTAACTAACATATGTTTATCATATAAGATTCACATAACAGATGTATATCATAGAAAGCTTATGCATAGCTCAATTCATAGGCAAGGCAAGCAACGAAAGCATTAGTGAATGGCCAATGGAGTCGAGGACCAAACAGCGTCGCCACCTCCTGTTGCGGGCAGCGGGACTGAGTGGACTGTGGGAGCAAGGGAGGACCGGAGCCCAGACCCGGAGGAGTAGCAGGAGTAGCGGAGATGTACCTTGGGAGGTGTCTTCGGATGGTGGTGGGGGAGGAAGGGGGAGGAGGAGGCCGAGCAGCGTCAAGGCGAGTGGCGTCGAGTCGTGGGAGGTGGCCGGGCGTCGGGAAGAGGCCGGCGGCGCCGGTCGGGCGTCGGGAGGAGGCTTCGAGCGGCATCGAGGTTGGAGGCAAGCGAGCATGTCGGGAGGGCTTTGGGCAGCGTCGGGTCGGGCGAGCGAGCACGTCGGGAGGGCTTTGGGCGGCATCGAGGTCAGAGGCGAATGAGCGAGAGCAAGGGGCTAAGGCACTAGGAGGTGAGCAGGCGAGAGAAAGGAGAGTGACCAAGTATTTATAATGTCGACATATCATGGGCGGTTCTTATTATGAAGCAAATGCAGCGATTATGGAACTATCACGAGCGGTTTTAAAATGGAACCATCTGTGATACTTCACGCAAACGATTCTTAATAAGAACCGTTTGTGATGATTGAGATTATCACGAGATGATTCTTTTTAACCATTTGTGATAGTTCCATATCACGAATAGTTCCATAAGCGTGCAGCGATAAGTTTATCACAGATGGTTCCAAAGGAACCGTCTGTGATGAGGCGTCTTGTATAGCCTGTTTTATAGTAGTGAATGATGAGGCGCCTCTTGAGCTGGAGAAACGGCTACCTCTTCGCCCACTATATAAAGGCTACGATCGAAGACAAATGGAGAGGGCGACACGGCGATTAGACACATATAATCGGGCATACACAATCGGGAGGAATACAAGCTTTAGTGTGTCCTTGATTGTAACGATATACTCAATACAATACACACGGGAGTAGGGTTGTTATTCTCTCCGGAGAAGGCCTAAACACTGTATAAAAATCCCTATGTCGCTCTCTCGCATGATCTTAGTCTTGGAGACCCCGAATCAAACAATCTTTACATAAGATCGGTTATAAAACACCGCGATTGGCGCCGATCGTGGGATCCTCGGTAATCTCTTGTCATCAAGCTCTCTTTTCAACTCGATGCTCTCATGGTAGGAGAGTGGAGCGAGAGAAGCTGGTTCGACTTGGCGGTGCGTGAGATATCGACATGGATGCCGGTTTAGACTACGAGCGAGTATTGACCATGCCGCCTCCGGAGATCTTCCATCGAACTAGGAGACCATGCCACCGATGGAGTTAGGAGGGATCCTTGTCTTCCACAATGATACGTCCGGTTGAGGACCACTTTCCTCTAGAGGACAAGGGTCAATCCGACCATAATCAGGACTGCACCAAGGCAGACTCACAACACGACGAGAGTTTTTTCTCCAAATGTTCGAGTCCCTCTAAGGCAGTTCGACCCGGCGAGGCATGTTTTGGAAGCCATAATTCCAGAGCTTCATCAGCATCTGGTGATCCTTTCTCTCTGGTTAAACCCGCAGAGGATGGGATGAAGCACACTTTTCCTATGAATTCGACCATCCCTTCGTAGGGCCCACCTGCAGACGGAGACGGTTATGACCCGGAGTTCCCCTTCCTGGAGGGGTTTACTCCAAGTCACCGGATGGTGTCTCTCAACTACTCCTCAAGCGAGGAGGCCACGAGCGCAAGTGGAAATCATCAACGGGAGGTCTTCGTCCTTCCCTCAGAATATGGTCATTCTTCCAGAGACCAACCTGAGAATGCTCCCCGACGAGCACACACTGCGCCTCCTCGTGACAATGGTAAGAGCACCACCGGTGATGAACAGGGCTAACACTCTAATGAGCGTGCGGGAAATCCTTGACATACTCGCACTCCATTGAGAAAAACTCAAGGATCTAATGTGGGTGATCCTAAGACAACTGGACGGAGGAGAATAGTGGCCCAGAAGAATCTTCCTGGGCGCACTCAGTACCTACTCAAGAACCCAACTCGAGAGCTCGCTCGAGTGCCAGGCTATGACCTCTTCGCTGAAGAGATCGCACAAAGGCTTCTGAGCACGATGGCAAGACTGGAAGCCGTAGCAGTACGACTCCATCAGCTGCCAGTCGTTCGAACAGTTCACCACGTGGAGATCGACGCAACAACAGGTCGCGTCGTTCCCCTAACTAGAGAAAAGTTCCTCGAACGTCTGACGATCAACAAGCTCTCAGGAGGGGTGATTGCTCACCACTCGAGCTAAATCTGCGGCGCAGATAGAATATGGGGAGTATTTCCCTCGTAGGACTGAGCCCTACTATAGGACAAGTCCACTTGTAACCAGGTATCGTCTAGTACAATCACCTGGTGACATCAATCCTTCTTTCCTGCAAAGAAGGCGTCAAGAAGTCATTACCAGATATCGGGGATTCTCACCCGAACTTCGAGCAGTTCGCTGGCTGCCATGGTTTCGACCAGTGAACATGGAGAAGTTCGACGGGTCTCAAAATCCAATCGAATTACTTCAGATCTACACAACAGCTATCCGAGCAGCAGTAGGAGGAGAGCATGTAATGGCGAATTACCTTGCAACTGTGCTCGAAGGGTTCGCTCGATCGTGGCTATTGAATCAACCACTCGAGTCGATCTACTCGTGGCAACACCTTTGCGACCTTTTGCTGACGAACTTCTAGGGCACCTATAACCGCTCTGGAAAGGAGGACGACTTGCACTGGATGAGACAAAATGACCACAAAACCGTGCGCCAATTCATCAGGCGTTTCAGTCAGGTTTGTAATTCAATTTCAGAGGTTTCTTACTCATCTGTTATCAGAGCCTTCAAACAGGGAGTTCGCAGTAGAAGGATAACGGAGGACATCGCTTTGAATCCTCTTGCCACTATCGCCGAACTGTTTGAGATGGCCGATCGATATGCGACTGCTACTGAAGCAGTCGAGTGGAATGACACCATCGATCGAGAGGACAACACCCCTCAAGAGGCACGCGAAAGTGGTAAAAAGAAGGACAAAAAGGCCAATAAATCCAAGAGAAAGGCGAAGGGCCAAAAGCCTCAAGCCAACAGTTCCAAGGAGGTCTTGGCCGTAAGCGATAAGGAGCCACGTAGTTCCAAACCATACTCTGACCGGGGTAGAGGTAAGCGCCCCGATCGGAAGAATGACAAGCCTAGGTGGTTCCCTTTCCATAAAAAGGAAGGACACGACCTTCTGGCTGTCGAGTTTTCCAACGGCTCGAGGACTACTACAGCGCAAGGACCACTTCCCTCTCGGCGGGTAGGGCAAGCGAGTGATTGTAAGTCGTCGGATGATGATGAGAGATCTTTGTTCGGGATCCACAACATACCGTCGAGCACATCTACGGAGGATCATCGACATACAAGTCAAAATGACAGCTCAAAGCTGCCGAACGCGAGGTAAACTCCATTGACTCTCCTCTCGTCAATAAACTACCGAAGTGGTCAAAAGTCACCATTTCCTTCGAGAAGGGTGACTGCCTGATACCTTCTTCTCGACCAAGTCATTATCCGATCGTGGTCAAACCCACCATCAAAAATTGTTGAGTAAATCGAGTGCTAGTTGATGGTGGTAGCTCGTTGAACATCCTATTCTGGCGCCACTGGATGAGATGCGGTACCGGGACTAAGGTAAGACGAGACGATACTCCTTTCATGGGATTGTACGGGTCTTGGCCAAACCTATTGGCCAGTTTCTCTTCCTTTAACATTTGGTTCTCCAAGTAATTTAGACGAGAAGATCTCCTTTGATGTGGTCAATTTCGATCGACATATAACGCCATACTCGGACGACCAACTTTGGCAAAATTCTTAATGGCAACTCATTATGGGTATCAATGTCTTAAGATGCGGGTCCCAAAGAGTGGTCACAATCCATTGTGACAAGAAGATGGCGCACACCTACGACCGTCGATCCTCGAGATGGTTGGTGGATACTAACTCGAGAAGAAAGTCGACCTTCAACCAGCAAGTCGAAGCCTAAAGCTGCACCAAAGCCGAACGACAACGTCAAAGAGGTACCTCACGACGCAGAGGAGCCCTCGAAGACTGTTCGCATCGGGGATACTTTCGACCCCAAATAGGAAGACACCCTCATCACTTTCCTCAGGCTAACGCAGATGTCTTCGCGTGGCAAGCATCCGACATGCCCGAGTCCCTGTGGAAGTGATCGAGCACAAGCTAGCTTCTGACGACAAAGTACCAGTAAAACAAAAATTACAGAGATTTGCCCCGATGAGCGATATGCTATTAGGTCGAATTGGACAAGCTACTTAAGCGAGCTTTATAAGAAAAGTCAACCACCCAAAGTGGTTGGCCAACCTGTAATGGTTAGGAAGTCAAGCGGCAAATGGCGTATGTGCGTGACTTCACCGATCTTAATAAAGCTTGTCCAAAAGATGATTTTCCTTTACCTCATATCAATCGGTTGGTTGATTCTACTCTTGGTTGTGAAATATTAAGTTTTCTAGATGCATATTAGTTTACCACCACATCAATATGTATTTAGAAGATGAAGAAAATATCGCATTTATTACACCATTTGGTATATTTTGCTATGTCAAAATGCCATTTGGTCTAAAAATATTGGCGCTTCTTTTCAGCGCTTGATGCAATCGACTTTTCACCTCAACTAAGCCAGAAATTTGAAAGCCTATGTTGATTATCTAGTCGTAAAAGTATCAAGCGACTTAATCATATCAGCGACTGCAAGAAACATTCGACAATCTCATAAAGCACCGCTTGAAACTCAATCAGAAGTGTGTGTTTGGAGTCTCTTGGAAAATTGCTTGGATTCCTAGTCTGCATGAGGAATCAAGCAAATCTGAAAAGATAAAAGCCATTATGCAAATGCGCCTCTAACCACGAAGAGAGAGTCCGAAACTCACGGGGTGCATGGCGGCTTTAAGTCGTTTCATCGCACGCCCGGGAGAAAAAGGACTACCTTTCTTCAAACTTCTAAGGAAACCGAGGGTTTCGAGTGGTCGAGAGGTAAAGCTGCTTTGAGGATGTCAAGAGGTATATTTAGTGCTCTGTTCAGTTTCTCGAAGCTAGAAGAGATGCTCTTAATTTATCTAGCGCCACGTGACGGGCAATGAGCGCGATCTTGGTCATAGAACGAAAACGCATACATGACCGGTTTACTACATAAGTGAAATTTTACGGGCCTAAGGGGTGTTACCTCGGTCTAAAAACTTCTATATGCCCTCCTCATGTCTTCGAGAAAACCGCGACATTATTTTCTGGTGCACAAAATAGCTGTGCAGTCTGAGTTTCCCTTGGGAGTGATCCTCCAGAATAGGAAAACAACGAGACGCATGGCAAAATGGTCAGTCGAACTTGGGGAGTTTGAACTCCATTTCGTGTCCTGAACGGCCATTAAATCCCAGATCTTGGTAGACTTTGTCACCGAATGGACAAATCTGAACCTATTCAGGATTCCTAGTACGATTCCCATGACCAGTGGACGATGTACTCTGACGGGTCGCTTACTTTAAGTGGCTCGGGGGCTGGGGTGGTCCTAGAATCTCCTACCGGAGAGACCTTAAAGTATTCCATATAATTAAACTTTCGTGCCACTAACAATGTGGCGATTACGAAGGTTTGCTAGGTGGTATACGAGTGCGAAGCACTCGCGATTCACCGACTACTCGTGAGAGGACTCTCAACTAGTCGTGAATCAAGTCGGAAAAGAGTACCAGTGCTCTAATCCGACAATGTTTCAGTACTTATCGGAAGTGCGTAAGCTTGAAAAGCATTTTTTCAGTTTCGAGGTACAATTCATCCCTCGAAAGGATAATTTCCTCGCAGACCAGGCTTCTCGAATGGCTTCTTCCCGATCCACAGTACCAAAAGGAGTCTTCTTGGAGTAGCTCCAAAAGCCGTCTCTGGTCGAAACACCAGAGATACCTCCTATTGAGACGGCCTCTCTAGAGTACGAGGATACCTAGATGACTCCCATCTATGAGTATCTTCAGAAGGGTTCCATACCCCAAGACGATCTCGAGGCAAATCGCTTATCGAAAGGCCAAAATGTATACTTTGGTGAAAGTCTCTATAAACGAGGTACTCAAGGGTGCTCATGCGATGCATTCCGCAAAGTGAAGGATTAACACACCTTCACGACATACACGGAGGCATCTGTGGAACACATGCTTCCTACAGAACGCTAGTCGGTAAAGCCTTTCGACAAGGTTTCTATTGGCCAACAGCCCTATATGATGCCAAAGAACTGGTGAAGAAGTGTGTAACACCCCAGCTCCACAAGAGCCAAGAATGCTACTACAGTATCCCTACACAAAACTAAACTAAGATAATTTACTAAATTTCGACAGAGTTTCCTTTGTATTTGTACATCACATGGGTTTCAACAGTTAAAAGGAAGTTATAACGAAGTACTGCAAAATTCAAGATCAACTATAAATACTCAAGATCTTACTAATCGACTGAACAAATCCTCAAACTTCCAACTAGACTACTCTTCATTATTACAAATAATCCGATCACGGTAACATAAACAAGTCAAATCTTTGATCGTGTAGCTTATTTAATAAGGCATGATCGAGAATTTAGGTTCATGACGGTGTGTGTGCAAAGCATAACGCTACTCCCTTCTATGCATCTGCGCTTGATCTGGGTACCTAAAAACAACAAGAAAGCAAGAGTGAGTCCACGGACTCGGCAAGTACATAAATAAAAGGCGCATAATTCAATCCGAACATCAACATCCATATATAGGAGATCAACAATAACACAACTCACATGCAAATGCAATGCTCAGGGTTCCTTTCTCTTTAACTTTCTTTGTGCATTACACCGGTAATGCAAAGTATGCAACCGTCGCCGCGTACCCATGCCTGTGCACGCACGCACAGGGACCAATTTCCCAATAATCCGCAAGTATTGGGGACCTCATGCCCACACTCCACGAGTGTGGGGATCTCAAGCCCGTCACATTCATGACGGGGACCTCAAAGATGTGCATGCTTGGTCATCACAAGACCATGCCTCAACATGATATAAAAATGCATGTGCACCATCTCTTTTCAACATCAAGCACCAATGGTGGTAACAACATTCATGAATAAAGGCAATAACAACATTCTTGAATTAAGGCGATAACAACATTCATGAATAAAGGCAATAACAACTTTCATGAATAAAGCATACCCATAGTTTGAACATTCACCATTCTGATTATGCACACTTATCAACAACCACACGACATTAACAAGCATCAAACCCGCATTCACGTCCAAGCAATCACAAATAAGGACCAAGCGATGCACTTGCCTCAACCGTCGCGAGAGCGAAGGGCGCGAAGAGGTGCCGCCTCGGAACCAGTTCCCCACCTAAACATTCAATTAAGAAATGCTAATACAGCAAAAGAGGACCGCTCAAACCATAAAAGTAAACACGGACTCACAAAAGTTCTTTTAGCGCGAACCCAGCCCCAACTTCTAGATGTCGCTTTGTCCCCCCTGTGGACAGTCATGTTCTAAAATTCATATCTTTTCGTACAGGAATCCAAATTATGTGTTCTTGGACTTCATTGAAAGGTTATCAAATTTCCCAACTAAACCTAGTTGGTGAACCTCCCGGATTCGGCCATCTAAAATCACTTTTAAGCTGTTTAACAAAACATCGATTTCACGTCAGACTTTCTGGACAGATCACTAAAACTAACATAACGTTTCGCTCGGTCATCCAAATTTCACATTCTTGTTCTTCCCTGAAAGATACGACAATTATCTACAACTTTCGTTATACTGAGATCCTCTAATTCTCTCTTTAATTTATTGCACAAGTCAGATTACTAAAACCTGTCAAAATGCTGTCAGATTCGCAGAACAGTCATACTAAATAATTCTTAACTTCTGCTACAGAGGTCCAAATAATATGATCTAGCACTTCATCGAAAGATATTGACGTCCTCTACAACTCTCTAGGAGAAGCCCAAGATTGAATCTGCATAACTACATCAAAATGTCTGTATAACGCGATCTGTCCTGAGGAGACAGAAATACCGACATTGCTACAACAATCAAAAGATGCATCTACTCGGGAAAGCGGGTATTACCCTTGAAGAAACACCGCCGGACGTGAAGAACTCCCAGCGCAGGCCACGATCTCTCCCTCCCCCTCTCCTCTCCTTCTTCTTCTCCTTCTTCTTGGCCAGCGATCTCCCGGGCGGTCCTCCTCTTCCTCCTCGACACCGGCAATGGGGCACCTCCTTGGACAGCAGCGGGGGAGGAGCAGCAGGAGGTGGCGTGGGAGGGAGGAAGTGGGGCGGCCAAGGGGAGGAAGGAGGAGGGATGGGGGCGGCCACAAGTGGGAGGAGAGGGAAAGGGGTGGGCGGCTAAGGTTTTGGGGGAGGGTGGCGCCTCCCCCCCTTGGCCGGCCACCACATGGCCACCTGGGCCAAGGCCCATGCCCAGGTTGCCGTACAAATGCTGATTTCCCCCTCTCTAACTGCGAAATTAATCATTTTCTATTTGGTCCTTCGTCAATTCAGATAACTCTCTCCCGATTATTTATTCTCTCCCGGTTAATTCCTTTCGTATACTTTTGGGGTATTACATTCTACCCCCCTTAAACTGAATTCGTCCTCGAATTCTAACCATGCTTACGCCAAAGTATAATCACAGCTAAAACTTACCAACAATACCACATGCCTCGTGAGTAACTCCGGATATTGCATGCGCATGCGAGACACCAATTCACTAGTCGCTTCACTCTCGGACTTATGGGACCACATCACCTTGACGGATATCCAAAACTAACGTCTTGCACCTCAACACTAGTCTTGACTTTTACTGGTACACTTAACACGGGGCTCGGTAAGGTTTTACTCGATGGCCATGACTCTAACAAAATCTCAAGCTCCGATCTCGGTGTTCTATCGGCACAGAAAAGTATAAGACATTGCGTACTCTCGCAAGTACTCGAGAGCGGTACTAGCGATCGCCAATCTACAAATTCCATGGTGGGAACTTATCAGACACACCTTTGGTTACACTTCCTTTTTGTTGCGAAGTACACGTCGACAAAAAATACTTGGAACTCTTGTTCCAACACTCGACCGATCACTTTATCTATGCAAGCGACATCTCCTTTAACAAGTGGCGCACAAAGAACTACGCCTATCGACTCACTAATCCGAAAAACTCAATCGAAAAACAAAGGAGTCAAAATCGCCCAACCCAAAGTCATCTTCTCTTAGAAAAGCCCAACCCAAAAACAATGGATTTACCACGAAATCTTTTCATTTTCAAATAGCGGTTTAGAAATAAATGCCACACAAGCCAAAGCGAAATCAATCGAAAAACCGGTTTAACCATTTTTTTATTTTTAAGCGAAAGAATCACACATACCGGCAAGAACCAACTCAATTTGTAATTGACATCCGTCATAACCACATAGCTCATGTAAGAACTAAGAAAACATCTCATTATCCAAGATCGCACCCTTTACCACAATCTTTCTTTTAAAATTTTACTTTCTCTTAGACCATAGGATCCCAAATCATCGCATAACACATTAACTCATTTCTCTTAAATTGGCAACCTCAAACCTATGCTCTCCGAACACAAAGTTCACACTTATGCGGGAGATTCTTCCAATCCACAATATCGTACTCTAGCCAACTTCCCTACCGAATGAATTACTTGTCAAAATAATTTCCAACACAACTCAATATAGATTTCACCCACCGTCACATCCCTTAATCCGTTAAGGATGAACAATGTAAAATTCACATCACACACTCTCATATACTAGCCTCAAAGGATACTATCAATGATCATCCCACTACTCGAATCCACTCTTATTCTACCACTTCTACACATAATCATTAGCATCAAGGTTCTAACCTAAGAATGCAAAGCCCAAAACCAACCTCGAAGTCTCCTACAATGAATTTCTCGGTATGATTCATAGAAATCCTCAAATTCGTTTACTAAAATTTCACATAGCTCCACAATAACCTCAATCATTAACATCCACGTTTCTCACTAATGGAGTAACAGTCCCAAGGCGATTTATTTCACGGTCTTAGACCTTCTCTAATCCATACCAATCCAATTGATTACACAACCACAATATACCGTTCACAAAACCCTAAGCGATTGACCAAGATTCAAACATACCCAATCGCTAACGTCAATAAATAAATATATCCTTTGACCAAGACATCCTTAGAAATAATTTAACTCCTATAGGGTTATTCTCGAGGCGAGTAATGCTTGACAAAAGCTCAACAATTCTGCTATCCCACTAATTATCATGACACGAGGTTCCTCCACACCGCTACTTTCATTAAACTTCACCACCACAACACTTCGCACAATCATATTAAGTATCCAATTGCGATATTACGATAAGTTTGTCGAGTCCATAATTCGATAATCCCAATATTCCAACATGGACAAGGTTCTTGGATCATAATTCATCATAGGTTCCACTAATTGTAATACTAATCACTTTTATCTCATCGACAACTTTCCATTTAAATAGAATTCTCTCGGTGTTGTAAATCGAAACCAATTCACTTTATCTTGCTCTTCAAATAGATTGGTTCCGAAAAATCTCAACAAATTCCAAATACTTAACCACCTCCAACCAATCACCATAATACTCTTGATAACACTAGACAACACAACTTGGTTAATACCTTACTCAAAGGAAGAAATAAAAGATACAAGGTTCAACGCACAGAAATCGTGGCTCCTCGAGTAAGCACGAGACCAATAAAACGATCAAATAGTAGTGATCTCGAGAAAACAAAATACGAGTCCACGATCGAGGGCACAAGTCCCACATGAAGAATTTTTCCACCTCCATAAACCTTAATAAAACATTGCTATGCAATCCCAAGAAACTCTTAAGTCTTTGATTACAACATTACTTGCCAAACCAAACAAGAGATGCCTTTAATACCAAATCACATTCATCACTTGAACCAAACAAAACCTTTCCATATGTCATATTGCCCAACTAATTTCATCTACTACATAAATCATGAACCCCAAAGATCACAATTCAAAACTCCAAACATTTCATTTAACGTCATTAAAACAATCAACTTACTTTCTCTCTAGAAGAATCATCACCACTCCAACGCGTCACAATCTCTTGTAGACCTTATTACTAACAACAAGAATAATTCACTCTTAACAAGGTTAGTTATCATCAACCCTTCCTTTATAAAATCCCCAAAGTGATAAGCTATTACATATCACTTTATCATCTCATCCTCAAATGAGAGTACACCAAATTCTTATAACCTCACTCAGACAACCACTTTTTTTAGAGGAATCTACTACAAAATTTAAAGATTACACAAAACCCTTTCATCAAAGACATACTATTATCAGACAATTTCACCATCACACAAACACAAGTCACCTATTAAATCCCATCCTAAACCATTGATGATTATTCAACCTTGAAGCGAAATTGATGGTCCTTTCTCTATTTGCCTTCTCACGAGCAAAAATAAAATAATCAAATAGCCAATTAAAGATAATTACATATTATCATCTATTAAGACAACGATCAAACACATCCTTATATTTCCTTCCTACATAGTTAGATTAATCCATTGAAATCAAATAATCTAACAAGTTTAGTAAACTAACGACTCTAATGATCAACCTTTTCATCAAGTTCCACATCTTTTAATAACTCTATTGATTCCAATTAGGTTTAGCCATACCCTTAATCACCGTTCAACAAGAACTACTATATGGCACCATCAAATTAATCAACTTTCCTTCCGTGATCTTAGTTAGGATCGATTATACACCATACCACAGACCTAACCGATAATCCATACCTTTTCCATTAATTGCTTTGATTATAACCTCTAAACTTAACCAAGCCAAAACACTACTAAAGGGTTTAACAAATTCTTCCATAAAAAGAACCATCAAGCTTCAACACTCCAAATACTCAGAGAGATACATTGAGTCAAAGCCTCCACGTACTACGAGGACTTGCAAAGGAAACTTTCATTATCCAAATCATCCAGTGAAATAAATAGGTCATGTTTTCCGTAAGAAAGACGAAACCCTAATACAAAAGTCGGTATTGACAACTAACCAAGTCCACGACCACAAGAATAACTCAACAATAGGAAAAACAATAATTGCTTTAAGGGACAAGTTAAGCCAATAGAAACATTATTCAAAGCAACCCATCAGCGGGATGAACTAATACCCAAGAGAAACTCATCAATCACAACCGGATAAGAGTTGACCAAATCAAATTTCAAGGAGAGAACAACTCTTCTAAATATATATACTTGCTATCAACGCTTTGCATCACGATCTCAGGGTAACCACTTCTCTATTCTCATCACGACGGTGGTGTTTGGTAAAACCGGGGCCACAACCACGACTTCAACCTCTCAACAAGGGTTATCTCCACATAATAATTATATAATCCATTAATGAGCAATCATACTCAATTCATACCAGCCAATCATCAATGCGATATAACGAAGCGAAAATGCAATGATATGCCCATTCCCATTCTATTGTGCACGGTGTGTCAATTTTGTTTTAAGTTCATTAACCATTCACGAATTTTAGCAATTTAAGTTGCCTAAGTTGTAAATCCAGTCACCACGGACCTCGCCGCTCATACCATGGTAACACCGGCTCCACAAGAGCCAAGAATGCTCTTTGTGAGGACCGGAATATTTAACTAGTAACACTTAACCTCCAATTGGTTCTAGCATTACTAATTAAACATTCTAAGCCTCGATGGGCATATGTTTCCCAATTGCAACATATGCACATCATCACAAAATTACACATCATTTCCATACAACATACATCACTAAGGTCAACAACAACATACATAAAGTAAAGTTATTACAAAAGAGCCGACCGGCCAAATAGAACAATATACAAGAATGACAGCGGAAGCAAAAGGTGCCATAAGATGGCTAGAACAAAGTCGACCAGGTTAGCCATACACCCACAAGGCAACCGACCGGGCCATAAACTGAGTCGCCCGCAAGCTACCACAACACTGACTCACAAAAGTGAGGCCCTCGAGCTCACCTTCTTCCTCTGTGAGAACAATTAAGCATAGCATCAGTACAAAGATTGTCTTTGTACATAAGGCAGCGTGTTGAATAGCGACCTATTCATAAACTACATGCAAGCTTATTTAGGTGGAGGTTGTATGTCTCATTTTGCACAAAGCCAACTTTATTTGCAATAATGTAATACATTTAAAAGCAAGTTTGCAAATCTGTTTTGTTCTCAAAGTGATGAAAGTAAAGGTACATACAAGTAACCACACAGGCGACTATCCCAATAGTCACCACAACATAGTACGAATCCCGATTCATTGCCACCCATCAAGTTTTAATTTAAAGGTTGTAGTCTAACTCTTGAAAGACCTTGCCAAGCGTGTCCATAACCTAGGGCGAGGCTATTCGAATAGTTTTAACCTGCAGGGTGTACCAATGTACCCACACTTGGACCGCCTTCAAGCCACAAGCACACTACAGAAGGTATGCAAGCCTGACTAAGTCCTCGAGACATTTCCAATCTTGTGTATTAACTACGAGCCGCTCATATGGATAGAAACCCATATGCTTACATTGCAAGCGAAAGACAACAAATCCCATCACGGGTGAAGTCTTTCGGACACTACAATCTCCCAACACCATCCCTCCTGCGACTCCTGCGACTCGGGCCAATACACGCCAAAGTACTAAGTCAAGAGAGGTCCCATACCCTCTAATGTGGTTATGCGCTAAAATGCTTGGTTTAGTGTAATAAGATGTTAGGTCCTTGTTGACACAGGCACCATTCGAGTCACACCCAAAAATCACACCATCATACCATTGTGCCCAAGTCTAAATCATTTTGTTTTCAGTTTTAGTTTTCATAAATAGACATGACACAAGGTGGTAATCATAATCATAATAAGTTTTAAGTGATCAAGGTTATCGACAAGTCGATAACCGCCCATTCTACGAAACTAGCATGGCTAAGCAATTAATTCGCAACTACTAAGTGACAAGAGCCCATCCATGAACTCTAAATCACAGCAAGTAACCTAGGCTCATGGTAGTAGAGGATAATCATTTGCTAAGGAAATGCATCTACTAGGCCAACTATTAACACAAAGTAGCAATGCATACATAGAATTTGTAATCAACATAAATACTTAAAATCTTTGGGATTAACATGATCAAACTGCTTGCATTCTTGCTTTGTTGCTCAAACTGTTGTGGAGGGTCGCTCTCGGGATTACCGCAAATGTCGAATCCTAAGCGAAAGGCAAAAGAACCAAGAACAACCAATAAGGCGAGCCGCACTTAAACAAGCGAGCAAGCAAAAATTATCCAAATGCTACAAAATTTACACATAAGGCAGAATACCAATATACCTAGACATAGAAACTGGAAAAATCTAATTTGGATTTGTGGTGCAAAAGATATTACCTAAAACCCATTTTTACCATAATTAGGTACTGTAGCAAAAATATTTTCTAGAAAGATTTTGAAGCTGAAATTTTATGGCAGCTACCTACTGGTATAGTGGTAACCCATATAAAATTTCAGGTCATTTGGTGTTAAAATGATTTAGTTATGATTTTCTAAGATGCAAAATTAGCATAATGCACTTTCGAGAAATATAACATGTGCAACACCCATTCACATTATAGTATGATAACGGAGGATTTCCTAACATCAAATTTCTATTTTTAGGATTTACTGGGAATTATTGGTGCCTATTACAACATTAAATGGATTTTTAATTGCTACTAATAAGGTTAAATCTATTAACCTATTCTTACAGTCTGATTTAGACCTATCACCATTTTTAGATCAAAGTTTAGTAAATAACAAATTTATCAAAGTTAAAATCATTCAATTAGCAGATATCTGAGAAAAGATATGCATTTTCCAAGTTTTAATACAATTACGGAATATATAAAAATAGCGAGAAAACAAGCTATTAAAGATTACAAAATTTTCTACTACGAAGCATAGCTAAAAGCATTTTTATATTAAACTTGATGAAATAAAAATTTATTACTGATTGGTTTCATGTAAAAGGATTTCTCTTGAATTAGTTATGAATTTCTAAAGTTTTGATACAATTTTGGTTGATAAATAAATACTTACGAAATAAAAACCAACCCCACGCAAATAAGCAGCGTGGGCGCTCGTGGGCGTTGATGCAATATCCAGCGAGCCACACGCACGAGCAAGCGCGCGCGCGCGATTCAAAGCGGGCCCACCGTTGGATCAAGATCCAGCGGCTCACGAGGACGAATGCAAGCGGACGGTGCGGTTGCCATGGCGCTCACGGCCGTAGATCTCAAGATGAGCGGCGCGGAGCGCTTCCGTCGGAAGGTCGAATGCATACAAGATCTGGGCGCGGATCGCAAAATGGACGGCGGTCCAAGATCGAAATGCAACGAGTCTTGACGCGTGGGGCGCATGTCGATGTGAGAGTCACACATGCGAGGTTTAACACTGCGTGCCGCGATCTTGCGTGGTCCCACTGTCGATGACTTAAGGAGGTTTTAGGACAGCTAATTAATTACTAATGACCAATGATTAGTGATGATTAGAAATTAATGTGTCCTAAAGATTTTGAACAGAGCGATTTAGGGACGAGAAGGCCCCACGTCGGTGAGACATTAGGCGATTAAGACACCATTAATACTTCTAATGATTGGGTATTATATGTGTCCTAATTATATGGCGACAACGGAGCTACGGTAGGCAAAGTCAGTGGCTACCACGGCTTGTCGCCGGCGACTCGATGGCGCGGCGCCACAAACTATCAAAATGGGTTACGCAATAGTGTTGCGGTCCCCATGATGATGACCTCGCGGCGGTGGAGGTCTAGAACGCCGGCGAGCCGGAAAACAAGATGGAGCCATTTTGGTAAAACATGAAAATAGCAAAAATGCTCCATTGCGATCGGGAAGCGAGTGCCATGACTTCTAGGGACTATATAGAAGCTACCTTAGCAGAGGAGCTTCAAAGATGGCGAGGAAGACTTGAACACGATGAAGTCCACGGGCGAAGAAGATGAAGTGGAAGATGAGGTTACAGAGCAAAATGAGTGGAACCAAATCATCACCACAACTTCATTATAGCTCAAAGAGGCTCCAAAAGCAAATAATTGCAAAGCAGAACCACTTACGGGTTTGGAGAAGAAAGGGGTGAAACCAACGAAAATCTCCAAACTTAAAATTGAGTGATTCTGTGAATGCAACCCAAAATCAAGTTAGGGAAATATAAAGGGGTGAGAGTTCAAAGGGTGCAAGAAATGTTGAAGATGAACCACTGGACACCAAGGCCGCCATTGGAGCCCTCGGGTCAACAATGGTGGATTGAAGGTTTGAGATAGACTTGAGCTCAAACATAGAGAGGAGGCTGGATGTGGTGTAAAGGAACACGGGAGGAGCTAAGGGCAATATAAAGGGAAAGGATTAGGGTTCTGCGCGAACATGAGCCCATGGTGAGCTCGGTTCATGGCACTGATCATGGACCAAGAAATGATAGAGCAAGTGAGCATGGTGACAATGGAGGAGAAAAGCTGGCGCATTTAATGCTCCACAGAGAGCGTTGGCGAAAGCAAATTTGAGGTGACACATCAAAGCCACCCACTCAATCTCTCTCTTTACGCCATTGCCGCCCGCGCGTCGAAGAAGCGAGAGGAGGAAGAAGAACGAGAAAGAGAGCGGTGGCGTTGGATTGAAAATGGGCGGTCCACGATTAAGCGAGTTCGCGGACGGTCCGGTGCCTCGGGAATGCGGGCGGTTGGATTGAATCAACGGTCCCAAATGGTTGATGCAACCGGAGGTCGAATGCTCACTGAGCGTGGGCGGCGATTTGAATCAACGGTGATATCGCGCACACGTTTTAAAATGCGACTTCGGTGCAGCTAGGTGGTTCGGCCAAGTCAAGTGGCTCGGACTCGAGCGACTCGAACAGAGGCGATGAATCAGCTTTAGGTTTTAAATATGCTGAGACTTTTGAGGATTTATTTGGGGTAGCAAAATAACTCCAAAAATTCTGAAATTTTACAGGAGCTTGCTGACTGAGACATTGACCTTGTGTAAAATTTGCAGAGGTTTTTATGCATTGTATTTTTCTCCAAAAATTCCACAATGTACTGGTTTTAGGTTTGGTGAGAGTCAAACAGGTTTATTGCCCTCTAAAATATCCAAACAATTTCTAAAAATTGTGAAATTTTCAGAGGGTCACATACCATCCAAGAACTTAGGAAAAATATTCCCGGGAGATGATCACAACATTTGACAAGAATGTTTTTGAAGGACAAGATTGGATCAAAGGACTTGTGACTTGCATTTCCATAACCTTTTGTACAATACTTGTTCATTACACAAAGGAAATACATGATGTAAGAAAAGTTTTAATTTCTACTCATTTTCTTACATTTGAAACACAAGCCCAAAATTGGGATGTTCAGGCTACTCTGATATCCTTACACAAAACTAAACTTAGATAATTTACTAAATTTCGAGTGAGTTTCCTTTGTATTTCTACATCACATAGGTTTCAGATTAAAAGGAGTTATAACGAAATCTTGCAAAATTCAAGATCAACTATAAATACTCAAGATCTTACTAATCATTGAACAAATCCTCAAACTTCCAACTAGACTACTCTTCATTATTACAAATAATCCGATCACGGTAACATAAACAAGTCAAATCTTTGATCGGTAGCTTATTTAATAAGGCATGATCAGAGAATTTAGGTTCATGACGATGTGCGTGCAAAGCATAACGCTTCTCCCTCCCATGCATCTGCGCTTGATCTCGGGTACCTAAAAACAACAAGAAAGCAGAGTGAGTCCAGGACTCAGCAAGTACATAAATAAAAGACGCATAATTCAATCTAGAACATCAACATCCATATAGGAGATCAACAATAACACAACTCACATGCAAATGCAATGCTCGAGGTTCCTTTCTCTTTAACTTTCTTTGTGCATTACACCGTAATGCAAAGTATGCAACCGTCGCCGCATACCCATGCACATGTGCGCGCGCATACGAGGACCAATTGCCCAATACTCATGAAGTATTGGGGACCTCATGCCCACACTCCACGAGTGTGGGGATCTCAACCCGTCACATTCATGGCGGGGACCTCAAAGATGTGCATGCTTGGTCATCACAAGACCAGAGCCTCAACATGATATAAAAATGCATATGCACCATCTCTTTTCAACATCAAGCACCAATGGTGGTAACAACATTCATGAATAAAGGCAATAACAACATTCTTGAATTAAGGCGATAATAACATTCATGAATAAAGGCAATAACAACATTCTTGAATTAAAGGCGATAACAACATTCATGAATAAAGGCAACAACAACATTCTTGAATTAAAGCGATAACAACATTCATGAATAAAGGCAATAACAACTTTTAAGAATAAAGCATACCTATAGTTTGAACATTCACCATTCTGATTATGCACACTTATCAACAACCACACGACATTAACAAGCATCAAACCGCATTCACGTCAGAGCAATCACAAATAAGGACCAAGCGATGCACTTGCCTCAACCGTGCGGGAGCGAAGGGCGCGAAGAGGGTGCCGCCTCGGAACCAGTTCCCCACCTAAACATTCAATTAAGAAATGCTAAGACAGCAATAGAGGACCGCTCAAACCATAAAAGTAAACACGGACTCACAAAGTTCCTTTAGCGAACCCAGCCCCAACTTCTAGATGTCGCTTTGTCCCCTGTGGACAGTCATATTCTAAAATTCATATCTTTTCGTACAGGGATCCAAATTAGGTGTTCTTGGACTTCACTGAAAGGTTATCAAATTTCCCAACTAAACCTAGTTGGTGAACCTCCCTGATTCGGCCATCTAAAATCACTTTTAAGCTGTTTAACAAAACATCGATTTCACGTCACACTTTCTGGACAGATCACTAAAACTAACATAACTTTTCGCTCGTTCATCCAAATTTTGTGTTCTTGTTCTTCCCTTAAATATACGACAATTGTCTACAACTTTCGTTATACTGAGATCCTCTAATTCTCTCTTTAATGTATTGCAAAAGTCAGATTACTAAAACCTGTCAAAATGCTGACAGATTCGCAGAACAGTCATACTAAATAATTCATAACTTCTGCTACCGAGGTCCAAATAATATGATCTAGCACTTCATCGAAAGCTATTGACATCCTCTACAACTCTCTAGGAGAAGCCCAAGACTGAATCAGCACTTAACTACATAAAAGCGCCTGTATAACGCGATCTGTCCTGAGGAGACAGAAATACCGACATTGCTACAACAATCAAAAGATGCATCTACTCGGGGGAAAACGGGTATTACCCTTGATGAAACACTGCCGGACGTGAAGAACTCCCAGCGTAGGCCACGATCTCTCCCTCCCCCTCTCCTCTCCTTCTTCTTCTCCTTCTTCTTGGCCAAGCGATCTCCCGGGCGGTCCTCCCTCTTCCTCCTCGACCTGGCGATGGGGGCACCTCCTTGGACAGCAGGGGGAGGAGCAGCGGGAGGTGGCATGGGAGGGAGGAAGTTGGGCGGCCAAAGGGAGGAAGGAGGAGGGATGGGGCGGCGGCCACAAGTGGGAGGAGGGGAAAGGGAGGCGGCTAGGGTTTTGGGGAGGTGGCGCCTCCCCTTGGCCGGCCACCACATGGCCACAGGCCAAGGCCCGAGCCAGTTGCCGTACAAATGCTGATTTCCCCTCTCTAAGCTGCGAAATTAATCATTTTCTATTTGGTCCTTCGTCAATTCGAGATAACTCTCTCCGATTATTTATTCTCTCCCGGTTAATTCCTTTCGTATACTTTTGGGGTATTACAAAGTGTGTACAATACCCGTTTCATAGCAGACAAATACACCAACTGGCTCAGGCATTATAAACAATCCCTCTATCTTGGCCTTTTGTGACTTGGGGTCTCGATATCCTAGGCCCGTTCCCCAAAGCTCCAGGTGGCTTCGAGTTCCTTTTTGTGGCTATTAATACGTTCACAAAATGGATTGAAGCGAACCTCTTTGGAATTACAGCGAGCGACAAAGCAGTTCATGATGAGATGCGTGATTACTCGGTTTGGAGTTTCAAGTCGAATAATCACAGATAATGGTAAGCAATTTTCGAGCGCAAAATTTCAAAAATTTTGCGATGAGTTGAGTACCAAGCAGCGTTACGCTTCTGTTGCTCACCCCCAAAGCAATGGGGCAGTCGAACGAGCAAACAACCAGATAATGCAGGGAATCAAAACTCGAGTCTTCGACCAGCTTGTCAAGCGCTCGGGGGCTTGGGTACAAGAATTACCCTCAGTTTTATGGGCGATTCGTATGACTGCTAGTGGGACTACAGGTGAAACACTATTTTTCCTAGTCTTCGGTGCCGAAGCCATGCTTCCTCCAGAACTAAAGATAAGGTTAACACGAGTCAAAACTTTGGCGACTCAACCATGAACAACCGAGCGGATGACATCAGCACCTCGCTCGAAGAGAGAGAATCAAGCCTTAATCCGTTCGGTCTACGAACAAGCTCTGCGCAAGTACTACGATCGTAAGGTCCAACCTCGTAGCCTTGCTGTAGGTGACTTGGTATTGAGGCTCATCCAATCCTAGTCTAATCGGAACAAACTTTCCCTCAAGTGGGAAGGTCCTTACACCGTGGTCGAAGTCACGCGGCTAGGTTCGGTACGACTAGCAATGGAGGACGGTTGGGTTCTCTCAAATTCTTGGAACATCGACTAGTTACACAAGTTCTATGTGTAACCAACCATTCAGACAATAAAGCATTAGGTTCCTTCTACCTCTATTGTCTTATTTTGAGTAGCGCTTTGATAATCTTTCGACCATTTTTCAAACACCCAGTTTTCTTTACTTTGGTCGAAGGGACGGTACCATCACCTAGTTGAAGCCCTTTCCTCTCGCATTTGGGCCCACTAGAAGGAACTTCCTAGTGTCGAACTTGTTCCTCACTTTTCTTGCCAATACAAAGAGCTGGGTTCAACAAACATGGTCAAAATATTTTTAAGCCAACTCTTGTCACCTTAGTTTATTTCTTCATTCATTTTGAAAAATATACTAAGCAAAGTGCTCTTTTGAGATTTATTAATTGCTTTTGGTAAACTCGGTCCATTCCAGCCCAGTGGAGGAAGAAACACACCTAGTCGAAGCCTCTCTCTCTCTCTGCGTGGTCACTGCCCACTAGAAGGAACTTCCTAGCATTGTCCTATTTCCTACTCTTACTACCAGGCGAACCTATCGAGTCTACTAAAAAAGACGACGAATCTTTAAAGTCCTCTTGGCGTTTGTCTAACTCAAGTCACCGTTCTTGATTTGATTAATGCAGTCGGAGATGGTAACATCACCTAATTGAAGAATTTTCTCTCTGCACGTGGTCCTGCCCACTAGAAGGAACTTCCCAGCGTCGACTCATTCCTACTCTTTCGACTAGTGCATGATAATCGTGATCGAAAACTATAAGTTAACCAAACCTCTCTGTTTTCATAAACCCATTTTACACTATTTACTTAGTTTATCTAAATAAACTAAGCAAATAGTCAGGGACTAGGATAAAGTTATTAATATGACTTCAATTCTTAGTCTTATTTTCGTTCATTATCTTTTGAGTTACTAACTACTCGACAAGATGATTTGAAGGAAAAAGGATGGATTATATACATCAACAAAAACATGTCTTTTACAGGTTTCTATTACAGGCTACTCTGACGAAGGAGATCCCATTTGCATCTCCTCCGGGACCTTCTTGCTGATCGAATGCATCTCTTCAATCAATCACTCTGTCGCGCTCCGGGGCGTCAGTCGGTTTTGATTGGTTACACATCAAGGTTGGGTCACGAGCTTTAAGTTTCTTGAAACATAACTACTTGCACCTTCGACTACCTCCCTTATCAGTCGGCTTGGTTGGCCTTGAGTGGTCACCATCTCTTGCAAAGTCGACTTGTTCCCCAATAGTACTCGTGTGAGCAACTCAGTGTCTTCTGAGGAGTTATTCCCTCGGCACATAGCTCACCATGTACATTATTCGAGAGCAAGATGTTGTCTCGAAGATTGATCTTCATCGACTTCATCTCCTTGGGCTATGAGTGAAGCCTCATAGAGTTGTTTATTTTGAATACTAGCTCTGAAGAGAGTAAAATTAGTCAAAAAAATAACCCGTGAAGGATTGATAAACAAAACCGGTCGCAGGTAAAGAGTTACTTGCCTGCTAGTTGAGAACCCAGCTTCTCAATTTCCTGATCTTTTTCTTTAGCCACGTGGGAGATCTCGCGAACAACCAAGGTCTTTTCATAGACCTCGGTTTGAAGCGTTCCCACTTCGACCTCTTTTTCTGAGAAAGAATAAGAGTTAAAAAGGTAAAGATCAAAGACATAAGCAATCTTAAGTTTTGAACTTACTATTTATTTCTCCCTGTAACTTTTGAGCTGCAGAGTTGGCCTTCTGAAGCTTCTTTAGAAGGTCCTCCTTTTCTTGCCTTAGCTTTTTCGTTTCGACTTTCTCATAGTCGAGCGAATCAGCTAGGGTCTTTTCGTCGCTCTTGAACCTACAAAGGTTAAGGGTAGACATG
This sequence comes from Ampelocalamus luodianensis, assembly GCA_036346255.1. Lineage (NCBI taxonomy): Eukaryota > Viridiplantae > Streptophyta > Magnoliopsida > Poales > Poaceae > Ampelocalamus > Ampelocalamus luodianensis. The sequence continues at coordinate 98,436 of JAYEVH010000225.1, forward strand.
AGCCACGACCAAGTGGTCGTAAATTTTCTATGACCACTCCATAGTCGTAAGTTTTTCTCGACATTACCATGGCAGAAGTATTTCTCGACCCGGTATCTAGTCGTAAGTTCTTCTCGACAACCTTACGATCGTAAGTACATCCACGACCAATACCTAGTCGTAAGTTCTTCTCGACAACTTCTACAAGCACTATCACGGTGGTCGAAGAATAAAACGACTACGAGTATCAGTAGCTTACCATCTCTTTGCCTGCTCGTAGAGTTCCGCTTTCTCCTGTCGTAGTTTGACAAGTTACGGTTGTATTCACGAGCGGTGGTGATTTGTTCCAAAACTTTACGCAAAAAGGAAGGCGGTGAAGCAAGGAAAAACCCGACCACTACCGTTGTTGTCCCTTCATTTACTAAAGAAGTAGCGGGCTTCTCATGAAGCATCCTTGAAATTGAAGGAGTTGGGCTAAGGTCACAAAAGAAAAACATGTTAAATCGTAGAAAGCAAAAGGTAAATGTTGTTCTTACACTTTTATCTTTTTACATACCTCTGCATTCTGTACTTGACCAGGAATTTGGAAGCAACCTTCCCAACGGAAGATTTCTTCTACTTCTTCTCTCTGACCACGTCTAGTCGGAGTTTGAGTTGAAGGATGGGATCAGCCACAACCACGTCATTCATGGGTCTTGAGCAGAGTCACCTCGTGAACCTCGGCTCTGGATGGCGAGACCAGTCTTGACCACTCCAAGCGGCGCTTCCCTCGGACATGGGTTCTCTTGGCGCGCACATTTTCCTTCACAAAAGACATAAAGTCCTTCCAGTTCTCCTTTTCTAGTTGCTTGACAAAGCCGGGAAGCGAAGCGCAAAAGCCTTGTTGTCATAATAGAAGGGTACCTTGGCCTTGGGGGCTTTACACTTAAGAGCTTCAGCGGCCTCGACCACCCTTTCTTTCTCTGTAGTAGCTTGAGCTGCAGCAAACTTCATGAAGGGCCTAGTCGGATCAATGGAACTTGAGCCCGTGCCATCCTTGTCCGCGACTTTCGCGGCCGGCGCCTCCTAGCTAGAAGTGCGGCTTTCTGAGCCAGACCCAATGACTATGAATCGACCTCTTCGTCGTCTTGACGGTTTTCAATGCCTACTTTCTGCAGAAGCCAGAAAAAGAAATAATTACTAAGCGGTCGTAAGTTCTTCTACGACCAATATCTAGTCGTAAGCCTTCCTACGACTACCTCATAATCATAAATTCTTCTATGATCACCCCTTGGCTATAAGTTTTTTCCACGACCAGTACCTAGTCGTAAGTTCTCCTATGACAATTTTTTGGCCGTAAGTTTTTCTACGACTACGAAATTCTAAAGATGAAATTAGTCTTTGATTACCTTTAGGCATTCCATCCTTTTCTCTGCGGATACCACCGCAAGGATTTGAGGTGCCACCACTTTGGGTGGCGGGGATTTCTCGCAAACGAGTTTGACTCGAATGTTAATCTCCGCTTGTGGAAGATCTGCGCAAACAGATAATACATTCAATATACCAACTGGAGAACGACCAAAACGAGAGCTAAGTCAAAAATTCACTTACCCTGCTCGTAACCTCTGGTTGGGTCTTGTGGCCCCGAGTACGTCCACATGGGAGGCACTCGCTTCTTCAAAGGGCTAATATGGCGCATGATGAAATCCTTCACCATGTGCCATCCGGTGAGCCCATCTCCCTTCAAGTCTTTGATGGCTTGAATGTAAGGGGCGATCTTATCAAAATCCTTGTGAGTTGAATCCTAGGAAGAAACTGTGAGGACCCGGGTATTTAACTAGTAATACTTAACCTCCATATGGTTCTAGCATTACTAATCAAATATCCAAAGCCTCGATGGACATGTGCTTCCCAGAATTGCAGCACATGCTCATCATCACAAAATTATACATCATTTCCATACAACATTAATACTAAGTTCAACAACGACATACATAAAGTAAAGTTATTACAAAAGAGCCGACCGGCCAAATAGCACAATATACAAGAATGACAACAGAAGCAAAAGCGCCATAAGATGGCTAAGAACAAAAGTCGATCGGTTAGCCAACACAACCCACAAGGCAACCGGCCAGGGCGCCAAGCTAGTCGCCCATAGCTACCACAACAAAGCTCACAAAGTGAGGCCCTTCAAGCTCACCTTCTTCCTCTGTAACAAATACATTTAAGCAAGATAACTGAGTACACAAAGGTACTCGCAAGACTGACGTGTGGAATAGCAGACCTATTCATATGCTACATGCAGGCTCATTTAAGTGGAGGTTATATGTCTCATTTTGCACAAAGCCAACTTTATTTGCAATAATGTAATACATTTAAAAGCAAGTTTGCAAATCTGTTTTGATGTTGAATATAACAGCGAATTAATAACAAATACAAGTATCCACCTGGAAGTGACTATCCCAATAGCCACCACACATAGCACGAATCCCAGATTCGTACCACCCATCAAGTTTTAGTTTAAAATGTTGTAGTCTAGTTCTCACGGGGCATATCCGAGCGTGTTCATAACCTAGGACGAGGCTATTCGAATAGTTTTAACCCTACAGGGGTGTACCAATGTACCCACACTTCAGACCGCCTTTAAGCTACAAAAGCACACTTCCGAAGGTATGCCGACACGGCTAAGTCCTACGAGACGCTTTCCAATATTGTGCATTGACTACGAGCCGCTCATATGGATAGAAACCCATACGCTTACATTGCAAGCCGAAAGACAACCAGCCATCACGGGGGAAGCCTTTCGGACAATACAATACTCCCAACACCATCCCTCCTGCGACTCCCTGCGACCCGAAGCCAATACACGCCAAAGTACTAACTCAAGAGAGGTCCCATACCCTCTAGTGTGGTGAGCACGCAAAATGCTCAGAACGGTAGCGCAAGTAACTCGGTCCTTAATGACCCGGGCACCATTCCAGTCACACCCAGAAGCACACCAACATACCATTGTGCCCAAGTCTAAATAATTTTATTTTCAGTTTTAGTTTTCATAAGTAGACATGGCACAAGGCTGAAATCATAAATCATAATAAGTTTTATGTGATCAAGGTTATCGACAAATCGATAACCGCCCATTTCTACCGGAACTAAGCATGGCTAAGCAATTAATTCGCAAACTACTAAGTGACAAGAGATCATCCACGAGCTCTAATCACAGCAATAACCTAGGCTCACGGTAGTAGAGAATAATCATTTGCCTAAGGAAATGCATCTACCAGGTCAACTAACGACAATAGTTTAACACAAACTAGCAATGCATACGTAGAATTTTGTAAACAACATAAATACTTAAAATATAGGGATTAACATGATCAAACTGCTTGCCTTGCTGCAATTGTTCTTGCTGCAGAGGAGGATTCTCGGTTCAATATAATCTTGAACCTACGCGAAAAGGCGATAAAACCCGATAAGAACGAAGAACACCAAAAGGAACTCAACAGCAAAGAACATCCAAATCCCACAAAATTTCTACAGCAGCTAGAGGTTGATTTTAAACAATTTTAGAATCAAGAATCACTTTATTTGGACTTATCATGAAAAAATTATGGTTAAACTAAGTTCTCTAAGCCTGAAAAATCCTAATTAAATTAATTACGACTACTGTTCATGGCAAAAATTTCTAGAATGATATGGAACCGGAAAATTTTATGGTAGGTAGATAAGGTCATCCTAACAACAGCAAAACTGAGTTTGCACAATTTGAAGTTGAAATGAATTAGTTATGATTTTTCTAAGTTCTAAAACTAGTAGATCATTAATTTCAGTGGCAAGGATCATATGAAGACCTATTCTACATTACAGTACATTCCTAGTGGGTTTTAACAAAATTTAGTTTGCTCAGTTTGGAATTACAGAGAATAAGTTATGCATTTTACAAATTTTCAATGAATTTCTAGACAACCTTTTTCACTAAACAAGATCATGTAGTTTATATCATTTTCTGCTACATAACAGTGCCTAAATTCATTCTCAGATTGGAGTTCATTCTATAACAGAGCTAAAGCAATTGGAATCATTCAAAAAGGAGTTAAAATGACAAAGTTATGCACGTTTGAAATTTGAACAATTCAAAAACTTAGAAAATTTGAGCTCTCGGGAGGTCCAAATGAACTGAATGAATACTGGGAGGTCGTGGGTCGTTGATCTTGCATCGCAAGGCCACGGACCTCGAAGCACAGCGCACAAAAGACCTCCTCCCGCTCTGGGCAGGTCTGGACCATTGAGATTGGATCCAACGGCCACGACCAGTGCATGCACAGTGCACGCAAAGGAGGTCCTCGCGCTAGCAGTCGTGACCATCGGATCAAGATCAGCGGTCCGAGCACTAGGGAGGTCCTATGGCTAAACCTACGGAGGGAGTGCGGGCGGCTAAGATCTCACGGAGGAGGTCTTCAACGGTCTAGATCTCCGGATGGAGGTCTTGATCGGTGGGATTTACGAGGAGGTCTTGGATGGCCAAGATCTGCTCGGGAGGTCTGTCTGCGACAGGGTTTTAACGGGAGGAGATCGGGCGGCTGGTTAGATCTAGGAGGTCTGAGCGGTTAGGATTGATTCGAGGAGGAGATCAGGGTTTTCTTTATCAAAAGACCGGGTGGCTTTTACAAGGAGGACCGGGGTGGTCTAGGGTGGTCTTTGCAAAATGACCATGGGAGGTCTTTTTGCAGGAGTGGTCCTAGCGGCTCAGTTAGATCCGGGGCGTCTGGGCGGTGAGATCCAACGAGGAGGTCGTGAGCACTTAAGGTTTCTGCGACGAGACCTACGGTCAAGATCTACCCTCGAAGAGGTCCTCAGCGGCTCGGTTGCGAGGAGGTCGAAGACATAACGTTTCTGAAGCGAGCCCACGGCTCGAATTGAACGGGGTGGTCGTGGGCGGCTAGGATCAACCCAAGGAGGTCTAGTGACTTGACAAAAGCGCGACAAGTGCAGAGCACATCGGTTCACTCGCGCCGCGTCGCCGCGACCAAGGCCACGGCGGCGCCGTCAATCACGCTAAAATTATCCCAATACTATTGCAAACCTATCGGAGTGTTCCCAGCAATGAGCGGGCTGTGTGTGGCCGGAGAGGCGGAGGAGTTGTTTGGTGAAAACCGAAAGCGGCGAAAAGGCCCACTACGCTTAGCTATCAAGTACTCGAGCTCTACGGGCTAAAATGGACTCACCAGAGTGCGAGGGTGGTCGAGGTGGTCGAAATCTTTGCGGCGGGCGATTTCGGAGGCGGAGAAGATGGCGGCGGCGCGGAACTCGATCAACCAACAACGAAAAGCGGTCGAGGATGGGTTTGCACGAACCACAAGGTGGTCGAACTACGATGGAGCGAAGGAGGCTTCTGGGGTGGAGGCGGCAAGCCCCCTTTGGCGCAACCGCGAAACCGATTGAGTCGCTCTGAGAAAACAACCCAAAAGGAGTTAGGGACCGGCTGTGATGACGAGAGGTCTCTAGGAAACAAAAATCAGGGCAAGAGGACCTTTGGAGGACCCAAGTTGCCGATGGAGCTCACGCGGCTAGAAATGGCGGAAATGAGCTTAAGGTAAGGCGGGTGCTCAACAGCAGAGAAAGGTTTGGGAGGCGGCGGAGGTGGAAGGACTTAGAGGAAAGCCTCGGAGGTGCTCAAGTAGCTCGAGCCAGCGAGCACCGGACGGTGGTTTAATGGCGATGGGACAAAGGTGCGGCCGCGAGAAAACGAGGAGGAGGCGGGTAAGGTCATTGCACACGACATGGGCAAGCGAGGCTCGGGGCGTTAATGGGGCCGCGAGATGACCCAACGCCGCGCAACTCACACCTTACAGCGCGCGCGAGTGCGAGAGCGAGAGGAAGAAGAAGAGCAGAGGAGAGGCGGGGTGGTTGTGAGCCCTCGATCTTAATCGGACGATCGGCGACTTCAGAGTTCCCAGAGCTTTTAAATCAACGAGAGGGCGTGGCGTTGGATCTCAATCCAGCGGCTCGAGTGATGAATGCAACGCGAGATCCGAACGTTCACTCAATCGAGGACTGTGCGATTGAGATCCAACGATAGAGATTGACCTCATGTTTTTTTTTTTAAAACGGGCCCGGTGCAGCTAGTTGACTCAGCCGAGTCAAGTGGTTCGAGCCCGAGCCTGGCTCGAACCCGAGGAACAGTGAGAACAGGTTAGGGTTTTAAATTTTAAGATGAGACTTTGGGGATTCATTTGAGGTTGCAAAACAACTCCAAAAATTATAAAATTTTACAGGAGCTTGCTAACTGAGCTATTGACCTTGTGTAAACTTTGCAGAGGTTTTTGTACTATACATTTTCCTCCAAAAATTCAACAAGGTGCTGGTCCCCAGTTTGACCAGAATTTAATTGGGTTTGACTGACCTCCAAAAATATTCAAACAATTTCTAAAAATTATGAAATTTTTCAGAGGGGTCACATACCATCCCAAGAACTTAGGATAAAAATTTCAGGAGATGATCATAATATTTGACAAGAATGTTTTGAAGGATCAAGATTTGAATAAGCAGACTTGTGACTTTGTATTTCCATAAGTCTTGTCTGAGAACTATTTAGTACAAGCAGAAATACATGATGTAGAAAATTTTTAATTTCTACTCATTTTCTTACATTTGAAACACAAGCCCAAGATTGGGATGTTACAACTCTCCCCCTTACAAGAATCTCGACCAGAGATTAGTTTGCTAGAGAAGAAGGATGGATAATCTGCACAAAGCGATCTTCCCGCTCCCAAGTTGCTTCATCTTGAGAATGATTTGACCACGAACTTTAAGGAACTTGATGACATGGTTCCTTGTTCTCCGTTGATTCCTCAAGAATCTGACGGATGCTCGCGGTAGGTCAAATTCTCTTGCACATCGAGAACCTCCAGCGGAGTTTCCTCGATTGGGATACGGAGGCACTTCTTGGGTGTGATACATGGAACACATCATGCACACCCTCAAGTGTTGTTGGCGGCTCAATCTGTATGCCACGGCCCGACTCTCGGCGATGCAATAAGGCCCAACATAGCGAGAGCCAACTTGCCCTTGGCGCCGAGCGATGGCCCTTCAAGGTGAGACTTTGAGATACACAAAGTCATTGGGCTCAAAGCTCAACTCACGGCGACGACGATCCGCATAGCTCTTCTGCCTGGACTGGGCCGTGCGCAAATGTTCGCGGATCAATTGAACCTAACTTTCGGCCTCATTGATCGAATCTGGGCCGAAAAACTGCCGCTCACCAGTCTCTGACCAGTTCAAAGGGGTTCTGCATCTCCTCCCATATAAGGCCTCAAATGGTGCCATGCCAAGACTGGCCTGATAGCTGTTGTTGTAGGAGAACTCAGCAAATGGTAGGCACTTCTCCCACTTCTTCCCATAGGAAAGAACACAAGCACGGAGCATATCTTCCAACACTTGGTTGACCCTCTCCGTCTCACCATCAGTTTGGGGATGGTAAGCTGAACTGAAAGAAAGACGTGTCCCCATGGCCTCTTGTAACTGATGCCAAAACCGAGAGGTCAAAAGAGAACCACGATTTGACACAATCGTTCGTGGCACACCATGCAGGCACACAATGCGGGATATGTAGAGATCCGCTAACTGACTCACATCAATCTTCTCCCGCACTGGAAGAAAATGGGCCACCTTCGTCAACCGATCAATGATGACCCACAAGGCATCCTTCCCAGAAGAAGTACGGGGCAACCCGGTGATGAAGTCCATGCCAACGGAATCCCACTTCCATTCTGGCACCGGCAAAGGCTGAAGAAGACCTGCTGGACGCTGATGCTCGGCCTTCACACGACAGCACACGTCGCACTCGGCAACGAACTTGGCAATCTCGCGCTTCATTCGGGTCCACTAGAATCTTTGACGAAGGTCCTGATACATCTTGGTAGCCCCGGGATGGATGGACAAGGGAGAATCATGGGCTTCTCGGAGAATCAAATCCCGTAATTCTATGACCTTTGGAACCACAAGACGCTGCCCAAACCATACAACGCCATGCTCATCCTCTGAAAAGCACTTGGCTATCCATCCTTGATGTTACGCTTGATTTGGCTCACACCAACATCATGCTCATGTGCGCCTTGATTTGGTCCACCAAGGTTGGTTGCACAACCAAGGTAGCAAGAGAACCGTGCTCGATCAAACCCAAATTGAGGCGCTGAAAGCGCAATGAGGGTAGGTCTGCTTGCTCTTGGAGCATTAACATGTTGCAATACACTTTCCGATCGAGTGCATCCATGCGACATTGGCCTTGCCGGATGATCTTGAATGCCCATGTCATAGTCCTTGATCAATTCCAACCATCTTCTTTGCACGAGGTTCAGATCTGTTGGGTGAACAAGTACTTCAAGCTCTTGTGGTCGAGAATACACCTCAGCAGTTACCAATCGAGATAATGCCGCCAAATTTTGAGTGCATGAACCACGACTAACTCAAGTCATGAGTAGGATAGTTGAGTTCATGAGGCCTCAACTGCCGCGATGCATAGGCCACAACCTTGCCCTCCTGCATAAGAACACAACCAAGACCCTGACGAGAAGCATCACAATAGATATCAAACTCTTGTGGATATCAGGGAGAACAAGCACTAGGGCTGAGGTCAACCGCTTCTTGAGTTCCTGAAAACTCACATCACAAGCAGTGGACCACTCAAACTTCTTGTCCTTCTTGAGCAATTCAGTCATAGGCTTTGCAATCTTGGAGAAATTCTCGATAAAGCGACGATAGTAGTCGGCCAAACCAAGAAAACTCCGCACATCGGTGACTGACTTGGGCTGACCCCAAGATAGCACATCATTGACCTTGCTAGGATCCACAGCCACACCTCCTGCCGAAAGAACATGGCCCAAGAATGCCACTTCCTTCAACCAGAACTCGCACTTGCTGAATTTTGCATACAGCTGGTGGTCGCGCAACTTGCCCAACACAAGCTTGAGATGTTCAGCATGCTCTTCTTCATTCTTGGAGTATATAAGGATATCATCGATGAACACCACCACAAACCTATCCAAATACTCCATGAATACCGAGTTCATAAGGTTCATGAATAAAGCAAGAGCATTGGTTAAGCCAAAAGACATGACGGTGTACTCGTAAAGACCATAACGAGTAGTGAAAGCCGTCTTCGGAATATCTTCAGCCTTGATTCGGACCTGATGATAGCCCAATCTCAAATCAATCTAAGAGAACACCTGGGCTCCAGCCAACTGATCAAAGAGATCATCAATACGAGGCAAAGGATACTTGTTCTTCACCGTCACCTCATTAAGCGGACGGTAATCAACACACATACGCAGGGTCTTGTCCTTCTTCTTCACAAAAATAACTGGACAGCCCCAAGGAGATGAGCTAGGACGAATGAACCCTTTTGCTTGAAGCTCACCTAGTTGCTTCTTCAGCTCCTCCAACTCATTAGGAGGCATTCGATACGGCGCTTTAGAAATCGGGGCGGTACCGGGCAGCAACTCAATAACGAACTCCAGGTCTCGAACGGGAGGCATCCCGGACAAGTCTTCGGGAAAAACATCCACAAAATCACATACTGTGGGAACATCCTGAATCTCCAAGGCTGGCTTCACTTCAAGTGCACAAAGAAGGGGTTCTCACAACTGCGGGGAAAACCCAACCTGTTCACCTGAAGGACTGGTGAGGTATACAATCTTCCTGGCACAATCGATTTGCCCCAAGTGTTGGGACAACCAATCCATGCCAAGAATCACATCGGTAGCGCCCGAGTCGAGTAGGATAAGATTCGCCAGAATCCCACTCCTTCGATGTGGTTAGGAGCGTCCGGCATCCTTGGTCACTCTCATTTCCGAACCGGAGGCGAATAAGTAGTGGAACCCCAAAGGAACACGGTGGAGACCACTATCGGCACAAAAGATCTCGAAATAAAAGAATGCGAAGCTCGGAATCAAATAACAACTGCTGCAGAGGCGTAAATTAACAAGCGTACCCAACACAACGTCGGCGCCTCTGTGCCTCCTCGGCCGAGATGTGGTTGACTCGGCGCTCCCCATGCCACAGGTCTTACGGTCGGTGGGTGACCACTCCCTTGCCCGCATCCTCCATTAGGACGAGGGGCCGCTCCAATCTTCTTAGGGCAACTACTCGCGTAGTGGCCCTTGTTGTGGCGGTAGAAGCGGTGGCGTCGGCGTGAGGTTGCGGGAACACCTGCTTTGGATCGCGGCGCACGTGGTGAGTCACGGCCTGCGGGGGACGTGGAGCTGGTGCCAAAGGCCTCGGTGGTAGGGAAGCCTAAGGACGGGCCACCGGTGCTGGCCCAACACGAGGACGAACAAGGCCAGCCTGTGCAGACCGCTGGGCCTCCCACTTGCGCTTGCGGGACTTGCCCAGCGCTCTCGCCTTGTGCTCGGCGATGATGGCCTTGTCCACCAAGGTCTGGAAGTCTGCAAAGTCAACAATGGAGAGATTGTCCTGAAGCTCCTCAGACAAACCCTCCATGAACTTCTCCTGCTTGACCTCATTAGTGGCCACCTCAGCAGGAGCGTACCTCGCAAGATGGTTGAACTCATGGAGGTACTCAGTCCCAGTTGCGCCCTGTTTGGCGCAAGGAACTCCTTCTTCTTGACTTCATCAGTCGGCGGGGACATGGGCCCGACGGAAAGCTGACCTGAACTCCTCCCACGAGACCACGTGTTCGCGGGCTGCATGGCGAGGAAGTTTTCCCACCATGAGAGTGTCGTACCCTCCAAGCGATGGGATGCGAAAAGTGCGCTCCTGCTCACGGCGCGAGCAGCGTTGAGCTTCCGCTCAACCGCGGCACCGATCGTCCGTGTTCGAGGATCCTCGGACACGGAAGGTAGGAGGCCGAGTACGGAGGAACTCCGCAAGCCCCCCACGCGCCTGATGTCCACCACCTCCAGATCCGGAGGCACCAGAGGGAGTGGAGGTGTTCCTCACGATGACCTCCAACACCCTGCGTTCCTCCGAACGGTTGCGTTCGATCTGCATAAGGACTTCAACCATGGTCGGAGGAGGTGGAAGCTCCTCATCGGGACTACCCGGCTGATTCCGACCACTACGAGTTCCTCTGCCATCCTGTCTCACTAAGACAAGTTAGCTACAACTCGAGACCCAAAAGCACGGAAATCCAAACTCAATTAAAAGGGCTCAAGAACAACCACAAAAGAGCATAAGACCATAAGTCACCAAATCAACTTCCCGAAACGACTAAACCGTATAGAAAGAACGAGTAATCGTTTGAGAAGACCAAAATTTCAGAACTCAATTCTAGCTCTAAACAGCCCAAAAATCAAGGTATAACCACCTAATAGAGTATAGGCATTTAGGTAATTTCATATCACTTCTTACCCTTTTATTCCCACAAGTTTTAGTTGAATTAACCTCTCATTCTTAACACTATTTACTAATTAAGAGCTAGCTGTCCAGATTTCTTTCTACAAGTTCTCATGGTTCTCCCAAAACTAATTTAATCGATAGTGGCTAACGTTTGAAAGGAAGAGAGGAACAACTTTTTCAAAACTTAAGTGAGAGTAAGGTGAGATAAGCAAGCTAAGATAGATAAGAAGTAAAATCTGAGAACTTACTTAATCTTCATGAACTATTTGAAAGTAAGTTTTCAAAATATCCTAAAGGCGACCAAGCTAGGGGTTTCTACGGTCAGTATGGCTCTGATACCAACTCTGTGAGGACCCGGGTATTTAACTAGTAATACTTAACCTCCATATGGTTCTAGCATTACTAATCAAATATCCAAAGCCTCGATGGACATGTGCTTCCCAGAATTGCAGCACATGCTCATCATCACAAAATTATACATCATTTCCATACAACATTAATACTAAGTTCAACAACGACATACATAAAGTAAAGTTATTACAAAAGAGCCGACCGACCAAATAGCACAATATACAAGAATAACAGCGGAAGCAAAAGCGCCATAAGATGGCTAAGAACAAAAGTCGACCGGTTAGCCAACACAACCCACAAGGCAACCGGCCAGGGACATAAGCTAGTCGCCCATAAGCTACCACAACAAAGCTCACAAAAGTGAGGCACTTCAAGCTCACCTTCTTCCTCTATAACAAATACATTTAAGCAAGATAAGCTGAGTACACAAAGGTACTCATAAGGTAGCGTGTGGAATAGCAGACCTATTCATATGCTACATGCAGGCTCATTTAAGTGGAGGTTATATGTCTCATTTTGCACAAAGCCAACTTTATTTGCAATAATGTAATACATTTAAAAGCAAGTTTGCAAATCTGTTTTGATGTTGAATATAACAGTGAATTAATAACAAATACAAGTATCCACCTGGAAGTGACTATCCCAATAGCCACCACACATAGCACGAATCTCAGATTCGTACCACCCATCAAGTTTTAGTTTAAAATGTTGTAGTCTAGTTCTCACGGGGCATATCCGAGCGTGTCCATAACCTAGAACGAGGCTATTCAAATAGTTTTAACCCTACAGGGGTGTACCAATGTACCCACACTTCAGACCACCTTTAAGCCACAAAAGCACACCAGAAGGTATGCATGGCGGCTAAGTCCTCTGAGACACTTTCCAATATTGTGCATTGACTACGAGCCGCTCATATGGATAGAAACTCATACGCTTACATTGCAAGCCGAAAGACAACCAACCATCACGGGGGAAGCCTTTCGGACAATACAATGCTCCCAACACCATCCCTCCTGCGACTCCCTGCGACCCGAAGCCAATACACGCCAAAGTACTAAGTCAAGAGAGGTCCCATACCCTCTAGTGTGGTTATACGCAAAATGCTCGAGCAGTGGCGCAAGTAACTCGGTCCTAATGACCGGGCACCATTCCAGTCACACCCAGAAGCACACCAACATACCATTGTGCCTAAGTCTAAATCATTTTGTTTTTAGTTTTAGTTTTCATAAGTAGACATGGCACAAGGCTGAAATCATAAATCATAATAAGTTTTATGTGATCGAGGTTATCGACAAATCGATAACCACCCATTTCTATCGGAAACTAAGCAATAACCTAGGCTCACGGTAGTAGAGAATAATCATTTGCCTAAAGAAATGCATCTACCAGGTCAACTAACGACAATAGTTTAACACAAACTAGCAATGCATACGTAGAATTTTGTAAACAACATAAATACTTAAAATACAGGGATTAACATGATCAAACTGCTTGCCTTGCTGCAATTGTTCTTGCTACAGAGGAGGATTCTCCGGTTCGATATAATCTTCGGAACCTAACGCGAAAAGGCGATAAAACCTGATAAGAACGAAGAACACCAAAAGGAACTCAGCAGCAAAGAACATCCAAATCCCATGAAATTTCTACAGCAGCTAGAGGTTGGTTTTAGACAATTTTAGAATCAAGAATCACTTCATTTGGACTTATCATGAAAAAGTTATGGCTAAACTAAGTTCTCTCAGCCTGAAAAATTCTAATTAAATTAATTACGGCTACTGTTCATGGCAAAAATTTCTAGAATGATCTGGAACCTGAAAAGTTTATGGTAGGTAGATAAGGTCATCCTAACAACAACAAAACTGAGTTTGCACAATTTGGAGTTGAAATGAATTAGTTATGATTTTTCTAAGTTCTAAAACTAGTAGATCATTAATTTCAGTGGCAAGGATCATATGAAGACCTATTCTACATTACAGTACATTCCTAGTGGGTTTTAACAAAATTTAGTTTGCTCAGTTTGGAATTACAGAGAATAAGTTATGCATTTTACAAATTTTCAATGAATTTCTAGACAACCTTTTTCACTAAACAAGATCATGTAGTTTATATCATTTTCTGCTACATAACAGTGTCTAAATTCATTCTCAGATTGGAGTTCATTCTATAACAGAGCTAAAGCAATTGGAATCATTCAAAAAGGAGTTAAAATGACAAAGTTATGCACATTTGAAATTTGAACAATCCAAAAACTTAGAAAATTTGAGCTCTCGGGAGGTCCAAATGAACTGAATGAATACGGGGAGGTCGTGGGCCGTTGATCTTGCATCGCAAGGCCACGGACCTCGAAGCACAGTGCATAAAAGACCTCCTCCCGCTGTGGGTAGGTCTGGACCGTTGAGATTGGATCCAACGGCCACGACCAGTGCATGCACAACGCACGCAAAGGAGGTCCTCGCGCCTAACGGAGGTCGTGACCGTCAGATCAAGATCTGGCGGTTCCGAGCACTAGGGGAGGTCCTAAGGCTAAACCTACGGAGGGAGGTCTAGACGACTAAGATCTTACGAAGGAGGTCTTCAACGGTCTAGATCTCCAAAGGAAGGTCTTGATCGGCTGGGATTTACACGAGGAGGTCTTGGATGGCCAAGATCTACTCGGGGAGGTCCTATGCGACAGGGTTTTAACGGGAGGAGATCGGGACGGCTCGGATTAGATCTAGGGAGGTCCTGAACGGTTAAGATTGATTCGAGGAGGAGATCCGAGGTTTTCTTTATCAAAAGACCTGGGGCGGCTTTTACAAGGAGGACCCCGGGGGTGGTCTAGGGGTGGTCTTTGCAAAATGACCATGGGGAGGTCTTTTTGCACAGGAGTGGTCCTAGCGGCTCAGATTAGATCCCGGGACGTCCTGGACGGCTGAGATCCAACCAGGGGAGGTCGTGAGCACTTAAGGTTTCTGCGACGAGACCTCTGATCAAGATCTACCCTCGAAGAGGTCCTCAACAGCTCAGATTGCACGAGGAGGTCCGAAGACATAACGTTTTACAGAAACGAGCCCACGGCTCAGATTGAACCCGGGGTGGTCATGGACGACTAGGATCAACCCAAGGAGGTCTAGTGACTTAACAAAAGCGCGACAAGGTACAGAGCACCGCGGTTCACTCGCCGGCACGTCGCCGACGACCAAGGCCACGGCGGCGCGAATCAATCACGCTAAAATGATCCCAATACTATTGCAAACCTATCGGAGGTGTTCCCAACAATGGAGCGAGCACGTGACGAGCAGCCGGAGAGGCGAGGAGTTGTTTCGATGAAAACCGAGCGGCGAAAAGGCCCACTACACGCTAAGCGATCAAGTACTCGAGCTCTCGGGGCTAAATGGACTCACCGAGTGCGGGGTGGTCGGAGGAGGTCGGAGAAATCTTTGGCGGCGGAGCTGTTCGTCGGAGGCGGAGAAGATGACGACGGCACGGAACTCTAATCAACCAACAACGAAAAGAACGGTCAGGATGGGTTCGCACGAACCACAAGGTGGTCCAGAACTACACGATGGAACAGAGGAGGTTTACCGGAGCCGGAGGCGACGAAGCCCCCCTTTTGGCCGCAACCCACGAAACTTCGATTCGAGTTGCTCCTGGGAAAACAACACAAAAAGGAGTTAGGGACCGGCTTTGCGATGACCAGAGGTCTCCAGGGAAACAAAAATCAGGGCAAGAGGACCACTGGAGGACCCAAGTTGCCGATGGAGCTCACGCGGCCAGAAATGGAGGAAATGAGCTTAAGGTGAGACTGGTGCTCAACTTGACAGAAAGGTTTGGGAGGCGGCCCGGAGGTGGAAGGGACTTAGAGAAAGCCTCGGAGGTGCTCAAGTAGCTCGAGCAGCGGAGCACCGGACGGTGGTTTAATGGCGACGGGACAAAGGTGCACCAGCGCGAAAAGCGAGAGGAGGCGGTAAGGTCGGTGCGCACACGACATGGGCAAAAGCGAGGCTCGGGGCGTTAATAGGGCCGCGAGATGACTAACGCGCGCAACTCCCCGCCACGGCGCCGCAGCGTACGAGCGAGCCGAGGAAGAAGAAGAACAGAGAGAGAGGCGGGGTGGTTGTGAGCCCTACGATCTTAATCGGACGATTGGCGACTTAGTTCCCCGAGCTTTTAAATCAACCGAGGAGGCGTGGCGTTGGATCTCAATCCAACGGCAGAGTGATGAATGCAACCGCGAGATCCGAACGTTCACTCGAACGAGGACCGTGCGATCGAGATTCAACGGTAGATATTGACCGCGTGTTTTTTTTTTTAAAAAAAAAAACGGGCCCGGTGCAGCTAGTTGACTCAGCCGAGTCAAGTGGTTCGAGCCCGAGCACAGCTCGAACCAAGGAAACGATGAGAACAGGTTAGGGTTCTAAATTTTAAGCTGAGATTTGGGGATTCATTTGAGGTAGCAAAACAACTCCAAAAATTATGAAATTTTTACAGGAGCTTGCTAACTGAGCTATTGACCTTGTGTAAACTTTGCATAGGTTTTTGTACTATACATTTTCCTCCAAAAATTCAACAAGGTGCTGGTCCCCAGTTTGACCAGAATTTAATTGGGTTTGACTGACCTCCAAAAAGATTCAAACAATTTCTAAAAATTATGAAATTTTTCAGAGGGCTCACATACCATCCCAAGAACTTAGGATAAAAATTTCCAGGAGATGATCTGTTGGACCGAAAAGGCGACTAGAGGGGGGGTGAATAGGAGCACGATCTCTTTTTCTCCCAAAATCAATTCAATACGAATCTCACTCCAATAGCTATGAAAGCTATGAAGATCAATCAATCATGCACAGCGGAAGACTTGTATTGAACCAACTCAAAACCCCAAAGTAAAATCAACACAAAACCAAAACAAAGAGGCTCTCAGGCGGTTCGACCTCTCACGGGCGGTCGACCGATCCAAGCGATCGAACCGCTACCTCGGCGGTCGGACCGATTTCACGGAGGTCGGACTCTCGTTCGATGAACGATAAAAACAGCCCGACAAACCGAAACGCAAATTGATCAAACTTTTGATTCGTGCGTCCAAACTTCGTGAAACTTGACACACAACTTCCTAAGGATGTCGGGAACCTATTCCAAGCAACAATTGTGATAATTCTTGCTCGGTTCAGACCTTTTACCGTTTGAGCGGTTAGGTAAAAAGCGAGTCAAAACGAAAATATGATCTTAAGACTTGCGTGAGTGATTGATGATCTTGATGATCCTAGATGTATTCTCACACGTCACAAGAAGCTAAATCACATCAAGAAACTAAGCAATAACTCATGGATCAAACAAAGACTCAATTCATCAAAGAGAAAGAAAGCACATGAACTCACTTTTGAAGAAACTTTCTTTGGATTGATTTGATCTGGTTTACAGCCACTCCATCAATGGATGACAAAGACTCAATACATGAGCACGAAATCCAATCCAACTCTCTAAAACCCTAACCTCCTCTCCTCCTCTCCTAAGCAAATTAGGGTTTCTCAACAATGAAACGTCGAAAGTCTGGGGAAAGGTGCAGCCACCTCCTCCTCTATTTATAGTGGAGGCTTAGGGTTTCTAATAGAGTCTCCCTAATGGGCTCCCGTTAAGGCCCAAAACAAGCGGGTGACACACGCACACCTTTTAAAGCGCCGTGTTCATATTGTGCGAAGCACTCGCTGTTCGCTCACGTGTAGGTTGATCCAACGGCTCTCATCATGTCGGCAAGTCTCTCCCATCCGCTCCCACCGAAACCACCATGGCACTTGCACCGACCCCCCGCCGCTTGATTCAACGGCCGCACCGAAGCGCCCGTTCGGTCACCTTTTGTCCATCTTGCACCATGCTTGAGTCAATGACTTCACCCGCATCGTCGATCGTTTTGAACCTCGCTCTCAACCCTAGTCCCGATCATCCTCGCCGTTGACCGTCGTTGACCACCAAGCAACCTGCACAACAATAGACAAGAAAATCGAATTGGGAACAAGTTCTTCACAACTTGACCCACGTTAGTCAAAACATGCATCATGCAACACATATGACATGAAACCCATGAACTTGACCTAATCAAAGCAACCATCACCACCACACGGCCGACGACGTAAAGTGAAAACCGGTCGACCGCGCCACCTTGGCCGGTCGGCCGCCACCGCCGTCCGACCGCCAATGAAGGCGGTCGGACCGCCACAAAGGACTTAGCGAAATTTCAGCGCTGAAATCCGCAACCTCTCTCGGAAATTTAAAACGAATAGAACTTTTGGTGGAAGCTCCAAAAATTATGGGACCAAATGCAGGAGAATCTCCTCACTTGCCTACACCCTCTATTTTTGGCCCAGCCTCAAACTCCAAAGTCACTCAACTTGCCGGTCCGACCGCTCAACAGACGCCGGTCAGACCGCTACCAAATCGGTCAGACCGCCCGACCGGCGGTCGGACCGCCATCCTGAACACTCCGAGGCATGGGTGGTCGGCCGCCACGAGGCGGTCGACCGCTGAGACTGGACGAACCGAACTTTGCCGAAAACTCGTGATTCCGCAAACCTTCAACATCATTGCCAATTGACACATCATCCTAAGATCATGAGCATATCCCCATGATATCCACAATCTCCCCCTTGATCATCACATTGGCAATTCCCCACAAATGCAAGTTTTGAGGTTTGAAAAGTAAAACTAAACGTTTACAGCAAAGGCACAACTTGGTCCAAATGCAAGAGAAAGCAATGAAAATGACCAAGCTGGCTTCAGAATAGCATCGGCAAGTGAGATAAGGCAAAAGAAAACAAGAAAGCTTCAATTTCCAAAGAGGAGTAAAAAAATCTCAATTAAGGTCCATATGAAAGAACAATTGTTCGAAATGACCTTTGATCATGGTGAGGATCAAGAATTGCAATTGAAGTTCAGAAAGAGCAATAAGACCATAAGAATGCAAATAAGAAACTCCCCCTCACTATGATCCTCAAATTTCAGAAAATTTCAAAGTCTCCAATTTTCTCCCTCTTTTTAATACTTTTAAATCCTCCCCCCTTTACACATTTTGAAATATCTTCTCCCCCTTTGACAATGGAGTCATCAAGGAATCACGCCTTCCTCTCATCCAGAGATAACAAATGCAGAATGAGGAAAAAACATAAGAAGGAGCATGCATGAAATGTAATGAAGTGGTTTCATATTTTTGTATTTTTCAATTTTGGATTACAAGAAGCTTTGGAGATTACCCAAAAAAACAAGCTAGCATCTCAAATTTTGCATAAACACCATATCACTGAATGCGCTAGCAAGATCATGATAAGACATATATAACAAAGCTAAAGCAAGAAGGCTCAATATAAAGCAATGAATTTTAGCATTTTAAGCAAAGCTTCAAATCTAGCAAGTTCATCAACGAGATCCTAAAATGAAGCGCCATGTCAAAATGTCAATGTGAGACCAAGAAGCTAACAAAGACCACATTAAGAGACAAACAAGTTCTAAATTGAATCATTTTGCTCAAATTGTCTCAAACGCCCATTTTCAACAGATTTTTCATTTGCAATGAATATTGAAGTTGATTAAAGGTATATCTTAGTGAAGAAGATCTGGACTAGGAGCCATCCACAAACTCTTCCTAAGCTTCTACCCATTTGATAATTCATTTTCTTATCCACGTGCTAGATCTCAAGCCTTGCCGCGACCATCTTAAGCACAAAAAGCTTAAAAGAATGGTCTAGATCATCCAAAACTCCCCCTGAGTTCATGCCTAGTGCAATGGCAAGCCGTCTCATGAGAAAGAATTGGTGAGATCAGTTTTTTCGCACAAAAGAGACCTCCCTTTTTTGTTCACAAGAGCAGATTTAGATTCTTAAAAGAACAAGAAGCTCAAGTAATGATCAATACTAGATTCAAGAGCTAACACCGCAATTTTGACAGGGCCAATGTCACAAAAGGAGCACTAATTGCGCAACTAGCTAAAACATTCACAAATTGCAGTTTTTTTTAGTTCAAGTTGTCTTAAAGTTCTAGCTCATTCAGCAAAGACTTAGCTACACATGTGAAAGCATGATAATTCTAGCAAGTCAAAGAACTAAACATGGCATTGAGCGAGGTGAAATACTAAAAGCTCAAAAGGGTAATAAGCAAAGCTTCATCAATTTTGAAAGACAAGCGAGAAAAGCTTATATTACAATGCATCTTTTGGTTTTTCATATGAATGCAGATGAAACAATGAGACGCACACAAACTTAAAAGCCTAAAAGATCAAAAAGATCAAAAGAAGATCAAGAAAAGATCAAATGAACAAGGTAAGATCAGAAAAGATCAAACTCCCCCTCAAACCAAACCGTAGGGATAAATTACCCCTAACTCACTTCTCAAGGTGGCAAACCTAGTTGGATCTAAAGGCTTGGTGAGGATATCAGCCAACTGAGCCTCGGACTCCACGAAATGCAGCACAATATCACCCTTCTCGACATGATCTCTAAGAAAGTGATAGCGAATGTCTATGTGCTTGGTCCTAGAGTGTTGCACAGGTTTTTAGCAATGTTAATCGCGAAGTGTTATCGCAGAAAGAGGAACACTATCAAACGCCAACCCAAAATCCTTAGAGTGGATACCATCCACAAAATCGACTCTGACAACTAAGCCTACATATTCAGCAAGATGGATTGTGCAATGAAGACGCTTCCTAGAAGACCAAGAGACAAGAGAAGTGCCTAGGAAGTGACAAGTGCGAGGTACTCTTCCTATCTAGCCGACGACCCACAAAATCGAATCGAAAACCCCAGAATGGACAATGAAGACGGCGGGAATACCAAATGCCATCTGGAGGGTAGAGTGTAAATACCTGAAGATGCGCTTAACGGCTTGGCGATGGGAAGTCCTCGGAGACGCCTGAAACCTCGCATAGAGGCAGACCATGAAGTGGATGTCCGGTCTTGAGGCCGTCAGGTACAGGAGTGAACCGATCATGCTGCGGTACTCGCGTTGATCCACGGCTTCTTCTTCCTCATCTGGATCCAAAGCGATCGAAGTCGCTATGGGAGTGGCGATCGGCTTGCGATCACCATCTCGAGCGCTTGGCAGATCCTTGGTGTACTTCGTCTGATTGATGAAGATCCCTTCCTTGCATTGCTTGATTTGAAGCCCCAGAAAATAGTTGAGTTCTCCCATCATGCTCATCTCAAATTCCCTGGACATGGTCTCAGAAAAGCTGGAAACAAGAGCATGAGAAGAACCACCAAAGATAATATCATCTACATAAATCTGAGCAAGCAGGAAGTCATTGCCACGCCTAAGGATGAACAGGGTCTTGTCTACCTTACCCATCTCAAAATCATTCTTAAGCAGAAAGGTCTTAAGTCTATCATACCAGGCTCTAGGGGCTTGCTTAAGACCATACAAGGCTTTGGATAGCTTGAAAACATGATGTGGATGCTTGGGATTCTCAAAGCCTGGGGGTTGTCTAACATATACTTCCTCCTCTATAAAACCATTCAAAAAGGCACTCTTAACATCCATCTGATATAATCTAAAGCCCTTAGAAGCAGCAAATGCAAGCAGAATACGAATGGCTTCCAATCTAGCAACAGGAGCAAATGTCTCATCAAAGTCTAACCCCTCAACTTGGCAAAACCCTAAGCTACCAATCTAGCCTTGTTTCTAACCACAGAACCATCCTCATTTTGTTTATTTTTGAACACCCAACGGGTTCCTATCACATTATGACCACTAGGAGGTTCTACTAGATTCCAGACCTTATTCCTCTCAAAATTCTCTAACTCCTCATGCATGGCATTGACCCAACTAGAATCGGATAACACATGTGATATATCGCGGGTTGAAAGAAGCAACAAATGCAGAATGAGAGTAGAGACTTGGATCGTGATACAGGCGAGTGACTCGCTCATTAAGATTACCAATCATCGATCAGGAGGATGATGCCTCGAATGTGAAGTGGAGCGCCTGGGAGACAATATCTCCTCAACCTCCGCAGATGCTGGCGATGAAGAAGATGCGCGAGAGCCTCAATTGGAGGTGAAGCGATCAGAGTGTGAGTTGGAACTTGGGCAGAGCCTCGTGAAGAGGCAGTGGAGGACAAATATCGACCGTCATCATCTTCCTCCACAAAAATGCTTTCACATCACTGTATCACAGAAATGTCGGATCTAGCTCAGGCTAGTCTCATCAAAAGTGACATTGCATGTCTCTGGACAATGTTAGTTTCAACATTAAAACCCGAAACCCCTCGAATGTGCGAGGATAACCTGTAAATAAACCATCAAAAGTCCTTGATTCAAATTTATCTAGGTTTCTGTCTTGAGAATGAAACACTTAGCTCCAAAACTCAAAATGAGAAGCAGAGGGTTTTCTACCAAATCGAAGCTCATATGAAGTCTTGCCCAAAGACGGTCTCAAGTAGACACGATTTGCAATATGGTAAGTCAGAAATAGCCGACCCAAAACCTCCTCGGTGTGCTATACTCATCTAGCATTGTCCTAGCCATCTCGACTAAGGTTCTGTTCTTCCTTTCCACAACGCCATTCGTTGAGGGACGTGTGGAGAAAGAGCTGATGCTCAATTCCGCTCAAGACAAAAAGAGGCAAACGAGGCATTCTTGAACTCCGTGCCATTGTCACTGCGGATCGCTCTCAAGGCACCAGAAAATTCAGAAGCCAAACGAAGAACAAGATCACGATAAAAACCAAAAGCTTCATCCTTTGAAGCAAGAAAGAACACCCAAGTGTATCTCGAAAAATCATCAACTATGACAAGAATGTACCACTTGCCACCAATTGACCGAACCTAGCGGGACCAATAGTATCCATATGAAGCAAGCGTCCCGTCCGTCGGTCATGACCAAAGTCTTTGAAGGGTGTGGCGGCAACTTGCTTGCCATGCCTACGAGCGCACATACTGACATCCTTGCGGCCTTGAGTTTGGGCAAACCTCTCATGAGATCAAGGTTGCTAACTCGCGTCGATGATCAAAACCAATGTGCCCCAAGCGTCGGTGCAAAGCGAACTCGTAAGAAGGTGTAAACAAACATTTAAGAGAACCAAGAAGAGATTCGGAAAAATCAGCTCCAAAGATCCTAGCAACTCTATAAATCCCAAAAACGAGCTCACCAAAAGAATCAAGCACCGACAAGCATTTTTCTTAAATATAGTCTCATAACCATCATCAAGAAGCTGTGAGACAGAGAGTAAGTTAAACCTAAGCTTGTCCACAAGGGCGACGTCCTTTAGGATGAAATTGTCGTTCACCCTGATTGTTCCTGTTCCTTCAATCCGCCCTTGAGTATTGTCTCCAAAGGTGATGAGGACATCACCTATCGACCGCGTGAAGGAGGTGAACCATTTTGAGTCTCCGGTCATGTGGCGTGAACAGCCGGAGTCGACGAACCATGTGTCCTTCCTTCCGCGGTGATCCTGAAAATCAAGGCACAAAAGAACGATGTGTCTCAATACTGGGGTTAGTTAAACATGACTTGGGAACCCAGTACTGAGACACATGTCCATGAGTAGTATGCAAAGCGAAGTGCTATCCTTGATTCTATTTGAAATTACATTGTGAGCAATGGTTACTCTAACATGAGAGTTATCCTGTCTAGGAGCATGAGCATCATTAGCATGTGAAATAAATCCTAGACCAGGTTTCTTCCTTTCTAAATTACCATGTCTCATAAAAGCTCTAGGTTGATTAGATGACATTCTAGCAAGATTTTTCTTAGCATTTTTCAACCTACGCCAACAGAACTCAACCAAATGCCCATCCTTCTTGCAATAGGTGCAATGGTACTTGGTACCACCGAGAAGCACCTTTGATCGAACAGATGGTTGGGCAAAACCGCAGATTTGAAAGTGATCTTTGCGGGTTGGGTATCAAATTCAACTAAGCCATTTCTCAAAATTTGAATGTCATTAGATTTATCCCGGGCAAAGTTGTATCCTAACCCTTGCTTCTTATAAGGAGTTTTGACTTGTCAAGAATCATGTTTAACTGTTTCTTACCTTTAGAAAATCTTTCTAATGTGTCATTAAGGTAAGCAATTTCTTTTCTAAGGTTAACACATGAATCACACGTTTTAGCATCAAACCTCTTCTTATAAAGAGCAACTTCAAGCTTAAGAGCTTCACATGAAGCACAAGTAGCAGAACTATATCGTCTTTAAGCTTGGCATATTTAGCTCTAGCCGCTTCTACAACATCATGTAATTCACGTTCACGTTCTAAGCAGACAGAGCAAGAGCTAGATTCAACCACATCAGAAACAACCAACATGCTAGACTTTAAGCATTTTAAGCATTTTTAGCTCAGTTCTAGCATTTTCAAGTTGTTGCAAAGCAATATCATGAGCAGATTGTAGTTTAGCAAATTCAGAATGTAAAGCATAGCAGGATGAACATTCATCAGATTCAAGACTCTTAGCATTCACAAGTTCTAATGTGAGTTTCTTTACTTGTGACTCTAACTCCTCATTCTTAGTCATGATGAACTTTAAAGCTTTATCCTGACCTAGCATTTGCTCATAGACAGTTTCACATCTAGCAAAGAGAACATCATAAGAAGGAGATACCTCATTGTTGTCATTGATGTCGTCGAGTCACCATGAAGCACATGCCTGAAGTCCTTGGCCTTCCCTTCTTGTCTTGAGGAGCTCCTCCTCCTTGTCCTCCTCGCTCCCGAGTCCACATCACTCAAGGATCGATCTCTAGAGCGGCAAGAACCCGTGAGAGACCTTCTTCCCGAGCTTGGCATCATCAAACTGGACTTGCGCCCGAGGCTTCTTCCAAGCGGCTTTTCATCCTTGTGGTTGCTCTTACCTTTCAGCTTGGGGCAATTTGCGGATGTGATTAAGCTCTCCACACTCATAACAAGTCACAGGCCGCTCTCTTTTGTTTCTCATATTGTTGTAGGCCGTGTGAACTTCTTAATCAAAAGCGCCATCTCGGGCTCGGGAATACTCTCAAGATCCTCTTCTTGAATTGCGATAAAGAAGCAAGTGAAAAACCGTAAGAGGACTCAAACGACCCATCGAGGCTCTCTTGAGCGGAGTGCTCATACCAAAGTCATGTTACCCTTCTTAGAATGGTCGACTTTTCGGATCTCATGAGTCTTGAGCTTGCTATAGAGCAGCTCCAAAGTCGATCGAAAAGTTGACATTTTCTGAATGGCGGTAGCCTTTATCTCCCACTCCCGGTGTTGATTGCAGCCGGGAGATGGATGGCATTTTGGTCGAGTAAATTCAATACCAATGACTTCATCCGATTTATCACCGTGTTGAAGCGATGAAAATGTCATCGATGCTCTCACCAGACGCATCTCGAATTTGTTATATTCTCTCTTATAAACCTCCGACGCACTTGTTTGATTTGGGAAGAACCTCATGATAGGTTTTGAGAGTCTTCCAAATCTCATGTGCAGTCTCGAGATTGCAAATCCTATCATATTCCCGCCTACCAAGCCCACCATACTGAGAAAATTCTTTGCCTTACGGCCATTAGCCAAAAGGGCTTGAAGCGGCGTAGCAACCTCGAGCAAGATTAGCGGACCTCGAACAGCCTCCCAAATACCTCGTGGTTCGCTCTCAAGAAAGACACGCATGCGGTTCTTCCAAAGGCATAGTCGTGCCCATCGAAGATATGCGGTTTGGAAGAGTACTTATCCATCGCCAAAGTTCGGTGACCGGTTAAGATCAAGATTGAACTAACCGCACTCGATACCACTTGTTGGACCGAAAAGGCGACTAGAGGGGGTGAATAGGAGCACGATCTCTTTTCTCCCAAAATCAATTCAATACGAATCTCACTCCAATAGCTATGAAAGCTATGAAGATCAATCAATCATGCAATGGAAGACTTGTATTGAACCAACTCAAAACCCTAAAGTAAAATCAACACAAAACCAAAACACAGAGGCTCGGCGGTCCGACCTCTCACGGGCGGTCAGACCGATCCAAGCGATCGAACCGCTACCTCGGGGCGGTCGACCGATTTCACGAGGTCGACCTCTCGCTCGATGAACGATAAAAACAGCCCGACAAACCAAACGCAAATTGATCAAACTTTTGATTCGTGCGCCCAAACTTCGTGAAACTTGACACACAACTTCCTAAGGATGTCGGGAACCTATTCCAAGCAACAATTGTGATAATTCTTGCTCAGGTTCAGACCTTTACCGCTTGAGCGAAGTTAGGTCAAAAACCGAGTCAAAACGAAAATATGATCTTAAGACTTGCGTGAGTGATTGATGATCTTGATGATCCTAGATGTATTCTCACACGCCACAAGAAGCTAAATCACGTCAAGAAACTAAGCAATAACTCGCGGATCAAACAAAGACTCAATTCATCAAAAAGAGAAAGAAAGCACATGAACTCACTTTTGAAGAAACTTTCTTTGGATTGATTTGATCTCGTTTACAGCCACTCCATCAATGGATGACAAAGACTCAATACATGAGCATGAAATCCAATCCAACTCTCTAAAACCCTAACCTCCTCTCCTCCTCTCCCTAAGCAAATTAGGGTTTCTCAACAATGAAACGTCGAAAAGTCGGGGGAAAGGTGCAGCCACCTCCCTCCTCTATTTATAGTGGAGGCTTAGGGTTTCTAATAGAGTCTCCCTAATGGGCTCCCGTTAAGGCCCAAAACAAACGGGTGACACACGCACGCCTTTTAAAGCGCCGTGTTCATATTGTGCGGCACTCGCTGTTCGCCACGTGTAGGTTGATCCAACGGCTCTCATCATGTCGGCAAGTCTCTCCCATCCGGCCCCACCGAAACCACCATGGCACTTGCACCACCCCACGCCGCTTGATTCAACGGGCCGCACCGAATCGCCTGTTCGGTCACCTTTGTCCATCTTGCACCATGCTTGAGTCCAATGATTTCACCCGCATCGCCGATCGTTTTGAACCTCGCTCTCCAAGCCTAGTCCCGATCATCCTCACCGCTGACCGTCGTTGACCACCAAGCAACCTCGCACAACAATAGACAAGAAAATCGAACCGGAACAAGTTCTTCACAACTTGACCCACGTTAGTCAAAACATGCATCATGCAACACATATGACATGAAACCCATGAACTTGACCTAATCAGCAACCATCGCCACCACACGGCCGACGACGTAAGTGAAAACCGGCCGATCCGCCTGACCTTGGGCGGTCTGATCGCCACCGCCGGCCCGATCACAACGTAAGGCCGGTCCGACCGCCACAAAAGGACTTAGCCGAAATTTCAACGCTGAAATCCGCAACCTCTCGGAAATTTAAAACGAATAGAACTTTTGATCGAAGCTCCAAAATTATAGGACCAAATGCGAGAATCTCTCACTTGCCTACACCTCTATTTTTGGCCCACCAAACTCCAAAGTCACTCAACTTGCCGGTCCGACCGCTCAATGACGCCGGTCGGACCACTACCAAATCGGTCGGATCGCCGACCGATTTGGTCGACCGCCATCACAAGGCACACGAGGCATGGGCGGTCCGACGCCACCGTGGCCGGTCGACCGCTGAGACCTGACAGAAACTGAACTTTGCCGAAAACTCGTGATTCCGCAAACATTCAACATCATTGCCAATTGACACATCATCCTAAGATCATGAGCATATCCCCATGATATCCACATGATCATAATATTTGACAAGAATGTTTTTGAGGGATCAAGATTTGAATAAACAGACTTGTGACTTTGTATTTCCATAAGTCTTGTACAGGAACTGTTTAGTACAAACAGGAAATACATGATGTAAGAAAAAGTTTTAATTTCTACTCATTTTCTTACATTTGAAACACAAGCCCAAGATTGGGATGTTACAGAAACCTTCTCAGCAGCCTTCCCCACGAAAGAAAGGTTGTCCTCGTTGGTGGTCTTCCAGTAAAACCACCTCTTCTTCCACCCCGGTCACGAAGACCGGGTGAACATCTGAATATACTCCTTCGACTTCCTGTCGTGGAGCTTCAGACCGCAACACCCAGCAACTCCAGCTTGTCGAGCCATTCCATAATAATACTGGAAGAGCTCGAGGTCCGCCGGAATCCCTAGGTATGCCTCACACAAGTACACGAAAACACTTAACATTGTGATGGAATTGGGACCAAGATTCACCAATTCCACCCCAAAGTGCTTGAGTATGAGCGTGAGGAAAGGGTGAGCAGACAATCGGAGGCCGCACTCACAGTACGCCTGGAAGACAGGAATTTGCCCAATCTCCCCCGACGGCCAATGTTGCCCTGCGGCCGCAATCCACTTCACAAGAACCTTCTCCGAAATCTTCCCGGTGGCGATCAGAGCTTGCATCTTCACCGTATCCATCTCCGACTCGGCCCACTAGGAAACGATTCTGGCCATCTCGTTTAGAAAGGGGGGGATTTGGGTTGGGGAAGGTCTTAAGAGAAGGCACGATTTGGTTGGCGGCAGAGGATGCAAAAGCTCGACAAACAGTCGAAGAGATTTGGGGAAAAGTAAGAACCTTAAAGTCACCCCTGCGGTAAGTTTTTTATAACCGAACGGCTAGAGCGAAACGTTGTGGACACTCAACGGTCGCCACCGCTTCGGGAATCGTCGCCAATGGATAGGTTTGTGAGAGTCGATTGAGATTCTTAAATTTGCCTGTTTGAGAAAACCGAGGCTGTCTTTACACTTGAAGCGAAATTATCTCCTTGACCAAGTATATTTCTGATCAAATGAAATACTGGTCGGAAAGGTTTTACTTCCGACTACCATACTACGACTACTTCGCAGTCGTAAGATTTTCTACGACTACCTTGTAATCGTAAAATTCCCTACAACTTTCTTGACCAAGTATATTTCTGGTCAAATGAAAATACCGGTCGAAGAGTCTTTCCTTCGACCATCATCTTATGACCACCTCGTGGTCATAAGAAACATCTACGACTCTCTTTTCCAAGTAAGTTACTTTAACTTGAAGCTGGGGACTAGATGATGGGTATCTAATAATCCTCATTTTATCATTTATCCGTAATTCTTATTATTGGTAAATATGATATCGTACAGTCCTTGAATATACCCCTTATAATCATAAGGGAGAAACCAACCGGGTGGGTGTAAGATCTTCTACGACTACCCCCATAGTCGTAAGTCCTTCTATGACTACCTCATGATCGTAAGTTCTTCTACAATCTCCTCATGGTCATAAGTTCTTCTACGACCAGTACCCAATCGTAAGTCTTTCTACGACTACCTCCTGGTCGTAAGTTCTTCTACGACTAGTACCCAGTCGTAAGTCTTTCTACGATTACCTCATGGTCGTAAGCTTTTCTACGACCAGGTCGGTCACGACCACCCTATAATCAATGGATCCTGCAGACGAGTGGGCCCAATTGATTAGGGGATTTAAATAGTCAATATGCGCTGTTATTCTCCAGAATAACTGCACATAATACCCCATTATCTCTGACAAGTAACTGCCAAGCGACGTGGAGGAGTTAATACCTCGGTGATTACTGCCAACAATGCGCCTGTTACATGGAATGATGAGGCACCTCTTGAGCTGGAGAAACGGCTACCTCTTCACCCACTATATAAAGGCTATAGTCGGAGACAAATGGAGAGGGACGACACGGCTGATTAGACACATACAATCAGGCATACACAATCAGGAGGAATACAAGCTTTAGTCTGTTCACTGATTGTAATCAGTATATTCAATACAATACACACTGGAGTAGGGTTGTTATTCTCTCTAGAGAAGGCCTGAACCTGTATAAAAATCCCTGTGTCGCTCTCTCTGCGTGATCTTAGTCTTGGAGACCCCCGAATCAAACAATCTTTACGTAAGATCGGTTCTAAAACACCGACATGTAGTAAGTCATAATTCATTTGCAGTGGGCACTCAACTAGTGGAGTAATATTACTACGATACTGTACTAAAAAGACTAATCCATTTGATATTTGATTGCCCCTTTCGAGCTCTTGAAAGAGAAATGGGTTTTAGTGCCAACCCATGGCGTTTCAGTACCAACCCATGGCGCATCATTCACCAAGGACAACCCATACATACTAATAGGGAGAAGATCAGGAGACTAGGAGAGATTGCAGATTTCAGGCTGGAGGTATTCGGCAGGACGTGCCTTCGGCTGTGGCTAACACTTGGGCTTGGTGATTTAGCTATTGAACTGAGTTGAAACATGTGAGGACCCCCGGTTTATTGTAAATGTACTTAATTAAATTCATACAGTAACACAATTCTTAATTAAGGAACAGTGCTGCCCCTTAATTAAAGATCATGCTAAAGGTATGAATTTAACAAGTAACAATTTCAATAAACAGATTCTGATATATATGTACCACAATGGTTCCTGTGATCAACGACCATTGTATATATATCCTTCAACAACATTGCATCATACACATACAAGTCATATCTTGACATAATTAAACATAAGTTTACATCATTCGGTTTAGTACTACAATAGGAAGTGACTTGGTCACTTTAAAAGTCTAACAATGAAGCAAAACAAAAACTTAGTGTCCACCAATGGCCTCATCCACCCGCAGCAATTGCGTGGAGGTAAGAAGTAGCTTTACTCGTTAGCGCCACCCGATCGGCGCTAACTGGTACTTCAGAAGATAACCATCCTCACCGCAACAATAGGTGAGAGTACCTTGAGCTGAATGTACTCAGCAAGTCTTACACAAACTAATAAAAGAAAATGTTGATTAGAGCCTCACAAAGGAGTAGAATTTATATATGCATAAGGTTTCAACAGGAAGGTTTAAAGGTTCAGATTTGCACAAAGCGATACATCTTAACCTTCAAAAGCTAAATTTTGATAAAGCAATTTAGTAAATCAAAGTTTAACTAGAACAGTAAGTAAATGACATAATTGTAAACAGTACAATGCATGAATCCTCATGCAAACCGAAAATAAACCGAAACCACATTTTGGAAATCAAAATTTCTATACAGGTGATATCAGTTCAAGTTATCGTCCATGACCGTGAGACACGCTATTCGAAGCAGTTTATACCTCGCAGGTGTACATCTTTACCCACATGACTTAGCTAGCCGTTGTCCTCGGATGCCTCCGAATGATGACATACTTCCTTTGGTATGCCGACCGGGGAAACTAAGATTTGGTATTTTTCAACAAGCTAACACTATTGAGTTGGACCCCCATGTGTGAGCTGATCCCGCTTAAACAACGACGGATAGCATCTATTTAACCGGGGCACACATGTTGTGTCAGTAATGCCGATCCAAACAATTAAATGCGAATGGGCTCACTACCCATATTAGAATGCAATCGGCACCATTAAGGTATCGTATATGCTACGGAGCACATATACGCCCTCACCCTTCTAAGAACATCTGATACTGACATACAAGCTCACATGGCATACAACGCAGTCATAAGACCAAAGCATCTATGCCATACAAGGTCAATACACATGTTCTTACTCTCCTGCTTCCAACCCAATAGTCCTAGCATTTTACTTAACCAAACAGCGCCCATACACTGCATGTGGAAGTACGTGGGGGACTTGAACTGAATAGTCAGAGTTCGGTCCTTAATTAACCCAGACAAGTCCACCACAAAACCCAATCTCGTGCACAAAAGCACCATCACTAGCTTCCTCTTGTCCAGATCAATTTGAATTTCAAATACAAATTTGGTTTAAAGAAACTGGACAAAGAGTTTAAAATAACAAGAGTTCAGCTGTGATCCCCATGTTTGACAAGATATGCTTGTCAAACTCTAAAATCTCTAGACTGCATGTCTAAGCCAAAACTGAAAATATAGGTTATGATATACAGTACTATGCTAAGGTTAAGTGTATGATTACAATTAAAGTATTCCACAATGTCACTCAGGTCTTAACTAACTAATACAATCCATTTTGGTACTTTCAGTAAAATAGCATGCACAGATATCTCTGAATTTGGAAAAACTATTGTATAAAATTTTTGGATCAATATGGTGCAGAGAGGATGCTTGCCTTGGTAGTAATACACTTCTGTTGCAGGTTCAGGTTGTTCGGAAATATTGTCAAAAGCCTCAGAAGAACCAGATTCTATGAAAGATAATAAACTCCAATAAACACCAAAAACGACAACTAGTATAGATCAACAGAAAATGCATGATCAATAAAGAAATGTATGATTAACAAAGATACTTAAGCCATAACTACCCATATTAGTGATAATTACCCATTTTATAACTCACTGCTTTCAAAAGACGAAGCTAGAAGTTATTGAAAGTCCCGGTTTCAGATTTGAAAAGAGTCAAAACAGATGATTGCAAAGTTTCGGAAAAGAAGTATAGATCATGCAAAAGTTCATAAATGAACCTTAGCATGATCTTTTGGGTAATTAATATCCCAAACCAACCTTAGTCTAACCTAATTAGTTAGATTACAAAAGCTAAAGCAAAAGCTATTTTGTCGGTTGAGCCGACAAAAGAACAGTAGACATATTTCAGCTAGGAGTCAAAATAGATGATGACAAGAATGGAAAGATCAACTTGTCATGCTGCTAGGTTTAGTCAAAACCTAAATAAGATGATAAGTTGACAGAAGAACCCTAGGTCTTGAAAATGACATGAAAGACCGAAAGGTATAATATCAACTTTTCGGTTTAAGGACGGTTGAAGCTACCGATGCTTAAAAGAGTGATGCTTAGCGACTTCTAAGGTTCCTAGGATGCTCAAGATATCAAAACTAGGGATTTTGGCTTACCAAGATAGGAAAGATACCAAAACTCAAAACCGATGATGATGGATGGGAAACAAACTCGGATTTGACCTACAAAAGATAACCAATCTTTATTGTAAGTAAAGCCATTGCTTAAGGATGGATAAGCAAAGGATAGGAGCAAGAACTCCACCGCCAAGAAGGAAGAAAATGAGCTTGATGGTCAACAATGGTCGCAACTCAAAACTAGGGTTTATATATGTGGGAGTTGAGCTACAGGATAATTGGGAAAAGTCTAGAGCTTGATGAGGTGTCCATTTAGGCTAATTATCCCAAAATTAGTTGCAAAATCTTTGGGATAATTCCTCTCCTTGATTTCCAGAGAAATCTGCGCCACAGGAGAGAGGAAGAAGATAAGAGCTAAGCGACATGTGGGTCCCATTGTCATCCTCACGCGCGCAACTCGAGAGCTCAAACAAATGTCACCGTCCGATTGGAAATAGACGGCTACGATAAATAGATAGATTAAATGATTTGAATCGGTATCATTTAATATGGACCTCACGATCTAGATCTATCGATCGGGATTAAAGCGGAGTTTTAAAGGATTCATTGAGGTCCACTTTCAAATCGGACGTTGGATTGAAATCCAACGCAGCTAAAAAGATATACACGCCGCTCTTTTTAGATGCGATGGCTCAAAGACCGTTGGATTCAATTTCACGGTCAGGATGTAAATGGAACCGGATGGTCCGATTGCATACACCCATGTGGTCCGCGCGATTAAAATCCAACGA
The DNA here is from genome assembly GCA_036346255.1 of Ampelocalamus luodianensis. Lineage (NCBI taxonomy): Eukaryota > Viridiplantae > Streptophyta > Magnoliopsida > Poales > Poaceae > Ampelocalamus > Ampelocalamus luodianensis. The sequence continues at coordinate 131,535 of JAYEVH010000225.1, forward strand.
TCCACCGATTTTGGGCTTTAAAGGCCCACGGTCAAAAAGGAGCGCCGTTGGATTGAAATCCAAAGGCTCGCATAAACGCGCGCCTCTGATTTCAATTAGAAACAAGCGATACCGCTAGATCAAGGATGGACGGCCACGATTGTGCGGGGATCCGGAGTCGTCCGAATGCATACACTAATCTCACGCGTTAGATCAATATCCAACGGTGGAGATTAAAGTGCACACGTGGACAGCTCGCGGGGTGTTATAGCTTCGCCCGTTCGATTGAAGATCAACGGCTCAAATCACGTGTGGAGTTTTGGGCTCGCGTTGGGACGTGACCGAGCCAGACCAAGTCGCACTAGGTTGGACCCAACCACGTGAGACCGAGTCGCTACAGTGCAAGGGTCGGGTTTAGACCAGTTTGGTTGACCAGACCCATTTAAATACTTAAAAGGTTTGACTGGGACTTTAAAAATAGCAAATAAATTTATAAATTCATGAAATTTTTACTGTAAACTACTGGGATGATATATTTCCCAGATAAATTTCATAAACCACATTTTCACTTTATAAAATACATAATTATTTATTTCAGGCCGAAAATATTTATTTAAAGACAATAAATTTTTCTTTAAGCCCAAATAATTTCTAGAAATGCAACAAAAATATTTTTAGCCAAGATAATTTATCTAAGCTTTCATAAAAATACTTCCTACCATAATACAAGTTTTATCTTGTATTCCTTTAAATATTCTAAATAAGTCTTTGGATGGGGCTAAAAGGAAGGTTTTATTTGTAACAAAGAACTCCCAACTAAGATTAAGAACAAGAATGATATGAAGCAGAGCCCATTCATCGTTCATAATCTGGATTATTATTGTTGATAAAATTGGGGCTGTTACAAACCTACCCTTAAGGAAAATCTCGTCCCAGAGATTTGGAACAAGTTAAGATTAGGAAGAAGTGAAATGGAAATGAATTATGATGAAATTCAACATCTGTTGTTTTGATTTCCTTCAAAGATAACAAAGAAGAATCTTACATAACAACATAGTGTTATTATTACATCTTTGTTTACATTGCTTTGTTTAAACTTTCCTTTCTTGATTCAAAGGAAAGTACTAAACAACAAAGAGATCGGGTGCTCAATGCATCGATCTTGGCGCTCCCAAGTGGCTTCATCCTCGAATGATTAGCCCATCGAATTTTCAAGAACTTGACAGTACGATTTCTTGTCCTGCGTTCCATTGTGTCGAGGATACGTACTGGTTGTTCTTGATATGAAAGATCAGGTTGGAGATCAAGATGCTCATAAGCAGTTGCCTCAATAGGAACACGAAGGCATTTCTTCAATTGAGACACATGAAAAGTATCATGCATCTGCCGAGAGTGATTGAGTAATTCTAATTGATAAGCTACTGACTCGCTTGGCAATGATTCGGAAGGTCCGATATAACGAGTGCGAGCTTTCTTTTACCCAAAACGATGAGTACCCTTCATGGGTGACACTTTAAGATAGACATGGTCATCTACCTCAAAGCTTAATTCACGACGACGATGGTCAGCATAGTTCTTACGACGAGGCATGCGACTTTGAGACAATCTCGAATCGATTTAATTTGCTCTTCTCGCTTCCTTTACTAAGTCTGGACCATAGAATGATCTTTCACCACACTCGGACCAATTCAATGGAGTCCTACAAGCTCTCCCATACAAAGCTTCAAAAGGCGACATTTGAATACTTGCTTGGTAGCTATTATTGTAGGAAAACTCCACATATGGCAAAGATTTCTCCGATCTTTGCTATAGGATAGCACATAGGCTCAAGAAGATCTTCCATTACTTGATTCACTCTCTCGGTTTGACCACTAGTTTGAGGATGATAAGCGAGATCGAAAGAGAGTTCAGTTCCCATAGCTTTGATGAAGGCTATTCCAAAATGGGAAGTGAACCGAGGACCACTGATCGAAACAATAACCTTAGGAACACCATGAAGACAAACAATTCTCGCAATATAAAGCTCGCTAATTGCTTGCCATTGAAATCAGTCCGACCGGAATAAAATGAGCCACTTTAGTTAAACGATCAATGATCACCCAAATGGCATCGATCCTTGGAAGTCTTGGGAAGACCAGAACAAAATCCATACCGATCTCTTCCCACTTCCATTGTGGAATATGCAAAGGCTGAAGGGTACCAGCTGGCTTCAGATGTTCAGCTTTAACCCTTTGGCAAATATCACATTCAGTAACATACTGAGCAATTTGCCTCTTCATTTGGCTCCACCAAAATATTTTCTTCAAATCCTGGTACATCTTGGTACTCCCAGGATGCAAAGAAAACTTGGAATTATGAGCTTCTCTGAGAATTAGACTCTTTAATTCAGAATCAGCAGGTACTACCAAACGATTGCGATATCGAATCGTACCGCGCTCATCTTTAGAAAACTCGTTGGCTTTACCTGCTTTCATGTTTTCCTTGATCTCGGCTACCTCGGCATCGATTTTGGGCCTCCGAATCTGAGATTCTAAGGTAGGCTCCACTTGTAATGCAATGAGGAAACCCGCTCCCACCAATTCAAGACTTAAGCGCCAAAATCAAAGACACGTGTCTTTCTCGGCGGAAGAGAAGATATGCGATTGCATTGTGACTTTCTCGCTTAAAGCGTCGCCACAACATTGGCTTTACCAGATGATAATGAATACCCATGTCGTAGTCCTTGATCGTTCAAGCCATCTTCTTTGTCTCATATTCAAATCAGTTGAGTGAATATGTACTTTAGGCTTTATGATCGTGTAGATCTCACAACGATTACCTAGAAGGTAATGTCGCCAAATCTTCAATGCATGGACTACGCACCAATTCTAAATCATGAGTAGGATAATTAACTTCATGAGGGCGCAACTGCCGAGATGCATATGCCACAACTCGGCCTTCTTGCATAAGCACACAACCAAGTCCATGGCGAGATGCATCGCAATAAATATCAAAGCTCTTCGAATATCCTAAGAGTAAGAGCTGAGCTTTAGTCAAGAGAGCTCTCAAAAGCCGAAAACTCTCCTCACATTTAGCTGACCATTCAAATTTCTTCTCTTTCTGCAAAAGCTGAGTCAAAGGTCGAGCAATTTTGGAGAAATTTTCAATGAACCTACGGTAGTAACCCGCAAGTCCAAGAAAACTTCGGATCTCAGGGACACTCTTGGGAGGCTTCCAATTTAGTACATCTTGTACCTTGCTTGGATCAACCGCAATACCTCCTTCAGATAACACATGTCCCAAAAATGCGACTTCTCTGAGCCAGAAAGCACACTTGCTAAACTTAGCATACAGTCGATGCCGACGAAGTGTTTCCAGCACAAGCCTCAAATGTTGTTCATGTTCCTTATCAGACTTGGAATAAATAAGAATGTCGTCTATGAACACGACAACAAACTTATCCAAGAAATCCATGAACACCGAATTCATAAGGTTCATGAAATATGCTGGAGCATTGGTTAGACCAAAGGACATAACCGTGTACTCGTACAAACCATAACGAGTAGAAAAAGCTGTTTTAGGAATGTCCTCAGCTCTAACCTTGATTTGATGATAGCCCGATCGCAAATCAATCTTTGAAAAGACTCGGGCACCAACCAACTGATCAAAAAGATCATCAATTCGAGGCAAAGGGTACTTATTCTTGATAGTGACCTCATTTAACGGACGGTAGTCCACACACATCCGCAAAGTATTGTCTTTCTTTTTGACAAAGATTGCCGGGCATCCCCAAGGTGAGGAGCTCGGCCGAATAAATCCTTTGTCAAGCAATTCTCCGAGTTGCTTCTTCAATTCAACTAACTCGTTGACAGGCATTCGATAAGGACTCCTAGATATAGGAGCAGTTCCAGAACTAGTTCAATAACAAATTCCACTTCCGATCGGTGGCAAGCGGGAAGGTCTTCGTGAAAGACATCAATATACTCACAAACAATTGGTACCGACTCCAAAGAGGAGTAGTATCAACTTGGTGGCGCAAAGGTGAGAACCCACTGCCCGGATGAAAACGATCAAGTGCGCTTTCATTAGTTAGAGAAATGGACTTGTGAGCACAATTAATTTGCCCAAAGTGCTTGGATAACCAATCCATTCCCAAGATAACATCCAACCCTTTTGAATCTATCACAATCAAATCAGCCCAAAAGTCTACACCCTCAATATTTATATTGACATTACGGCAGACTTGACTAGTCATAAAGGCTGATCCAGGTGAATGGATGATATGAGGTGGATGAAGATGATGCACAATTAAATGATGTTGAGTAGCAAGCGCGCTACTAACAAATGAATGGGATGCTCCAGAATCAAATAAAACAGTAGCAATACTGCAATTAACTAGGAGCATACCAAGAACAACTTCAGGAGTGACAGCTGCTTCCTCAGCAGTAATCTGGTTCACCCGCCCTCGAACCGGAGTAGGGTCAGGCTTGACCACAGTCGGTGAAGGTGGTGTAGGACGCAGTAGGCGGGAAGGGGAAATAGGTGGTATCCCCTGAGCCCTGGCATAACACTGATTAGCAAAATGCCCTGGACGCCCACAATGGTAACATATAAACCCTGGCCTGACAGTCACAACAGCTGGTGGCCGGTTTCCACTAGGCCTTGGTTGATTAGTGGAAGAGGATGGGCGAGGCAAACACCGCAGCTCGGGTACAAATGGAGCTGGTGCTCGCGGTGGTCTGGATACCCACATGCGAAGCCTTGGTGAGCTGCCTCCAGGAATAAACTAAGAAGTCCGCTGTCGCTTGCGTGACTCATCCAATGCCTTGCTCTTGCTTTGGCCACAATGGCTTTGTTGACCAAATGAGAGAAATTCGGAAGTCAAGCAAAGCTACGACCATCTGCAGCTTCTTGAGATAGCCCATTCAAGAACCGGTTCGACGGCGAAGGTCGATCGAAACATCATCGAGGGCATATCGGCTAGAAAGTTGAATTCATGCGGATACTCGATCCACGGACTTTCGCCCTTATTTGAGAGCGAGAAATTCTTGTTGCTTAATCATCATGACCCCTCAGAATATGAGCTTCGCGAAAAGCCTCCACGAACTCCTCCCAAGTAGGGACATGTCCAGGTGAAGGGCAAGGAGATTATCCCACCATATGCTATTGGTCCATCAAGCGATAAGCGGCAAGAAGGACCTTCTCCTCTCGGAACATTGAGCAATTAGTAGCTTCTTTTCAATGGTCCGGCCAATCCTTAGCTTCCATGGGATCACGAGCTAGAGAACACCGGCGGGTTAGTCGGCTGAAAGTCGTGAGACTACCACGCACATGGTGGCCTCTGCTCGACGCACCGTGCAACAGAGAAGAAGTGTTGCGCGCAATCTGCTCCAAGATACGCGCGTCTCGTCCATTCGATTGCGCTCAATTTGCATGAGCACATCACCATCGAAGGTGGTGGGGAAGCTCCTCTTCACGGGGACCACCTTGCGGACCACGAGAACGGAAGGCTCGGTCGGCCCTCCCTGAGAATGAGGTGTGGGAGTCGACATACCCTTCCCTTGTTGCGCTTGCGCACGAGTAGTAGGTCCTGTCATCCTGTTACCACACCTTGGTTAACAACACAACAAGGATATACTCGGCAAACACAAACAAGGTTGCAATTAGAAAGGAAACAAATACTGTACATATAATGCATCATGTTATGCTATGCATTTAAATTAACATCAAACCAAAAACTTCATATATATACAACAAAATTTGGTTCAGTCTTACATTATAGTCGCCATAATGTCGATTACAAACCGAAAGTTAAACTTACATACTTTGTACAAAATACTACGCCTATTACATACAATTTATTTGAGGGCAACTACTAAACCGAAAGACACTCAGCCGCGAGGGTTCATCGTCGAGGTGCTAGCGTAAAGATCCCGGTTAAAGTTCACCGGGAACTCATTCAAAAGATGAGCTCCAGGGGAACCAGTATCAACAGGATCCAACGGACTAATGAGACGCCTCGGGGACCCTAGCGATGGCGATGACCTCGGGAGAGGGCGATCCGCGGTGCGAGGAAAACTGCGATCATCGGGCTTGGCGCACTTGTCCATAGCGGTACACACCGGTCACTTCGAAGTCGGTAAAGAGGTGGTGCAAAGAAGAATGGGAGAGGTCTCGTTGTCACCATAAAGCACGCTGCGAGGAAGCGGTTCATGTTGACTCCAAGAAGGTACTCACTGGCCTCATTAAGGCGATGCCGAAGTTTCCCACAACTCCTCACAATACAATGATGGATTTGGTCCATGATGCGGACCATCTCGCCAACCGCCGCACTGAGGGTCTTCCCAAAGCGTATCTCATCGAACGTGCTCACTTTGAGGTAGGACCTTGATTCGGAAGTGGTCATAGGGTGGTTGAGACAATTCCGTCAAATCATGACGAAGAAGGCTCATCATCCTACTCGCAGACTTCTGAATCGCCATAGCCTCGAGGTGGCAAGAGCTTGGACACGAGGGAACACCGCCGACTACATGCCTAGCGATGACGTTGATGAAGGCGCGGTACTCCTCCATCCCCGGTCCTCGATCTAAATCGATAAATGGCGTACTCGGTGGTAGGTGAAATTGGGCGCCACATCATGTCCAAGTAATCTTTGGAACCCATCAACATCTTCGGCTCAGTCTCCTTGACCAAGTACCAACCGCTCATCTATAGACAAGAAGACAAGATAAGAACAATTCACTTTTAAATAAACCAATGAAAGTTGGACAAGAAGTGACATTAAGAAAGATAAGAAATAAAAGAGGTCATACTTAAACTTTCAAAATACATTCTTGTTTGAAAGTAATTTTATTAGAAGACTCTCTAATAACTTCGCCATGCTACTTCTAACCTCACAGCAATGCATGCTCGATACCAACGTTGTGAGGACCCGGTTTATTGTAAATGTACTTAATTAAATTCATACAAGAACACAATTCTTAATTAAGGAACAGTCTGCCTTAATTAAAGATCATGCTAAAGGTATGAATTTAACAAGTAACAATTTCAATAAAGCAGATTCCTGATATATATGTACCACAATGGTTCCGGGATCAACGACCATTGTATATATATCCTTCAACAACATTGCATCATACACATACAAGTCATATCTTGACATAATTAAACATAAGTTTACATCATTCGGTTTAGTACTACAATAGGAAGTGACTTGGTCACTTTAAAAGTCTAACAGCGGAAGCAAAACAAAAACTTAGTGTCCACCAATGGCCTCATCCACCCGCAGGCAATTGCGTGGAGGTAAGAAGTAGCTTTACTCGTTAGCGTCACCCTGATCGGCGCTAACGGGTACTTCGTAAAGATAACCATCCTCACCTGCAACAATAGGTGAGAGTACTACAGAAGGTACTCAGCAAGTCTTACACAAACTAATAAAAGAAAATGTTGATTAGAGCCTACGCAAAGGAGTAGAATTTATATATGCATAAGGTTTCAACAGGAAGGTTTAAAGGTTCAGATTTGCACAAAGCGATACATCTTAACCTTCAAAAGCTAAATTTTGATAAAGCAATTTAGTAAATCAAAGTTTAACTAGAACGATAAGTAAATGACATAATTGTAAACCGTACAATGCATGAATCCTCATGCAAACCAAAATAAACCGAAACCACATTTTGGAAATCAAAATTTCTATACAGTGATATCGTTCAAGTTATCGTCCATGACCGTGGACACGGCTATTCGAACGCTTTATACCTGCAGGTGTACATCTTTACCCACATGACTTAGCTAGCCCGTTGTCCTCGGATGCCTCCGAATGATGACATACTTCCTTTGGTATGCCGACCGGGGAAACTAAGATTTGGTATTTTTCAACAAGCTAACACTATTGAGTTGGACCCCCATGTGTGAGCTGATCCCGCTTAAACAACGACGGATAGCATCTATTTAACCGGGGCACACATGTTGTGTCAGTAATGCCGATCCAAACAATTAAATGCGAACTGGGCTCACTACCCATATTAGAATGCAATCGGCACCATTAAGGTATCGTATATGCTACGGAGCACATATACGCCCTCACCCTTCTAAGAACATCTGATACTGACATACAAGCTCACATGGCATACAACGCAGTCATAAGACCAAAGCATCTATGCCATACAAGGTCAATACACATGTTCTTACTCTCCTGCTTCCAACCCAATAGTCCTAGCATTTTACTTAACCAAACAGCGCCCATACACTGCATGTGGAAGTACGTGGGGGACTTGAACTGAATAGTCAGAGTTCGGTCCTTAATTAACCGGACAAGTCCACCACAAAACCCAATCGTGCACAAAGCACCATCACTAGCTTCCTCTTGTCCAGATCAATTTGAATTTCAAATACAAATTTGATTTAAAGCTGGACAAAGAGTTTAAAATAACAAGAGTTCAATTGTGATCCCCATGTTTGACAAGATATGCTTGTCAAACTCTAAAATCTCTAGATCGCATGTCTAAGCCAAAACGAAAATATAGGTTATGATATACGAGACTATGCTAAGGTTAAGTGTATGATTACAATTAAAGTATTCCACAATGTCACTCGTGTCTTAACTAACTAATACAATCCATTTTGGTACTTTCGGTAAAATAGCATGCACAGATATCTCTGAATTTGGAAAAACTATTGTATAAAATTTTTGGATCAATATGGTGCAGAGAGGATGCTTGCCTTGGTAGTAATACACTTCTGTTGCAGGTTCAGGTTGTTCGGAAATATTGTCAAAAGCCTCAGAAGAACCAGATTCTATGAAAGATAATAAACTCCAATAAACACCAAAAACGACAACTAGTATAGATCAACAGAAAATGCATGATCAATAAAGAAATGTATGATTAACAGCATACTTAAGCCATAACTACCCATATTAGTGATAATTACCCATTTTATAACTCACTGTTTTCAAAAGACAGAAGCTAGAAGTTATTGCAAAGTCCCAGTTTTCAGATTTGAAAAGAGCTGAAAACAGGACAGATTGCAAAGTTTCGGAAAAAGAAGTATAGATCATGCAAAAGTTCATAAATGAACCTTAGCATGATCTTTTGGGGTAATTAATATCCCAAACCAACCTTAGTCTAACCCTAATTAGTTAGATTACAAAAGCTAAAGCAAAAAGCTATTTTGTCGGTTGAGCCGACAAAAGAACAGAGACATATTTCAGCTAGGAGTCAAAATAGATGATGACAAGAATGGAAAGATCAACTTGTCATGCTGCTAGGGTTTAGTCAAAACCTAAATAAGATGATAAGTTGACAGGAAGAACCCTAGGTCTTGAAAATGACATGAAAGACCGAAAAGGTATAATATCAACTTTTCAGTTTAAGGACAGTTGAAGCTACCGATGCTTAAAAGAGTGATGCTTAGCAGCTTCTAAGGTTCCTAGGATGCTCAAGATATCAAAACTAGGGATTTTGGCTTACCAGTATAGGAAAGATACCAAAAACTCTGAAAACCGATGATGATGGACAGGGAAACAAACTCTGGATTTGACCTACAAAAGATAACCAATCTTTATTGTAAGTAAAGCCAGTGCTTAAGGATGGATAAGCAAAGGATAGGAGCAAGAACTCCACTGTCAGCAAGGAAGAAAATGAGCTTCGGTGGTCAACAATGGCTGCAGCTCAAAAACTAGGGTTTATATATGTGGGAGTTGAGCTACAGGATAATTGGGAAAAGTCTAGAGCTTGATGAGGTGTCCATTTAGGGCTAATTATCCCAAAAATTAGTTGCAAAATCTTTGGGATAATTCCTCTCCTTGATTTCAGAAATCTGCGCTTGGAGAGAGGAAGAAGATAAGAGCTAACTGACATGTGGGTCCCATTGTCATCCTCAGCCGCGCGCAACTCAGAGAGCTCAAACAAATGTCAGCCGTCCGATTGGAAATAGACGGCTACGATAAATAGATAGATTAAATGATTTGAATCGGTATCATTTAATATGGACCTCACGATCTAGATCTACCGATCGGGATTAAAACGAGTTTTAAAGGATTCATTGAGGTCCACTTTCAAATCGGACGTTGGATTGAAATCAACGCGACTAAAAGATATACACGTCGCTCTTTTTAGATGCGATGGCTCAAAGACCGTTGATTCAATTTCTACGGTCGGGATGTAAATGGAACCGGATGGTCCGATTGCATACACCCATGTGGTCCGCACGATTAAAATCCAACGATCCACCGATTTTGGGCTTTAAAGGCCCACGGTCAAAAGGAGCGCTGTTGATTGAAATCCAAAGGCTCGCATAAACGCGCCTCGATTTCAATTAGAAACAAGCGATACCGCTAGATCAAGGATGGGCGGCCACGACAGCGGGATCCGAGTCGTCCGATGCATACACTAATCTCGCGTTAGATCAATATCCAACGGTGGAGATTAAAGTGCACACGTGACACTCGCGGGGTGTTATAGCCGCTCGCTCGATTGAAGATCAACGGCTCAAATCACGTGTGGAGTTTTGGGCTCGCGTTGGGACGTGACCGAGCCGCACCAAGTCGCACTAGGTTGGACCCAACCACGTGAGACCGAAGTCGCTCTGATGCAAGGGTCGGGTTTAGACCGGTTTGTTGACCGCACCCATTTAAATACTTAAAAGGTTTGGTAGGACTTTAAAAATAGCAAATAAATTTATAAATTCATGAAATTTTTATCTGTAAACTACTGGGATGATATATTTCCAGATAAATTTCATAAACCACATTTTCACTTTATAAAATACATAATTATTTATTTCAGTGAAAATATTTATTTAAAGACAATAAATTTTTCTTTAAGCCCAAATAATTTCTAGAAATGCAACAAAAATATTTTTAGCCAAGATAATTTATCTAAGCTTTCATAAAAATACTTCCCAGTCATAATACAAGTTTTATCTTGTATTCCTTTAAATATTCTAAATAAGTCTTTGGACTGGGGCTAAAAGGAAGGTTTTATTTGGTAACAGCAACTCCCAACTAAGATTAAGAACAGTAATGATATGAACAGTAGCCCATTACTGTTCATAATGCGGATTATTACTGTTGATAAAATTGGGGCTGTTACAAAACATGAACTACTGAAGATATGGTCCCTACTGCTTTTTTGAAATTTTGGGGGTGCCGGTGCATACCCGGCACCCCTAATGGCTCTGCCCTAGCAGGGAAGGTAGGAACCTAAGCCTAGACAGTAAAAAAATTACTTTCAGGTACATCCCGAGCTAAGTCTTTTCAAAATTCCAGCCCATGCAAAAGGAAAACAAAACACCTGAACTCCAATCTTCCGCCAGGATTTCTCAAACTTATGACGTAGAGCAGCGTTTAAGCTTCTCGAACTTATGATTGGAAGACTGCTCCTTATTTGTTCGCTTATTTCCACTTAGATCTCTTCCTCCACTGTCGCAATTTATCAAAAAATGGTTTAACTAGTTGATCAACCAGAGAAAGGATGGCAAAGGTTAGATAATAAACCTTCCAGTAATGTCACATCCACCCTTGTAACATCCCAAATTTTTTGAAATTATGAGAAAATTAATAAAAATTATTATACTTCTCCCTTTTGACATTTTTGGTAGCATGGAACTGCAAGTAGCGGAAGTATGCATCCCAATTCCCAACAATCTATGCCTTATTTATAAGCGATTTTCTCTATTTTTGACATGTCTCCTTTTTGGGAATGAAGATGACTGTTCTAAAAATCAAAAAACAAAGAATAAACGAAGCATTTCTTGTGCTGAAGGAAGGGAAAGATGCCCGTGATCAAAACTCGCTGGACGACATGTGTATCCTAATTAGGTTGTTTTCGTGGTATGAAATTTTCTGTATACTGTCCTGGGACATAAACATGTATGTACAAAGACGTTACGCGTGAAAGCAGATTGTACATGATAGAGGGATCGATCAGATGGTAGCACACGGTCGACAACGAGGGGAGTACCTCAAGATTGAATAACTACATCATTTCCCTCGAGGGAAAAAAGATTACTGCATCATTTGAGGAGTCAAGAGAAACTTTTTTTGAGGGGGGGGGAGGGGGTCGGTAAGAACAAGTACGAGCTTATCCACATCTTACCTATTATTAAGCCGCATGAGATTTCTGGCCTCTCCTTGAACCCGTACATTAAGTCCTCGTATCGCAGCACAACGCGTGTCTCCGTTTCGCCTGTTCGCGCGAGCAACGGACTCCACGGGAACTCCTAGCCAGTTTCCCGGTCGTTTGCCGAAGGTGCCGGTCTTTGCCTTTGCTTGCCTCGGTCAGTGCGCTTCGTCAACAACCGAGTTTATTGCTACTAGCTTTTCTTCCCCTCCAGCATAAACAAAGCCTCTTTTCGAGGCTCAATATGACCTTTGCGGTCGCCGAAGCTGCGGCTCTCCTCCCCTTCACTTTTGCGGCACTCCTCCCTCTCCCGTCGCCTCACGTCCCTGCTTGTGGAGATCTGCGGCGAGGCCATGGCCCCCGCCGTCGCCGAAGCTACGGGCTTCCTCCCCTTCCCCTTCACAGCGCTCCTCCCTCTCCCGCCGCCTCGCATCCCTGCTTTGGGTACGACACCCGAACCCTCCACGTTTGGTTTCCTGTGTTGATCCGCTTCTTGATCCGCTTTGGCTTTGCTTCAAATCTACACCGTCGTGGAAGCTACGACCCTCCCCCCTTCCCCTTAGCGGTGCTCCTCCCTCTGTTCATGTAGTAGTTTATTTTCATCAGATCCTTATGTCGGTTTACTTATAACAAATGTACTATGTGTTAGAAATAATGCACGGATCAAAAGGGACAAGAGACACTAATTTTACGTGGAAAACCCTTGCAGGAAAAAAACCACGGGTGCCAATCGGCGATGATCACTGTATGAGGAGCGATTACAAAACGTAGGGGATTACAATGAGGTGTTAGGCGTCCACCCTCCCCGTACAGCTTACAAGAGGTATATAAAGGGGTAAAAGGACTTAGAGTCCAAGTAAGAAACTAATTCGCTAATATGGTAACTAATCCGGATACTTCCATATTAGAAATTCGGATCACAGATATCCCATATTCAACAATCTCCACCTTGAGACGAATTTCCTCTTGTAGCATAATAAAGAATCATCCATCACCAAATATCTCCACAATAAGATAAAAATCACCGTGCGCCAACTAGTCTCTAGGACTAAACTATAACACCAACTAAACTATAACACCAACTAAGCTTGAGCAAAGCTCAAACTTAGTAACAGGAACTGGCTTTGTCATCATGTCAGCTGGATTATCATGAGTACTTATCTTGTACACTTTGACATCACCTTGAGCAATAACATCTCGAATAAAGTGATATCTCATATCAATGTGCTTTGTTCTCTCATAGAACATCTGATCCTTTGTAAGGCATATAGCACTCTGACTATCAAAAAATATAGTAGTGCAAGAATTATCTCCACAAAGCTCAGTGTACAAACCTCTCAAACAAATAGCTTCTTTACAAGCTTCAGAAATAGCCATATATTCTGCTTCAGTGGTAGATAAGGCAACAATAGATTGCAAACTTACTTTTCAACTAACAGCACAACCACCAATGGTGAAAACATAACCTGTGAGAGACATCCTCTTGTCCAAATCACCAGCATAATCAGAATCAACATAACCAACAAGACCATCTCTAGAATTCCTAAACTGTAAACAAGCATTAGAAGTGCCACGTAAATATCTGAATATCCACTAAACTGCTTTCCAATGCTCTTTTCCAGGATTAGCCATGTATCTACTAACAACACTTAGTGTATGAGATAAATCAGGACGAGAACAAATCATGGAATACATAAGAGAACCAACTGCACTGGAATATGGAACTCTAGACATGTACTCAATATCATAATCTGACTTAGGACATAAGGCTGAAGATAATCTGAAATGCGAAGCTAATGGAGTACTCACTGGTTTTGCATCATGCATATTAAAGCAATGAAGAACCTTCTCAATATAACCTTTTTGACTAAGGTATAACTTGCCAAATTTTCTCTCTCTAATAATCTCCATGCCAAGAATTTTCTTTGCTGCACCTAGGTCCTTCATCTCAAATTCATTACTCAATTGTGCTTTCAGTTTTGCTATTTTTGACTTATCTTTTGCAGCAATCAACATATCATCAACATAGAGAAGCAAATAAATAGCTGAACCATTAACAGTCTTTAAATACCTTCCTTTCTTTTGAAAATCTACTTGCAACGAACATGCTTCTTCTCCTTTGGCGATTTTACTAATTCCCAAGTGTCATTCTTTTCAAGTGATTCTATCTCATCATTCATAGTAGTTATCCACTTATTGCAATCAGTGGAGCTAATAGCCTCAGAGTATGATGAAGGTTCTGTATTACCTTCAATTTCTTCTGCTACACTCAAAGCATAGGCAACAATATTAGCTTCTTCAATCAACCTCTTGGGTGGATTAATCTCTCTCCTAGGTCTGTCAATGGCAATGGACCGTTGTGGCGGCTGCTCAACAATAGGAGTATCCTCAACAATAGGTGCATCATGAACAATGATATTTTCCTTATCTGATGTGTTACCTGAACCAACAGAGTGCTCCACCTGAACACTTGAATTCTGCTCACTCTCAACAGAACGTTAGTAGGCAGTTTATCAGGAAGCATAGCAGATTCATTAAAGACAACATTTATGCTAATCAAAACCTTCCTTGTTTCAGGATTCCACAACTTATATCCGTTAACACCATATTTATAACCAAGAAAGATGCACTTAACAGCTCTAGGCTCTAATTTTCTATTATCAACATAAGCATAAGCAGTACAACAAAAAACTCTCAATTCTGAATAATTTGCTGGAGAACCAGACCATACTTCAATTGGAGTCTTCTTTTCAATTGCAATATTGGGTGATCAATTAATAAGATAACAAGCAGTGGAAGCAGCTTCAGCCCAAAAACGCCTATGCAAGCCTGCATTAGACAACATACAATGGGCCTTGGAAATGATGGTCCTGTTCATACGTTCAGCTACACCGTTTTGTTGAGGAGTACCAGGAACGGTGTAATGCCTAACAATGCCTTCAGTCTTGCAATATGATTCAAATTCATCAGAACAGAATTACATCCCATTATCAATGCGAAGTTTCTTTACTTTCTTTTCAGTTTGCCTTTCAATCATAGTCTTCCACTCTTTAAATGCTGAAAATGCTTGTGACTTATGTTTCAAGAAATAAGACCACACTCTTCTAGAATAATCATCAATAATTGTTAGCATATAACTAGCACCTCCTAGAGATGTCTTGCGAGATGGCCCCCATAAATCAGAATGCACATAATCCAAAATACCTTCTATAGTATGAACTGAGGTATTAAATCTCATCCTCTTGTGTTTGCCGAACACGCAATGCTCACAAAATTTCAGCTTGCTGATGCTATGTCCATCAAGAAGTCCTCTCTTGCTCAATTCTGCCAAACCAAGTTCACTCATATGTCCACGACGCATATGCCAAAGATTAGTAGTATCAGAATCAGATAATGAACTTGAAATTACAGCAACATTACCTAATATTATAGTACCTCGCAGATGGTATAAATTGGCAGTTTTAATATCAGCTTTTATCACTATAAGAGAGCCTTTTGATACCTTTAAAACTCCACCTTCACCAGAATACTTGTACCCTTTACCATCAAGAGTACTCAAAGAGATAAGGTTCCTTTTCAAATCTGGAATGTGCGTCACATCTGTCAAAGTTCTGACAATGCCATCAAACATCTTGATCTGAACTGAACCAATTCCTACAACCTTACAAGATGAGTTATCACCCATCAACACAGTACCACCTTCAACATGTTCATAGGTGGTAAACCAATCCCTATTCGGGCACATATGAAAGGTACAGGCAGAATCAAGAATCCATTCATCATTGGTCTTAGTACATCCAGCAAAGGCAACAAGGATTTCTCCATTAGGACTATCATCAGCAGCAAGAGAGACTTTACCTTCATCATCTAATTTACCTTTTGGCTTATAATAGCCAGCTCTCTTTTCTTTATTTTGGAGCTTCCAGCATTCAGAGATGTCGTGTCCACTTTTCTTGTAATATTTGCACGACTTGTACTTGCCTCTAGATTTCGATTGGTTCTTGTAGCCGTTCGAACTTTTATCTCGAGGTCTATTATTTGAGGTCTTCTCCTTTTGCCTGCCACGAATAAACAAGCTTTCTCCTTTCGAGCTTGAATTTTCAGAAGATACAATCTGTTTCATCTTCTCTTTAGCATGCAAAGCTTCATAAACTTCATTCAGAGTGAGAGTATCTCTACTATATAATATGGTATCTCTGAAATTTGAAAATGAACTAGGCAGCGAACACAAAAGAATAAGACATAAATCATCATCCTCATATTTTACCTCCATCGACTCTAGGTCGGCAACGATCTCCTTAAACGTCGAAAGATGATCAAGCACCGATTCTCCTTCTTGAAATTTGTGAGAGTACAACTTCTGCTTGAGATGCATCTTGCTGGTAAGATCTTTTGTCATGCAATTTTTTCTAGCTTCAACCATAATGCAGCAACTGTCTTCTCCTTCAAAACATCCTGCAAAATATTATTTGATAGATGAAAGTGAATCTGAGATAAAGCCTTACGGTCTTTACGCTTGTCATATGCGGTCCATGTAGTAGGTTGTTTCGCAAAACCTTCCAATGCATCATCCAAATCCATCTGTGCCAACACAGCCCTCATCTTAACTTGCCACAGCGAAAATCTTGTGTCTCGATCCAGGAGAGGAAGATCATACTTCAAAGTCGCCATGAGGAATAAATCCTGAAAATTGTTGGTACTAATATGTGTAAACATAGCAAAAAATCACGACCTGTATGGTACACCTTTTGTGTACGCGAATCAATGATCTTTGAAATCCCTGGTACAACTCGTGTGCACGAAACAATTTTTCAGAGAATCACAGAAAAAAAAAAACCGCAGCACCTTGGTTCGGATTTGTCTTCACGTGAATCAACAATGGCTGCTTGCTGGTGATTAGTAAAATAATAAAAGAGAACCTTGCCTTGTGATCAATGACGTGAAGCAATAACTTGTTGTGATTCAATATAAAAAAACAAGAGCTTCGGACCTGTGCCTTTGATGGACGGCTTTGGTTTTGGACTGCTGACGATGCTTGGTCTGCTGCCTTCAATCGAACGCACGCGCGAAGGGAGTTCCGATCGCTTGGACCGAGGTGAGTCCGCGCCAAGGAAACGCGCGAGGAGTGAAGCGCCCTCGGGAACGACGCGCTCGGGAAGAGTCGACGAAGGACGACGCCGATCGATGCTGGCGACGAGGCGCGCGATGGGATCAACGACCGAGACGATGAGCGGACGCCGGCTTCAGATCGATGTGGACGAGACGGCGGCGCACGATTGATCTGTTATTTTTTCCGTGTCTCTCCTAAAACCCTAATATCTTGTACTCTGATACTACTTATTAGAAATAATGTACGAATTAAAAGGAACAAGAAACACAAATTTTACGTGAAAAACTCTTGCGGAAAAAAACTACGGACGCCAATCGGCGATGATCACTATATGAGGAGCGATTACAAAACGCATGGGATTACAATGAGGTGTTAGGCGTCTACCCTCCCCGTACGGCTTACAAGAGGTATATAAAGGGGTAAAAGGACTTAGAGTCCAATTAAGAAACCAATTCGCTAATATGGTAACTAATCCGGATACTTCCATATTAGAAATTCGGATCACATATATCCCATATTCAACACATGTATCAAACCCGAGCAACGTTAGCTGTAGTCAACATGCTTCGACTTATCTCATGTGCTACGAATGGCATGAATTCTGAGTACTACAGCATACACTGAATGCTTACTAATCATTTTTTTTTCCTTGCCTTGCAGATCGATGTAGCCTTATTATGTCCATTGGCAATTCACAGCCACTTGCTTATGGGTCCTGGATGTTGTTTAGTTGATGTTATCGTCTCGTTTTGTACCTTGCAGAAGCCATGGTGCGTTATTCGCCTTTTTCTTGTTAAAAAAAACGATTTACTGAACCATGCAACATATGTATTCGTATCTTTTCTTTTGAATTGAATTGAATGCCTTTTACCATACAAGTTTACACATTCCATAAGCTTCTGTTGTCTATTCTACGTATTGGTTTCTCCAGGCAGTTGGTTTTCCTCTCCCTTGGTCTCAATCCTTCAGGCTCTTAAAGTAGTCATGGGTTGATCGTCGGAGCAAACTGCTTCTGTAAGATGATAACTATTGATTCTTGTTACCGACCATGCTTGCTTGCTGGAAAATAGATATGTAAGGTATTACTTCTAATTGTACTTCAGATCTTGCAGCTTTGTTTCTGTAATGTTACTAAATGAAACATGTTGTCACAACTTCTACGCTAGCGTGTAAGAAATTTCAGTTATTGATCTACAAGATGGATCAAAGGAATAAGAGTCGTAGCAGTATGATTCATCAGTATGAAATCGATCAAATATAACAAAAGGAGTACTATATGAGGTTATATAATTAAATAAGCCAAACCAGATAATCCATGCTATCTTCCAAAACTAAATAAATAACGATTCTAATTTGGGGTTGATACCTCATCCTAATACCCATCCTGATAGTCCCATACTTCAGCTACAATGAATGGAGTGGTCATGTGTATACAGCAGTTTTCTCCTGAGTTAAGACACTAGCAAGCAAGATTGTGTACAGTAAGTCCTTGCATTAACAAGCTCTTATATAATTCAGGTTGATCCTGATGAGGTCAATGCCTTGGCACAATTAATGACATGAAAAACAGCTGTGACTAATATTCCATATGGAGGAGCTAAAGGTGGAATAGAACGTAATCGTGGAGATTGAACGACTTAACCGAGTTTTCACCCAAAATTCATGACTTAATTGGCATCCATAATGATGTTCCAGCTCCAGATATGGGCACCAACTCACAGGTTATTTTCCTTTGTATATTTCTTTTTGTGCAAGACTTTGGTGAGAATTTAATCATATCTATATGTTTATTCTAATATTGGATTCTTTTGTTTGTTGCATGGATGGAGACGATGGCATGGATACTTGATGAGTACTAAGTTTCATGGTTACTCACCTGCTGTGGTGACAGGAAAGCCTGTTGTAAGTATCTATCCTGCACTCTTTCTCATGTACGCGTGATGAAAATTATGTTTCCTGATGAAAATTGGAAGATACCAGGATAATTCCACAAGAAATTTCTCAAGCACAGTCCTTCAGATAGGTTACTACAAGAATATCATGCTTAGTATTCAGGATGAGTATTCGGATGGAAGCACTAGGATTTGATTGTTCAGGGAAAGCTGGTTTTTCATTATCCTACACATGCTCATGAATTTCCTTCTCAAGACAGAACCTTGGAGAATCACTGGGAAGAGATGTAGCTACTGGAAGGGGAGTTCTGTTTGCTACTGAAGCCTTGCTTGCATAGCATGGCAAAAGCATTGCAGGCCAGCGTTTTGTAATACAGGTAAAAGTTTTCTCGCAAAAAAAAAAAAAAGATTAAAAGATGTGTAGGCTAAGCTCTTGCTCTTTGGCTTTAAAATGATGAGAAATTGAGAAGCAAGTGCAGTATGAGTCATCACGGCTCACTCTAAGACACTTCGTCTATGAGGTTTTTCTTTTGGCTTTTTACGCTGCTTACTCTTGGTTCCTTTTGTCCAAGACGACAGTTCAGATCGGCAGCGAGGATTCTTGGTTCCTTTTCTGTTTTACCTGTGTTTTATTAAGTTTTGTTTTTATTGCCTCCTGATCTTTGTCTATATGATGAAACTTTCTGGTAGCTAGCACACCATAATTGCCGTATGAATTTTCCCCTATACCAAGTTACGAGTGGTAAGCACTTTCCTTTTTAACCCCATCTGAACAGATGCTTTATTACCTTAGTGCCAAATCAATGTGTTCATTTGGGTTTTCATTCACCAGCAGAAACTATCCTACCAAGATCACCTCAAATTCACCTTCTTACTGCACCAATCACCCAAACTTCGACAGATTACACTCCTGTTTCTCAAGCCTTGCCTCTACACATTTCATCAAACCAAGAGAAGGTTCCACCTTGAGCTACAGCGAACACAGCATTCCTGCCACACATTACATCCCATGAATCTATACTGCGCACATTGGCATCACCACAGATCAACAAGGTCTATCCCTTTCTCCTTAATCATGCCTTTGCAGTTAGATACACGTCCGTAAACATTTACTGCACCTCATATACATATGATCTGTCATTTTGTTTCCCGGGAAAAAAACAACTTGAACATCGGTTCTACAAGGCGTAAAGCAACCTGCTCCAGAATCTACGCCATTGTCTATGGATGCACATGACAATGCCAGGTACCTATGTCCTATACTATTGTTACACCTAATAGATTCCGATTGCTAATTGTTAAACAATTATGATCCTGCTCCTTTTTTTGTTTGGTTGCCACTGACCTGAAACAAGAGGGAAAACGTTCAGTCATCAGCAAACTCGCCATAGATCCACTGAAAAAAATTAAACCACCAGGTAACATGTTCACTGTATAGAAAAAAATCACTGATCATATGCAGTCATGCCTATTGTGTTAACTCTTTTATACCTTCTATGTTTAAACAGGAAACATCTGTACAGATGCACCAGGCCAGAGATAAAACACTGTGACTTCTGAACCGGTCTTAGTTTTTAGTATATTTATCTAGAGAATAGATAGAAATAAGTTCTTCTCGTTTCCACCTTTGATTAATGACCCTCTTGGTTATATAGAAAATGCCAGCATCTTATGTTCCAGTAAATCCTTTTTAATCCATGTTTTTTGAGCTAGGTATACCTCTGAATGTATTTCTATGTATTATTTACTTCCGTTCAGGATGTCGCTCTGCTCTGTGCTTGACCTGTTCTATTTGGTAGAGGATTTGTGAGCTTTTTATGGCATCAAGACATGACGGTAGCAGAGAACAACTGAAAATTGATGCTGGATTACATTGACCAATTGCCCGAAGCCCTAAATCATAAAGTCATATTAGTTGCTTTGAAAATTAATCGAAAGACGATTCCTACACAAACTATCGTGTACAGCTTACATGCTAACCAGTACGTTTGTTTCTCACTAAAATAAAGCCACTTTCCACCTATCAGATTTCACGCAAC
The DNA here is from genome assembly GCA_036346255.1 of Ampelocalamus luodianensis. NCBI lineage: Eukaryota > Viridiplantae > Streptophyta > Magnoliopsida > Poales > Poaceae > Ampelocalamus > Ampelocalamus luodianensis. The sequence continues at coordinate 152,656 of JAYEVH010000225.1, forward strand.
ACGCTATTCAAACACAGGCTGCGCGGCGCAGCGTAGCGCGCAGCTCGCTCTAGTTGGATTAAAGCATGAAGCATCCCACGTTTTTTGGTTGTCGCCCCATTCCAGCAGTTGATCGAGATGGTGTGAGCCCGGCAATTGCTTATGCCCAGAACTATCTGTGCTACTCCCTTTTGATGGCAGCAAGGACAGGAGAACAAATAGACGAGCATAATCAAAATTTGACTAGCTTTTGCGTCAGGGGATGTGAATGTCGTTTTTCAGATGCTCCCATCTCTTGTTGTATGGCATGAGCACTCAGATGCTTGACTAGATGTCGAGTACAGTGGTTGGATCTTAAGCAAGGGAAGTTATAGCCTTGCTTAGCAACGAGAGGCATTTCGTAAAGATAAAAATAGTTAGCCTTATTTTTTAGAGCATTAAAAATAGCGGCACTGCTATAGACACCAACCTTTTTGTTGTATATGGGTATAACATTTGCTGGATGGTGTAGATTAAAAGTTGTTGGTGCAGATCATGGGTAGGATTGGGTGTGAGAAGATCATCTTGTAGTACATGTGTACTATTGGGATACGGGTAGGCTACACTAGCTCGCAATAAAAAAATTATACCGTGTAAACCAGGAAGCCATACGAGTAAGAGGTCATAGATCGTTGTCACTAGACACGCAATGCAAAGGAAGAAGACTTTGAGCAGCTCGGTCCAACGTCGCGCGCGTCAATGTAGTGGAAATAGTCGATCGTCCAATGTCCTTTGCCGCTGATCGTTTCCTCTAGCAACCCCTCGCGTTTATGAACGTCGCGGGTCATCCTCGATCAACCCAATAGCAACCGCAACAGCGTCTTTAAGATATGAACACATCTAGAGGTAGAACATCGTGCACTGATGTGTTAGAACCAAAGCGCACGACAGGGCCTTCGGAGAAGAGGTGGCTAGGGTTTCGGTGGATGATGCAACAACATTCCAAAAGCCCCATGCCTCCCCTTATAAAGTGTCCCTAACAGATTCCTATGTTAGAAACTAGTTTGTTCTAACCTATTAAGTGTGTGAGGACATATCAACTCCTGAATACACATAAAGATTATATCTGACGAACTTTTAAAAAGCTCATATGTTGATCGCTTCACCTCACAACACCAGATCGAACTCAAGGAGAGATGAGTACCATCCTATGATAGCTCGATCCTTCACTCGATCTTGTAGTGGATTACTTAGTTGTAGCTGACTCCTCAACCAACCATATTTGGCATGGCCATGCACTTTCTTAATCCAACCATATCGAGGGGCCCAAAGATTCTCTAAACCCCTGCATTCTGATTCTCTAATGTGTAGTATTGGGTTCATAATTCTTTGAGATCATCGGTTCTATTGCTGCTTGACTTACCTCCTTGTTAAATTTCTGATCAAATACTCCAAAGTTTGCATTTTGTCTCCTGTTCTGTGGGAAATTGGTGTTGTGATTTTTTTTTGGAAACATACATTGGTGATGTTGCGATCGCTAGTAGAGTATGAAGCTTAAAATTTCTTTTGTTGAGTCCCCGAGCATCCCCGGCGTCGGCCATGGCGAACGTGGTAGAGGTGACAATCGGCTTGAGCAATTTCTTGAGCTCGATGATGTTGTCTTGGAAGGTGCGGGCCGACACCACCGCCATCCGAGGTAGGGAGAGAGGCCGCCCATCACTAGACAACACCAGCGCATCGGGTGGAGAGAGCATAAGCTTCGGGGCAACCCATAAGACCCAGTGGATCATTGGGGTCAAGGGAGTTTTTAGAAAATGGACCAGCCACTTTGCCCCTACTTAAAGCTTTGGGCCGCACAGAGTAGGTCCGGATCAGACCGGATTGACCCATTCCTACCCCTAAATAGCAAGGCATTTCCATGCTCTTTTGGGGGAGATTTGATTATTTGTCATTGCCAATCATGCGCAATTCTAGATTTGCCACTTATGTGTCTATGACATATGGTCCCGGGGTCCAGATGTCAATGACACATACAGTGGCAAATCCTGAAATTCACTTCTTTGCGGTGGCAAATAATCAATTATTCCTTAGATATATGTAGCACGTATAGAAGAAGCGTTTATCCAAACAAAACAAGCTAGCACGACAAAAGACATGGTAGAAACAGAGATCACCTTTCACAAGATTGCGCCACAGTGAATCGCCGTGGCCGAATGCCCTCGCCGGCGACAAGTGGAGTTGCATGCTGACCCTCGCAAAGCACGTACGCACTCGGGCTGGTTGATCTGTTAATTACCCCTCCAAGAAGGTGGGGATGAAGCAAAGGGAAGGTGTCGTTTAGGCAACAAACTAACCAAGGGCGGCCAATGCTATTTGATAACCAAATAACAACGACAATGGATTATTTGGAGGGATGTGTATGAATATATAGAGTATGGATGGAAGAGAGCGAGAATGATAGGAGAGGGGAATAATTCTGCTGGGGGGAGCTCCTAGTAGTGGACAAAAACTTTAAATGTTTGCTTTTGTGAACGGGTGGTGCGGGTGTGACATTCCTCTGCGCCCATCACACCGAGATACACATCTATAATCTGTCCATAGTTTTGAGAGGGAAAAATTATCAACTACATGTCATAATCATAATCGTTTTGACCGATTTACATTTTCAACGGATACTCCGCCCTCTCGACACATCCGCTCTGTCTATGTTGCATAGCGTTATAACAGAAGGCCATATGGGCCGCAAGAAACCGTCGTCTTTTGCCATCCCGAGTATCATAATTGTTTTGTTTGCAATATGTTGAAATTTAAACTTTCAAATACTTGCCATCCGGAGTATCATAATTGTTTTGTTTGCAATATGTTGAAATTTAAACTTTCAAATACATTTCTTAAATGTCCTTGGAACTTCTGGATTTTTGCCTAAGTTTTTCTAAACCTTCTGGAGTTAACTTAATCTTGTGAAATATTTTGCTTTGAGAAAACATTACCATAACCAGCTTTCTGATAACCTGCACGTTGATGTCGAATATGAATCGAATAAATATGGAAAATCTGAAATTTTCATAAGATAAAAATGTGCAATATTTAGAGAAAGTGGAAAACTGAAGGACATAATCGAAACTCAACTTATAAACATAATTCTGGATATATGAAAAGACCAAGGAGAGAGACTAAGCCCATATACACAGATTCAGCCCACATGGAATTCGGTCTAGCACTGCAGGGGGACTATATTTTGCAGAAAGACCCTTGAGTTTATATAGATTTCATCTCGGTCCGAAACTTTATGCAAATACCCTCAGCACATTACGAAGCATCACCGTTATGCCCTTATCCGTAAATGAAAGCTGCTGGCTACTCAGGACAGCACCACGTAGCAGCCATGGGACACTAGGATCAATCACAAACTAATTACAGGACTAAGTATAGTCATTAGGAGGGAATATAACAAATACAAGGAGGGAACCAACTTTCCCTTTTCCCTTGCACCATCTCTATCCATGCATTCCACTCACAAACACAGCACATGTTCTTGCATCAGAGAATTATACAAGCTGCTTGGATCAAGCACAGGCGCCAGCAATCGATCTTATTTTTCCTTGCATCCTCAATTCCTCATCCATTCATATATACACGTACATACACATACAACAAGGCTTCTTGCATCAGGAAGTTGCACCAAGCATCCTTGAAGGCCAAGCAGTAGCAAGTCAACAAATTAAGGTATTTACAGTCTTCCTTGAATTAGCTCACCAATTCCTTGCTACTGCCGTAAAATGTGATATTTGACCCATGTCAGGGACGAGAACATCATAGAACAGAGTAGAATTGATGAAATAAACCACAAGTACATGTATGCATCTTAATTCATTTCATAATTAAACTCATAGTTGCAGTAGCAACAGATGCACACATCATATCAGCTGGAAAGGAACCACAGAAGCCATGGATTGAGATAAAAGAAATTTGACACATATAAGCACTCAGTTTTGCATCTTGGCGTCATAAGTGTAGTAGAGAACAAAACACATGAATAGTTAGCTTAGCACCAAGCCATCAACGCAGATGGATTTCATAGTCACAGACTTCACGAATGAATCAAATCAGTTAATATATCAATTACTCTTATCCAAGAAAGGTAGTAGTAGAGGTGGGGAAGGAGAAGCAGGGAGGGTAGGAACCTAAGCCTAGACAGTAAAAAAATTACTTTCAGGTACATCCCAGCTAATTCTTTGTCGGACCTGGATTTCGTAATCCAGAATCCTCTGTAAAAATAATATACTATTCCCTGGATCAGTAGCTAGCACCCACAGAATACATCCCTAAATCAATTCATACATGATGTAAAACCATACCATTTATTAATTAACACATCAGAGTTTATATAGACTACGTCGAGTCGAGTTTTACAATAAAGGCCGATCAGGCCAAATTGATTACATTACAAAATTAGCGGAAGCGACAACGGAAGCAAAAGGGTGAGAGAGAACATCTCTCCACAGGCAAGCGACCGGGGAAACCCGTGTGTGTCCGATGTTAACCAAGGACTTAGATAATATTGGATGTATGCAAGCACCGATGGAGTCAACTAGACTAAAGCGAGATCTAGACTAAAAGAACTAAACTACTACTCATGATTGCCTTGTTCATCGACTTCTGGATCATTCTAGTAGTCGTAATCTCCAAGATTTCCTACTTCTGAGGGTTTTGGAGGAGAGAGCGAGAATGAACACAACTTCTGTGCTCGTGAGCCAACATACAATGCAATAATATACATGCAAGGCTTAGCAAGGATGGCTCGGTTTCTTTTATTTGCTAAAGCAATGTTTTCAATTATCATAATTATAAATTCCTATCACTTAGTATTTTAACCAAATTGCATTTTATTAAAGGGAGTAACTGTGCAATATTTATATCAGCAGAGGTTACCTCCACCTTAATGCTTATTTTTTATTGGGGCTATCCCCATTTATTACACCGCTGAGTTCAAAAACCTAGGAAAAATCCAATCTCAGGGCTAGGTGAGCTCACCACATTTTTCATCCCACCCACAAAGGTTTTTTAAATAGAACTAACTCAAGTTAAGTTCCTATGTCCGCCTTTGACCGTAGGCACAGCTGTTTAAACAGTTTAAACTTTGCAGAGGTTGTACACTGTACCCACAAGAGATAATGATACTCATTACCCCACATGATTCCGTAGTCATGTAGTTGAGCGATCGTCACAGTAACCTTTCAAAGTATCTCGCCCCTTTCGTCATCTCACCCATATGGGATTGCGCCCGTACGTTGTGCGGGATGTTTACCTTAGCAGCTGGCGTAGTTGGACTACCCACAACGACTAGTAACTTCACCTTGTATCGGTGTCCCATTCAAGCTAGATGTACCACACGCTTGCATGTTCCCGTTATCTGTCTAGTGAGGCGACATTCAGGGTTTAATAAATTTACTAAGCCAAGTTGCATTTTTGCAGACTTGTAGTTGTACTTGTTTTACACGGGAGATCATGACAAGATTAAGTTCTTAATCCATCTGGGTGGTTCATTCCACATACCCCATTAATCTCGTGCTCAGTTAGCTTTGCCGCCTTGCCATCCGCCCAAATGTGGTATTAGCAATTTAATAGGGTTTTGAGGAGTAAAACCAAATTATCTCATTCATTTCAGCTATGGACCTCCAATGACTGCCCAAACCATTTTATGTTTGAAGAGATGATGATTAGGGCATTTTAATGCCCTAGTACTTAAGCAAAACTAGAATGTCGCTTAAGTACAACCTATACTAGTATTTACCATATAGTTACTAGGGTGACTTGGAATAATGAATTTAATTATCAAAGGATGGCATAATCATTAATTAATCATCAAATGAGTATTTAACTACCTTAAGCTTTAACATATATTTGATTAAAGAGTTAAATCATGCAATTTTGGTAATTTAAAGGAATATAATTTGCATAAAATGTAGGATCAATATGATCAAAGCATTGACTCACCTGGTTCGATTTCTGCGGCCTTGACCATACTCAAAGCCTTCTCGATCGGTGGTCTTGAATCTTGGCCTTCGTCTTTATCCGAATCTTGATCCCGCTCAGTCGTTGTTTCTTGAGACTCCAACTTCTAATTACACGATAAACGATCCAAAACCAAATCAAACCAAAGAACTTCAAGAGACCAAATAAATTCAATTGAGCTTATTAAGTTTTGTGATGATCGAGATCAATAGAGAAGATTTAGCGAATCGGGATGTTTGACAAAGTCAAATGACATCTTGAGCGAAAGAGGAAATGGCGGAGAAATTTGCGGAAGGAAAACAAGGAAGGATCAAAGTCGAAGGAACATATGTAGGGATATTCACTTGGGTTGAAAGATGGCAAGATATTGCCAATCGGGAAAGACATAGCTTGATCTTAGATTCAAAAAGCTTCTTTTAATTTAGGAATAATGGATTATTTGCCACTACAAAGTGTGGATTTGATGATTTACCACTACATGTGAGTATGACATGTGGGTCACTGGGATCACATGTCATACTCACATCGATGGCAAATCATCAATTACGCATGTTTGGCGATGGCAAATAATTGAATCCCCTTTAATTTATGGATAATTATTAAGGAAGTCCCATGAGTTGGGTAGGCGGATATGGGTCTTAAAAGAACAACTGTGTGATATTTGATGAGGCGGGCGGGCGGCGTGAGAGCGACCGTGGGAGGAGAGAAAGGGGAGCGGCGCGGCGAGAGGGAAGGGGAGGAGGAGCATGGGCATGAGGGAGGTGTAGGGAAGCTCACCGAGCTATTCTTTGAGGAGGAGGAGCACTGGAGCCAGCCGGCGACGCGAGCTTGGGGTGGCGCGGGGCGGTTCACGGCAGCGGAGACCTTCAACTGGCGGTTGGGGGAGGTTGAGGGCGACGGGGCGAAGCTCCTACCATGAGGAATTGACTTGAGGAGCTTCAAGGAGGAGACGGCGGCGGTGGAGCTCCATTCAGCCGGAATTGGGGAAGGTCGAAATCCCAGCGCCTGCAAATAATAGAGGAATTGAGTGGGGGGAGAAGAATCTTTGGGGGCCAGAGCATGCGGTGACGCAGGAGTCGCGGCGAAAAGCCCACCGGAGTGGAGAAATGGAGGAGGCGGCATGGCGGCCAACTCGGTGTTGAGCTTGCTTCGGCTGCTCTTGGCGATAGAGAGGGAGTGAGGTGGTGAGTGGGGGAAGGGAGAAGCAAGGTGAGGTGCTCGGGTTTTATAGCCATGGAGTAAGGAGGAGCCGTTGGGGCTTGACGTGCTCTCGAGCTCCTGAGGGCGGCGGCATGGGTGCTCTGGCGAAGTGACCGGTCGAGATGGGCGGTGCGAGTTGTGGCGTAGGTGGCATTGCGGCGGGCGTGGCGAGGACGGGCGTTGGCGAGGCGGCACGCTCGCGAGCGTCGGCCAGCCTCGGACGGCGGTGAGGTGGGTGTGGGTGCGTGTGCGGCATGGGCGACGGCTCCTACGACGACTTGGAGGGCCAAGGTGGGTGCACGCGCGGCGGCGGCGGCAGGGCGAGCGATCGGGGTAGGGCATGGGCGCTCGGTGACAGGAGCGGCAAACACAGCATGGGCGCCGAGCGGCGGCGGACAGGCGGAATGACTGGCGCTCGCCGGGTGGGTGACCACGGTACGCAGCATTGATGCCAGGGTGAAGACTTGGAGGGCCGGAGCAAGTGGGAGCTGGTGGGTGCAGGCGGAAGATGATGAAGGGGCGACGACTTGGGCGGCCTGCTGACGTGGGAAACGAAGTTGGTGACACGGGCGTAGAGCTTGGACCGGGTGGTCGAGGGCGACGAGGATAGCCATGGCGACGGGACTTGACGGGGAGGAGGCGCGAAGTCGCGGTGGTAGAGGAGTGGGTGCGGTGCGAGAGCGGCGGGCATGAGGTGGCACAGAGGGAGCTCGTGGGTGTCGTTAGGGCAGCACGGGTGAGCTAATGAGGGATGTCAGCGTGAACCGGTCGGGTGGGGAAGACAAGGCAAGGGGCAGGGGCACCGGGCCAAAAAGGCCGAGAGGGAAAAAAATGGGCCAGGGGAGGCGCTGGGCCGAGAGGCCAAGAGGGAAGAAGGGGCCGGCCCAAGGAGATGTTGGGCTGAGCCTAAGGAAAAGTGGGGCAAGGTGAAAAAGGGGCCCAAAACTGAAAAGGAGAATTCAAACTTGAATTTAAATTCAGGAATTTGCGAAAAGGTTTGAAACACAAACCCGAGCTAGATTGAAGCTAGAAGATTTGAGAAGATACGATAATTTGAATTACAGCTTGAAAATCAAGAACCAAATGCAATTACTATTCACATCCGAAAACTGGGACGTCACAAACCTACCCACCTTAAACAGAATCTCGATCCCGAGATTCGAGCTACTCAGATTAGACAGAGGACGTACCTCTCATTACTCCTGATGCTGCTTGGGCTTCTTCAACGGTGGTGACCAGGTTCACATGTCCTTGGCTTTGGCTTGGCGTGGAAGCGGTTCTGGATGCCTGTGAGGTCTGATGACTTTTGCTTGCCGCTGAGATGTGGTCTTGAGTTGGCGTGGTTACAAGTTGAATCTCAGGGTGGTGGTTGAGGCACTTGTTGATAAAATGTCCTTTTTCTCCATAGTTGAAACAACGAAGATGAGCTATCGGGTTTCGTACTGCAGGTGGTCTAGAGGGGCGGTGAGCGCAGAGAACATTCCCACTTCCTTTCATTTCTATCGAGGCATTCTGACACTTTGGTGCAATCTGGCTATTCTCTTTTAAAATAAAGGGTGTCTGATATTGGTTGTCTTTGCCAACTTTATTCACGATGAGTCTCGTAGCGACTTTAAGACTTGTCCTTTGTAGCTCAACTGCCTTGGTCAGTAGCGGACGCAGGAAGTATTCCTTGGGGCAGTGGTCTTGTCCTTCGCAGAGGAAGCACATAACTTTAGGCATCAGGCATTCACCTGGCTGGTGATCCTCATCGCAGTTAGGGCAGTTTACATGGCATTGGTTTACCTGATGTCCTTTTGCTCCACAACGCGTGCATGCTACTTGGTTCATAGGGCAATCTTCTGATTAATGGTGTTCCTCACAGCAGGGACAGTTGGGAACTGGGCACGTGTAGCAATAGTGTCGTATTTGAGGACATAGTTGGGCGACATGTCCTGTCTTGCCATATTCAAGGCATATGGCATCTGGCGAAGCTTTGGCATCTGGTAGTAGAACTTCGACAGGTACAACTTGCTTTTTGCTGGGGTTCTTGATGAGTTCTTCGTTGCCAAGGCTGAGGTCGGTGGCGATGATATTTCTTGCTGGTTCTTCAATTCCAATGGGGACATTGGTGTATATGGTGTCCTAGGTTGCCGCAATGGAAACATTTGGGTTCCTCATCTTGCTTCTTCTAGGGCATTTATCCACAGGGTGTCCTATGTTGCCGCAATAGAAACATTTGAGTTTCTCGCCTCGCTTCTTTTGGGGGCATTTATAGGCGAAGTGCCCCATTTCTCCTAGCAGGCAGTGGAGGTTAGCTGCAGGGTTGATTATTGCAGGTTGTCCAGCGGAGTGAAGAGTGCAGAGACCATTTCCATTGGAACACGGAGTTGGAGTTGGAGCTCTTGGTGGGTTTCTTGGTGATTGAATGTCGAGTGCAGAAATCTTGATTCTTTGGGGTAGCTGTCTTGTGGCCTTTGCGTTGTCATCTTTCTTTTGCAACTGGCACCACTTCCTTGGGCTTCTACTCTCTTTGGCGCCATTCGAAGAAACACTGAAGCTTAGAACGAGGGGAAGGGGTATATGAGGGTTACTAGCCCTCTAGATCACAACAAAAGAACTCAACAAAACAAGGAAACGAAACAAGTTCAATACAATACAAAGCCTGGAGTGGCTGTATTATATTAAGGGGTTAGGTCTTACATGACTCTTGAAGCACAGCATATAGGCCATGCTAAGCCACGACAAAAGATACAAAAACAACGTCTATAAAAGAAGGACAAAGTGCTTGCAACCAAAAGAATGCTTGGCAAGCACTGCTAGCTAACCTAAGCTAACTAATCTTCTATCGGGTGCTTACCACCACAAGTGGTGTAGTTGCCCGGGGAGCGGGAGTGAGAACGGTTGCGACTAAAGTCGGGCGACCAGGAAAAGAGCGAGAACAAGAACGAGAAAGACTGCATCCTCAACTGGAGTCTTTGATGTTTATGACGAGTAGCGGATTGGGATGTCACACGCTCTTGCATGCAGCGATCCTGGTGCTAGAGCATGCATCACGACGGCTACTACAACAGCGGTGTTGATACGGGGGAGGCCCGATCTTCTCAGTGAGAAACCGTGGATAGTTGATGCGCAGACGATGTCGCTAGTGAACACTTGCGCCAATGCACGAACCCTCAACTCTTGGAATCGCCCACAACACACCGGGTAGTTGTTCGTCGCGAGACCACGAACGACGAATGCCAAGTCCCCGATTCCCAATGGAACGACGGCTTGACCTTGAATTGCAGAACGAACAATTGGATCGCCTAGTCCTCTCTCAAAGTCCTCGCATGAACTCTAGGGTCAAAAGAACAAGCAATAGCTATGTTTCAATCTTATGAATAAACTGGTCTAATGGATACAAGGGAGGGCAAGGGTATTTAAGGCGCCCTCCATGACTCACGCACGCCTAGGGCCGCCACACATGCGAATCAAACTCTAACTCGGCTAAGACCTAGAAACACACAAAAAGGAAAACCTAACTTAAGTCCGTCACATTGTTTCGGCCATAGCGGCGCGACCGTAAGTCTTCTGAAGCTGGGGCCAAAACCATTGTGTGGGCCTTGGAATAAGCTTTCAAACAAGTCCAAGAACACCCCAATCGGACTCGTATGCAAAAGTTATGGCCTTTTATTACAGCCCTGTTGGGCTGTCCCGAACGAATCCGAATTGAATTCGAGTTGATTCCGAGATGAATTTCGGTTGCACTTGTGGAAGATCCGAATTGGGCTTGAATTCTTGGGCTTTTCTCCTTGGTTGACCCACGTGAGCTTCTCCTCCATTGCTTTGACTCCGGCCTCCTCTTGGTTCCAAAGGCTTCACAATGTTCAAACACGAGAATGCACAAAACATTTGCATGAGGTAATACCCAATTCTCATCAATGACAATAGAAGATTCATTAAGAAACAAAAGCACTGTTGATTTAGAAGTTTAGCTCTTGCTCGTCGGTGGACCAATATGCATTCTGTACTTGAATTATTTGTAACGTCACGTATGGCGTCCACCTCGATATGTGTATGACCACCAATAGGGAAAGATGTATAAGTGTTAGGGATGCCTCATCATCCTCCCCTCTTGAAAAGGCGTCGTCCTCGGCATTTGGATCATCACCACCAAAGAAAGGTGATAAATCGCGACATTGAAAGTAGAGCTCACGCCATAGTCATCGCCGAAAGCTCTATCTTGTAGGCATTGTCGTTGATCTTCGCAAGCACCTTGAAAGGTCCATCACCTCGTGGCAGCAATTTAGATTTGCGGCGTTCTGGAAAACGATCCTTGCGGTAGTGCACCCAAACCAAATCACCTGGTTGAAAAATCATCTTCTTCCGTTTCTTATTCGCCTTCTCAGCATAGGACTTGACCTTACGCTCTATCTCCTCTTTTGTTTTGAGATGCAATTTCTTCACATACTCAGCTCGCTTGGATGCCTCCATATGAACACGGTGTTGACTTGGAAGTGGCAGCAAATCAAGCGGCGTAAAGGGTTTGAAACCATACACCACCTCAAAGGACACAAGCTGCGTAGTGGAGTGCGGCCCGATTATAAGCGAATTCCACGTGCGGCAAACAATCCTCCCACTCGCGTGATTCTTCTTGATCATGGTCCGAAGTAGCATCGAAGTGTGCGGTTCACCACCTCCGTTTGACCATCGGTTTGGGGATGACAAGTCGTCTTTGAATAACAACCGTCTCGATTTACCCCAAAGTGTCTTCCAAAAGTAGCTCATGAACTTCACGTCACGATCGACACAATAGTGCGTGGCACGCCATGTAGCCTCACGATCTCCACGAAAACAAGTTAGCAATATCGGCGCATCGTCGCTCTTGTGGCACGGAATAAAGTGTGCCATCTTTGAAAAACGATCCACAACGACAAAAGCAGAATCACTCCCCTCTTAGTTCTAGGTAATCCTAAAACAAAATCCATACTAATATCCTCCCATGGTGCATTGGGAGCAGGTAGAGGGTATACAAACCGTGTGGATTCAATTTTGATTTCGCTTTGTGGCAAGTAATGCATCGTTGCACATACCTCTCTACATCTCGCCTCATCTTAGGCCAATAAAAGTGATCGCTCGGCATAGATAACGTCTTCTCAAGTCCAAAATGTCCCATCAACCCACACGCATGTGATTCCCGCAGAATAGCAAAAGCACGGAGGAGTGCAGGCGCATAATTTGTTAGTGCGAAACAAAACCCATCATGGATGTGAAATTTATCCCAGCCTTTTCCCTCTTTGCAATGTGCATAAGGAACGGAAAAATCATGGTCATGAGCATATAAATCACGCAAACTCTCTAAACCAGAACTTGCACTCCTAATTGAGTTAAAAACACACTTTTCCTAGAGAGCATCGGCTACCACATTTTCCTTTCCCTTCTTATATTTTACAATGTAAGAAACGACTCAATGAATTCGACCCATTTGGCATGTCTACGGTTCAGGTTTGCTTGGCCCTTTAAATACTTTAATGCCTTATGATCGGAATGAATAATAAACTCTTTAGGCCATAAATAGTGTTGCCAAGTTTCTAACATACGCACTAAAGCATAAAGCTCTTTGTCATACAGGATAATTCAATTGAGCACCATTGGTTTCTCACTAAAATAAGCTACGGTCTACCCTCTTGCATTAAAACACCGCCAATACCCAATCCACTAGCATCACACTCAATTTCAAAAATTTTAGTGAAATCAGTAAAACAAGCAACGGTGCTTGATCAAGCGTTTCTTAAGTTCAGCAAAAGCATTGTCTTGCGCTACCCCACACAAATTCAACACCCTTTTAGTAAGTTCATTCAAAGGCAGCTATGGTGGTAAAATCCTTCACAAAGCGCCGATAAAAACCAGTGAGACCATGAAAGCTCCTAATCGACTTACATTCACAGAGTTGGCCAATTTTTAATCGCTTCAATTTTAGACTCATCTACTTCAACTCCTGTGCGAAACAACATAGCCCAAAAGATGACACGATCTTTGCAAAGGTACACTTCTCTAAGTTCTTGAATAACCTAGCCTCACATAAAACTTGTAGAACTTGTCTAAGATGGTCTATGTGTTCGATTCGATCTGTTGTAAATCGAATATCATCAAAGTACACAACCACAAATTTACCAATCAAATGCCTTAAAACATGATTCATTAAGCGCATGAATGTACTAGGTGCATTAGTTAAACCAAAAGGCATGACTAACCACTCATACAACCCAAATTTTGTTTTAAATGCTGTTTTCCACTCATCCCCTTCATGCATCCTAATTTGATGGTAATCAACTGCGCAAATCTATCTTAGAAAAATAATAACACCACTCAATTCGTCTAGCATATCATCTAAGCGAGGTATAGGATGACGATATCGAATTGTGATATTATTAATCGCTCGACAATCTACGCACATACGCCATGAACCATCTTTCTTAGGAACTAAAATAACCGGATAAAGACAAGGGCTTAAGCTTTCACGTACATACCCTTTGGAGAGAAGCTCTTGTACTTATTTCTGAATTTCCTTTGTTTCCTCGGGATTGGTGCGATGCGGTGGTCGGTTCGGCATGCTCCGGAATCAAGTCGATCTTATGTTCTATCCACGAATTGGTGGTAGCCCGGTGGTACCTCGTTTGGAAAGACGTCGTTTCAAGTCTGCAAAACACAAGCAACACCACTAGGAAGAGAAGACAAGTCGTTAGTCGAAAGCAAGGCGTCTTTGTACAATAGTACAAAGTGCACCAAATTGGGATCTTCGCTGAATTCTCTCATTTACGATTTGGTGGCTAACATCACTAAATTCTTCTCTCGCTCTTTGGCGGTCTCAACGTGCATCTCAATTTTACGCATTGAAGAATTCACAATGCATTGCGGTGTAAGGGCTTCAAGATGATATCCATATTATTCCATCGAAATGTGTAGCGATTTGTACACCCATCATGAGCAGCAGAGCGGTCATATTGCCATGGCCGTCCCAAGAGCAAGTGACACACCGTCATAGGCACAACATCGCGATCCACGATGTCGGTGTACTTCCCAATAAGCGTCACTCGCACCATATAGTTCACCTTCACTTCCTCTTTGTCGCTCAACCATTGCACATGATAAGGGCGTGGATGTGGCAAGTACTTCAAACCCAACTTATGACACATATCCTTGCTAGCCAAATTGTGACAACTTCCGCTATCAATGATCACTTTGCGGACCTTACCCTTATCAAGCTTCGCCAAATGCGAAACAAATTGCACCATTGTTCGAGTGGCGGCGATGGCATCACACTAAGCACCTTGGGCGTGCAAACAATGGAATCTTGCTCGGTGTTAGGAAACTCGAGGATCGCACTCACATTGTTCTATGTCATCGATGTGCAAGGCTCGGTTGCGCATCGAGCGACTCGTCATCACTATTGAAACATAACCGCCATCCTCGGTGATAAGCATAGTTACGACATTTGGGCGATCCCTCGAAAATGGCCAACACCCTTGCACTTGTGGCAAATGATGTCACGTGAGCGTCTGTTGGCCCCATAGGCGAGGTCGCACTAGCGTGGCGCGCAGTCGGCGCACCGTCTTTGGTGTACTCTCGACTTCTTACTTGCGGGCTGCGCATTGCCGAATTGCTTCGGCGGAGTGCTCTTGTTTGGTGTTTGTTGTTATATGGCTGTCTGGGTGGTGAAGGGCGTGAGCGAGCGCGTGAACGTGCATCTTCAATCACTTGTCGCTCGGCCGCGTGCTTGGTGCGGCAACTCAATCATATCATTATAGGGATGGTGATTGACAATGCGCTGCGACATGATTCATGGCGACTAGAAATCTCGCCATGATGCATTCTTCATTCGCGGACATCGCATGTATCATGATAGTTTCCATCTCCTTATGATATTCATCAATTGACCTCATACCTTATCGCACATCAACTTCTCAAATAGTGGCGCTTGTAGTGGCGAGGTACAAAGCGTGCCATAAATCCGCTTCATCGCTCCCGGTGATGTCGGCAACTCATGGCGCTCCATGCGCTACGAATGAAGCTGCTCCACCAATGTGTAGCATAATCATCCAAGCCATTGGAAGCAAGCAACGACTTCTTCTCATTAGAATAGTTGTTCATTGAAACAACTTATCCACCTTCACTCCCAAGTGAGATATTACTCCACATCCGTACCACACGAAAATATAGGAAGAGTAAATTTGGGCTTAGCGACAAAATCGTCGGTGTCGTCGTGTCGGCGCTGCGCGTTGTTGCGATGGTGGCGTGTCGGTCATCGTAGTCGTCGACGGGAAATCGTCATCCCATTGCTCGGCCTCATCGGCCATGCTACGAGGTGCACGATGCACACCTCCTCGTGGACACCACGTAGTGCGCCTCCACCGCCGCCGTTGCCTCGGCCACGCCCATGAGCTCGAGGCGTGCGCGGCTGCCATCCGACGTTTGGCGGCACCGCCATGCGACGCGCTGCCGCGTCGTCGCTCCTCATCCACCACGAATAGCACGCTCATCCTCGGTCTCATTGTACAAAGCGGCGGGCGCGTGCACACTCGTGTCATCGGCTTGCGCCCCCACGTGGGTGTGTTGAGCGAACATGGCGTAGCTCGGGAGATTATTGTTGATGGCGTGCGCGGTTGTGTGACCTCCTCCCGAGGGTGTTGATCGATCGAACTTCCCCAAGTTCATCGCGCACGCCATTGTCACCATCTTGAAGTTGTTTTGTAGCATCTCGCGCAGCAGAGTGTACTCTGCCCACATGTGGCGCCTCGGATTAGGTGGATCCTCCTCGTGACGACATAGCAACAACTCACAAACAAGAAGCGAGGTTATATACGGGTTAGTAAAACAAAAGCTCTCGCTACTATGCTCGCAACTCAACATCCTAAAAACAAGACAAGCTTACCGTTCCAAAGTGAATCAAGGGCGGCAAAGCAGCGATTGTGACAAATAACGACCTTAACCCGGTAATGTAGGAGCGTAACCAAGAGCAAGGGAGTACACAAGCGGGTGTAGGTGGAGCTTGGGCGGTATGTGTATATCCTATGCAATCGATATTCAAGGTATTGTAAAGCTAAGTAATGATCCAAGCTAGAGTATTTTGCCTATGTCTTTGATCCAACGAGTTTAAGCGAAGTGTATGAGCGCTACGCAAAGATAAATGAGACTTAATGCAAACAAAGGGTGAGCTAGCGAGCGAGAAAAGAGATGAAACCAGCTCGTTTTGCACCAAATCTGAGGATAGACGCTAGCCAATTACAAAGGAATATACTAGGCACAAGATTGCTCAATCAAAATTGAAAAACACAAGTATGCGGATCAACTCGAAAAGGGATGTCGTCGTCACGGGTACCTTAGAATCACTGCAGAGGGCTCTGTCAATTTTGGCGAAATCAGCTGGAATTTTCTCGGTTGCGGGCCGTTTGAGGCCTAAGCGACCTTTTTGGGGTCGAAGTTTTCCGCCTGCGTGTGCACGGTGGCTTCTGCGGATGTTGTAACAGCCCCAAGTTTATAAACAGTAATAAAATGCTTTATGAGCAGTGTGAGGAACTGTTCATAGCATTCTTATTCATTCTTACACTTTAGGCGACATGTTACAAATTAAAACCTTCCTTTTAGCCAAAACCCTAAAGAACCATTTGAAGTCTTAAAGGAATACAAGATAAAACTTGTATTATGACTAGGAAGTATTTTTATTAAAGCCTAGATAAATTATCTTGGCTAAAAATGTTTTTGTTGCATTTTAGAAATTATTTGGGCTTAAAGAAAAATTTATTGTCTTTAAATAAATATTTTCGGCCTGAAATGAATATTTATGTATTTTACAAAGTGAAAATGTGGTTTATAAAATTTATCGGGAAATATATCATCCCGGTAGCTTACGATAAAAATTTCATGAATTTATAAATTTATTTGCTATTTTTAAAGCCAGTCAAACCTTTGCATATTTGAATAAGGTTACGGTCAACTAAACCGGTCTAAACCCAAACTCAAGATTGTGGCGACTCAAGCCATGTGGTTGGGTCCAACCGAATCAATTTGGTCCGAAGCTCCGTCACGTTGAGCGCGAGCCCAACATCCACGCATGATATGAGCGTTGATCTTCAATCGAGCAGGCGAAGATATAACACCATGGTTTGTTCACGTGTGCGTTTTAATCTCCGCCGTTGGATCTTGATCTAACGGCGAGATCGATGTGTCTGTCGGACAACTCGGATCCCTTTTCAATCTCCACTGTTCGTTCTCGGTCCAACGGCACACCCTTTTCGTTTTAAACTTAAAGCGCTTTTATCGGCCGTTAGATTCAAATCCTACGGCTTTTCCTTTTACGCGTGTTATAAAGCCCGCACTCCTGCGGGCGTTGGATCTTCATCGTGCGGTCCATATTAGTGTATGCATTGGACGACTCGGATCCTCACGATCGCGGCCGTTCATTCTTGATCTAACGGCGTCGCTTATTCCAATTTGAAATCGGAGGCGCGCGTTTATGCGGGCCTTTGGATTTCAATCCTATGGCGCTCCTTTTTGACCGTGGGCCTTTAAAGCCCAAAATCGGTGGATCGTTGGATTTCAATCGTAAGGTCCATATGAGTGTATGCAATCGGACCATCGGTTCCATTTACATCGACCGTGAAATCAAATCCAACGGTGTTGTGCCATCGCATCTCAAAGGGTGGCGTGTATTCTTTTAGGTGATCGTTGGATTCCAATCCAGCGTCGGTTGAAAGTGGATCTCGGGATTTCTTTGAGTTCGTTTTAATCCCGATCGGTCGATCTAGATCGTGCGGTCCATATTAATTGGTGCCGATTCAAATCATTTAATCTATCTATTTATCACACCGCCATTTTCAATCGGACGGTGACATTCGTTGAGCTTTTGTGAAGCGCGGTGAGAATGACAATGGGACCCACATGTCGGTGACTCTTATCTTCTTCCCTCTCTCAGTGTAGTGATTTCTCACGTAAGCAGAGGAGAGGATTTATCCCAAAGTTTTGCAACTAATTTGGGATAATTAGCCTAAATGGACACCTCATCAACTCTAGATCTTTCCCTCTTGCTCTGTAGCTCAACATCCATATATAAACCCTAGCTTTTTGGAGCTGCAGCCATTGTTGACCACTGAAGCTCATTTTCTTCCTTGCGGTCCAGTGGGATTTTGCTCCTATCCTTTGCTTATCTATCCTTAAGCACTGGTTTTACCTTGCATTAAAGATTCGGCATCTTTTGCAGGTTAAATCAGAAATTGTCTCTCTGTCGATCAACTTTGAGTTTTCAGAATCTTGGTATCTTTCCTATACTGGTAAGCCAAAAACCCTAGTTATGATATCTTGAGCATCTTAAGGACTTAAGAATCTCCTGTGAATCATTCTTTTGAGCATCAGTAGCTTCAACTTGCTTCAAACTGAAAAGTTGATATTATACCTTTTCGGTTTTCCATGTCATTTTCAAGACCTAGGGTTCTTCCTGTCAACCTACCATCTTATTTAGGTTTCTACTAAACCTAGCGACATGACAAGTTGATCTTTCAATTCTTGTCATCATCTATTTTAACTTCTAGTTGAGATCATCTCTGTTTCTTTTGTCGGTTTAGCAGGCAAAATGAATTTCTTCTTAGTTGATGTGATCTAACTAGTTAGGGTTAGACTAAGGTTGGTTTGGGATATTAATTACCTAAAAGATCATGCTAAGTTTCATTTATGAACTTTTGCATGTTCTATATTCCTTTTCCGAAACTTGCAACTTTGTCTGTTTTGACTTTTCTAAAATCGAAAAGCTGGAACTTTACACTAAAACTCTAGTTTATCTTTTGAAAGCATAAGCTATATAATGGGTTATTATCATTATTATGGGTAGTTATGGCTTAAGCATCTGTAATCATGCATTTCCAAATTGATCATGCCTTTTCCTTCATTTTGAGCTTCTTGTCCAGTTGGCATTTATTGGATTTATTTGCTTTCTATAGAATCTGGTTCAATTGAAGTTTTGAATCTACCTCGAGCAGATCGAACACGCAATGAAGTGTATTACTACCAAGGCAAGCATCCTCTTTGCACCATATTGATCCCAAATTTTGTACAATAGCTTTACAAATCGGTGATATCTGTGCATGCTATTTTTAGAAAATACAAAATGTGATATGTTAGTAGTTAGCTATGACCAAACATGATGGATTACCTCAATTGTCACCATACACTTAACCTAGCATAGTCTTTGTATATCATAAGCTATATTTTTAGTTTTAGCTTAGACATGCGATCTAGAGATTTTAGAGTTTGACAAGCATATCTTGTCAAATATAGAATCTAGCTGAACTATTGTTATTTAAAACTCTTTGTCCAGTTTCTTTAAATCAGTCTTGTATTTGAAATTCAAATTGATCTCGACAAGAGGAAGCTAGTGATGGTGCTTTTGTGCGAGATTGGGTTTTGTGGTGGACTTGTCAGGGTTAATTAAGGACCGAACTCGACCATTCAGTTCAAGTCCCCACGTACTTCCACATGCGATGTATGGTATTTGTTTGGTTAAGTAAAGGTTGAGACTATTGAGTTGGAAGCAGGAGGAGTAAGGATATGTGTATTGACCTTGTATGGCATAGATGCTGCAGTGCGAGAATGCGTTTTATGCCATGTGAGCTTGTATGTCGATGTCGGATGTTCTTAGGAGGGTGAGGCGTATATGTGCCTCGTCGCATATCACGATACCTTAATGGTGCCGATAGCATTCTACTATGGGTAGGGAACCCAATTCGCATTAAATTGTTTGGATCGGCATTCTTGGCGCAACATGTGTGCCCGGTTGGCGGATGCTATCGATCGTTGTTTAAGCGGGATCGGCTCACATGGGGGTCCAACTCAATAGTGTTGTCTTGTTGAAAAATACCAAATCTTAGTTTCCCGGTCGGCATACCAAAGGAAGTATGTCATCATTGGAGCATCCAAGCCAGCGGCTAGCTAAGTCATGTGGGTAAAGATGTACACCTGCTGCAGGTATAATCTGTTCGAATAAGCGTGTCCACGGTCATAAGCGATAACTTGAATTGATGTCACTGTATAGAAGTTTTGATTTTCAAAAATGTGGTTTTGGTTTATTTCGGTTTGCATGAGGAATCATGCCGCATCTTTATTACTTTTATGTCATTTACTTACTGTTTTAAGCAAACTTTGATTTATTAAATTGCTTTATCAAAATTTAGCCTTAGTAGGTTAAGATGTATCGCTTTATGCAAATTTGAACCTTTATACCTTCCTATTGTAACCTTATGCATGTAACAACTCCACTCCTTTGAATAGGCTCTAATAACCACTTTCTTTTATTAGTTTGTGTAAGACTTCTTGAGTACCTTCCGTACTCAAGGTGCTATCACCTATTGTTGCGGTGAGGCGGTTTTCTTTATGAAGTACAGTTAGCGCCCGTCAGTGGCAGCTAGCGAGTAACGCTACTTCTTTCCTCCACGCAATTGCTGCTGGGTGGATGAGGCCATTGGTGGACTTTTGATTTATTTTGCTTCATTTGTTGAATATGTTGTAGTGACCAAGTCACTCTATATTGTAGTACTAAACCGAATGTTGCAAACTTATGTTTAATAATGCAAATGTACGCCTTGTATGTGTATGATGCAATGTTGTTAAAGGATATATATATGCAATGGTCATTGATCACAGGAACCATTGTGAGATATATATATATCAGGGATCTTGTTTATTGGAATTGTTACTTGTTGAATTTATACCTTTAGCATGATCCTTAATTGAGGGCGATCTTGTTCCTTCATTAATAATCATATTCTTGTATGAATTTAATTAAGTACATTTCCAATAACCTGGAGCCAGGCGTTGGTATCGAGCATCGTTGCTGTAGGTTAGAAGTAGCATGGCGAAGTTGTTAGAAGTCTTCTAATAAAACTATTTCAAGTAGTAGTATAATTTTGAAAGCTTAAGTAAGACATCTTTTATTCCTTATCCTCCTTAATGTCACTTCTTGCCCAACTTCTGTTGGTTTATTTAAAAGTGAATTGTTTCTTATCTTGTCTTTTGCCTATAGATGGCGGTTGGTACTTGGTCAAGAGACTCGGTGAAGATGTTGATGGGTTCAGACATTACTTGGGACATGATGTGGCGCTCAATTTCACCTATCAGTAGGAGTATGCCATTTATCAGCGAGACCGAGGACCGGGGATGGAGAGTCCGTGCCTTCATCAATGTCATCGCTAGGCATGTAGTGGCGGTGTTCCTCTCGTGTCCAAGCACTTGCCACCTCTCGAGGCTATGGCGATTCGGGAAGGCTGCGAGTAGGATGATGAGCCTTCTTCGTCATGATTTGTGGAATTGTCTCAACCACCTCGACCACTTCCCGAATCAAGGTCCTACCTCAAGTGAACATGTTTCTTTGAGATCTGATTTGCGAAGACCCCAGTGCGACGGTTGGCAAGGATGGTCGCATCATGGACCAAATCCATATTGTCTTGTGAGGAGCTATGGGAAACTAGGCATCGCCTTAATGAGGCCGAGTACACGCTTCTTGAGTCAACATGAACGCGTTCCTATAGCGTGCTTTATGGTGACAACGAGACCTCTCTGCTTCTTCTTGCACCACCTCTTTCAATTCGAGAAGTGGCGGGTGCGTGCTGTTTATGGACAAGTCGCATGCTTGGATGATTGCGAGCTTTCCTCGCACTCTGCGGGTGCACCTCACGGAGGTCATCATGACCTTGTTGGGTTCCCGGCGTCTCATTAGCCGTTGGATCCTGGTGATCTGGTTCCCAGGAGCTCATCTTTTGAATGAGTTTCCGGTGAACTTTAGCAGGGATCTCTCACGCTAGCACCTCGGCGATGAATCCTCGTGGTTGAGTGTCTTTTAGTCTAGTAGTTACCTTAAATAAATTGTATGTAATAGAGGCGGTAGTATTTTGTACAAAGTATGTAAGTTTAACTTTCGGTTTATGTCGACATTATGGCGACTATAATGTAAGGCGAGGAACGAAATTTTTGTTGTATATATATGAAGTTTACGGTTTGGTGTTAACTTGAATGCATGACATAACATGATGCATTATATATGCGATGTTTGTTTCTTTTCTAATTGCAACCTTGTTTGTGTTTGCAGAGTATGTCCTT
Source organism: Ampelocalamus luodianensis (assembly GCA_036346255.1). NCBI lineage: Eukaryota > Viridiplantae > Streptophyta > Magnoliopsida > Poales > Poaceae > Ampelocalamus > Ampelocalamus luodianensis. Next base: position 174,931 of record JAYEVH010000225.1, read on the forward strand.
GTTGTGTTTGTTAACCATGGTGTGTAGTGAGGATAGCGAGACCTACTACTCGTCTTAAAGCGCAACAAAGGGAGGAGCATGTCGACTCCATGCCTCATTCTCGGGAGGAGCGGCCGAACCCTCCGGCTCGTGAGTCGCAAGATGGTTCTCAAGAAGAGGCTTCCTCCACCACCTTCGATGGCGATGTGCTCATGCAAATTGGCGCAGCCGGATGGACGACAGCGCATCTTGGGCGGTGCGCGCAATACTTCTTCTCTGTTGCATCGGCCGTGAAGCGAGAGGCCACCATATGCGAAGCGATCTTGCGACTTTGGCGGACTAACGCGGTGTTCTCGAGTTCGAGATCCCATGGAAGCTGAGGTTGGCCGGACCATTGAGAAGAAGCTTTTGATTGCTCAATGTCCGAGAGGAAAAGGTTCTTTTGCGATTATCGGCTCGATGGGCGGCTAGCATATGGTGGGATAATCTTCTTGCCATTCGACTCTTGGACATGTCCCTACTTAGGATGAGTTAGTGGAAGCTTTCGCGAGCTCATATTCTGAAGGGTCATGATGATCAAGCAACAAGAATTTCGCTCTCAAGCAGGCGAAATGCGTGACCAAATATCTTCATGAGTTCAACTTCCTTGCGGATATACACGATGGCGTTTGGTGACCTTCGTCGTCGGCAGGCGGTTCTTGAATGGGCTATCGAAGAAGCTGCGAGATGGCGGTGGCTTTGCATGACTTGAAATTTCTCTCATTTGGTCAATAAAGCAATTGTGGCGGAGTAAGAGCAAGGCGTTGGAGGAGTCGCATGGCGGCGGCGGACTTCTCGATTTATTCTAGTGGCGACTCACCAAGGCCTCGTATGTGGTTGTCTAGACCGCCACGAGCACGGCTCCATTTTCACCAAGGCCGCGGTGTTTGCCTCGTCCATCTCTTCCCACGATCGATCGGGACCAAGTGAAATCAGCCCGTCACGGTAACAATGTTAACCCGGGGTTATCTGTTTTCATTGTGGTCGTCAGGGCATTATGCCAACAAGTGTGTGGCAAGCGGCAAGGATTGCCTCTAATCGACCATATCCGGCGCACGTGCGTGGCCAGCCAGCGAGGCCCTATCAAAGCGATCGGCTCGGTCCGTGGGCATGTGAACGGATCAACTGCTGAAGAAGCGGTGATACACGAAGTTGTTATGGGTATGCTCCTAGTTAATTTCAGTCCAGCTCTTTGTTTTATTTGACTGGAGCATCTCATTCTTTTGTTAGCAATCATTTTGTTGCTCAACACGATTAGTTATGCATACCCTCCAACCATCTTTCATTATTCAATCACTGGATCGGTCTTTAAAACCGATCGGATCTGCTTGAGGTCAACATAACAATTCTTGGGGTAAAGTTTTTAGCAAATCTAATTGTGATTGACTCTAAAGGGTTGGGCGTCATTTTGGGTATGGATTGGTGTCCAGAACGAGTCAAATCAATTGTTCCCAACGGTCTATTTCCATGACCAATGCGAGGCGGTATTCGAGTTGTTTACCATTCCAAAACAATTGGCTCTCACCTTTGTGCTCACCAAGTTGATACCACTCCTTCTTTGGAGTTAGTACCAATTGTCGGTGAGTATCTTGATGTTTTCTGAAGACCTTCCCGGATTGCCACGGGGCAGGAAGTGGAGTTTGTTATTGAACTTCGTTCCTAGAACTACTCAGATATCCGAGTCCGTGTCGAATGCTGTCAATGAGTTGGTTGAAATGAAGAAACAACTCGGAGACTTGCTCGACAAAGGATTTATTCGACCGAGGCTCCTCACCTTGGGGATGCGGCAATCTTTGTCAAAAGAAAGACAACACTTTACGGATGTGTGTGGATTACCGTTCGTTAAATGAGGTCACTATCAAGAACAAATATCCTCTGCCTCGAATTGATGATCTTTTGATCGGTTGGTTGGTGCCGCGTCTTTTCAAAGATTGATTTGAGGTCGGGCTATCATCAAATCAAGGTTAGAGGCGAGGACATTCCTAAAACGACTTTCTACTGAATTCGGTTTGTACTAGTATCTTTGTTATGTCCTTTGAGTCGACCAATCGCCCGACCTATTTCATGAACCTTATGAATTCGGTGTTCATGGAATTCTTGGATAAATTTGTTGTCGTGTTCATTGGCGACATTCTTATTTATTCCAAGTCGATAAGGATCATGAACAACATTTGCGACTTGTCTTGGAAACACTTTATCGGCATCATTGTATGCTAAGTTCGACAAGTGTGCTACGGCTCGAGAGGTTGCATTTTTGGGGCATGTGTTATCTGAAGGAGGCATTGCTGTTGATCCAAGCAAAGTGCAAGATGTACTAAATTGGAAGCCTCCCAAAAGTGTCCCAGAGATCCGAAGTTTTCTTGGACTTGCGGGTTATTACCGTAGGTTCATTGAAAATTTCTCCAAAATTGCTAGACCTCTGACTCAGCTCTTGCAGAAAGAGAAGAAGAAGTTTGAATGGTCCGCTAAATGTGAATAGAGTTTTCGGCTTGAGAACCCTCTTGACTAAAGCTCAGTTCTTACTCTTAGGATATTCTTAGAGCTTTGATATTTATTGCGATGCATCTCGCCATGGACTTGGTTGTGTGCTTATGCAAGAAGGCGAGTTGTGGCATATGCATCCGGCGATTCGCCCTCATGAAGTTAATTATCCTACTCATGATTTAGAATTGGCTGCCGTGGTCCATGCATTGAAGATTTGGCGACATTACCTTCTAGGTAATCGTTGTGAGATCTACAGCGATCATAAAGCACGAAGTACATATTCACTCAATCGACTTGAATATGAGACAAAGAAGATGGCTTGAGCGATCAAGGACTACGACATGGGTATTCATTATCATCTGGTAAAGCCAATGTTGTGGCGGGCGCTTTAGCGAAGTCACAATGCAGCGCATATCTTCTCTACTGCGGAAAAGACTTGTGTGTGATTTTGGTAGCTTAAGTCTTGAATTGGTGGGAGCGGGTTTCCTGTTGCATTACATGTGGAGCCAACATTAGAATCTCAGATTCGGAGGCCCGAGCGATCTTGAGGTAGGCTGAAATCAAGGGAATATGAAAGCGAGTAAAGCCAGCGAGTTTTGGAAGATGATCGCGGTATAATTCGATATCGCAATCGTTTGGTAGTACTGCGGATCCTCAATTGAAGAGTCGATCTTGAGGAGGCTCATAATTCCAAGTTTTCTTTGCATCTGGGAGTACCAAGATGTACGAGATTTAAAGAAAACATTTTGGTGGAGTCAAATGAAGAGGCAAATTGCTCGAGTATGTTCTTTGAATGTGATATTTGTCAAAGGGTTAAAGTGAACATCGAAGCCATTAGTACCCTTCAGCCTTTGCCCATTCAAAGTGGAAGTGGGAAGAGATCGGTATGGATTTTGTGATTGGTCTTCCCAAGACTTCCAAAGTGCGATGCCATTTGGGTAATCATCGACCGTTTAACTAAAGTGGCCCATTTATTAAGTCGGGACCGATTTCAATGGCAAGCAACTAGCGAGCTTTATATTGCTAGAATTGTTTGTCTTCATGGTGTTCCTAAGGTCATTGTTTACGTGGTGGTCCTTAGTTCACTTCCCATTTTGGAATAGCCTTCATCAAGCTATAGGAGCTGAACTCTCTTTCGATCTTCACTTACCATCCTCAAACTAGTGGTGGGTGAGAGAGTGAATCAAGTAATGGAAGATCTTCTTGAGCCTATGTGCTATCTTATAGCAAAGGCGGGAGAAATCTTTGCCTTATGTGGAATTTTCCTACAATAATAGCTACCAAGCAAGTATTCAAATGTCACCTTTTGAAGCCTTGTATGGGAGAGCTTGAGACTCCATTGAATTAGTCAGAGTGCAGTGAAAGATCATTCTATGGTCGGACTTAGTAAAGGAAGCGAGAAGAGCAAGTTAAATGCGATTCGAGATTGTTTGAAAAGCGCACAATCTCGTCGGAAGAGCTATCTTGATCATCGCCGTCGTGAATTGAGCTTTGAGGTGGATGACCATGTCTATCTTAAAGTGTCACCCATGAAGGGTACTCATCGTTTTGGGTAAAAGAAAGCTCGCACCTCGTTATATCGGACCTTTCGAATAATTGCCAAGCGGAGTCGTAGCTTATCAATTGGAACTACGAATCACTCTCGCGATGCATGATACTTTTCATGTGTCTCAATTAAAGAAATGCCTTCGTGTTCCTATTGAGGCAGCGCATATGAGCATCTTAATCTCAACGACCTTTCATATCAAGAACAACGGTCGTATCCTCGACACAATGGAGCGAGGACAAGAAAAATCGTCTTGTCAAGTTCTTGAAAATTCGGTGGGTTAATCATTCGAGGATAAAGCCACTTGGGAGCTGAAGATCGATGCAGATTGAGCACCCCATCTTTTGTTTAGTACTTTCCCTTGAATCAAGAAAGGAAAGTTTAAACAAAGCAATGTAAACAAAGATGTAATAATAACACTATGTTGTTATATAAAGTTCTTCTTTGTTATCCTTGAAGAAATCAAGACAATGAGATGTTGAATTTCCTCGAAAATCATTTTCACTTCACTTCTTCCTAATCTCTAACTTTGTTCCAAATCTAGGGACGAGATTTTCTTAAGAAAGTAGGTTTGTACAACCCCAAGTTTATAAATAGTAATAAAATGCTTTATGAGCAGTAATGAGAGTCTTGTTCATAGCATTCTTATTCATTCTTACACTTTGGGTAGCATGTTACAAATTAAAACCTTCCTTTTAGCCAAAACCTAAAGAACCATTTGAAGTCTTAAAGGAATACAAGATAAAACTTGTATTATGGTGGGAAGTATTTTTATTAAAGCCTAGATAAATTATCTTGGCTAAAAATGTTTTGTTGCATTTTAGAAATTATTTGGGCATAAAGAAAAATTTATTGTCTTTAAATAAATATTTTAGGCTGAAATGAATATTTATGTATTTTACAAAGTGAAAATGTGGTTTATAAAATTTATCAGAAATATATCATCCCGGTAGCTTACGATAAAAATTTCATGAATTTATAAATTTATTTGCTATTTTTAAAAGCCAGTCAAACCTTTGCATATTTGAATAAGGTTACGGTCAACTAAATGGTCTAAACCCAAACTCGGCCTTGTGGCGACTCAAGCCATGTGGTTGGGTCCAACGAATCAATTTGGTCGGCTCCGTCACGTTCGAGCGAGCCCAACATCCACGCGTGATATGAGCGTTGATCTTCAATCGAGCAGGCGAAGATATAACACCGCGTACATTCCGCGTGTGCGTTTTAATCTCGCCGTTGGATCTTGATCTAACGGCGAGATCGATGTGTGCAATCGGACAACTCCGGATCCTTTTCAATCTCCACTGTTCGTTCTCGATCCAGCGGCGCACGTTTCGTTTTAAACTTAAAGCGCGCTTTTATCTGGCCGTTAGATTCAAATCCTCGACTTTTCCTTTTCACCGCGTGTTATAAAGCGCGCTCCTGCGGGCGTTGGATCTTCATCGTGCGGTCCATATTAGTGTATGCATTGGACGACTCGGATCCCCTCACGATCGCGCCGTTCATTCTTGATCTAACGGCGTCGCTTATTCAATTTGAAATCGGCGCGCGTTTATGCGGACCTTTGGATTTCAATCCTATGGCGCTCCTTTTTAATGGTGGGCCTTTAAAGCCCAAAATCGGTGGATCGTTGGATTTCAATCGTAAGGTCCATATGAGTGTATGCAATCGGACCATCGGTTCCATTTTACATCGACCGTGAAATCAAATCCAGCGGTGTTGTGCCATCGCATCTCAAAGGGGTGGCGTGTATTCTTTTAGTGATCGTTGGATTCCAATCCAGCGTCGGTTGAAAGTGGATCTCGGGATTTCTTTGAGTTCGTTTTAATCCGATCGGTCGATCTAGATCGTGCGGTCCATATTAATTGGTACGATTCAAATCATTTAATCTATCTATTTATCACGGCCGCCATTTCCAATCGGACGGTGACATTCGTTGAGCTTTTGTGGGCGGTGAGAATGACAATGGGACCCACATGTCGGTGACTCTTATCTTCTTCCTCTCTCTCGTGTATGATTTCTCTGAGCAGAGGAGAGGATTTATCCCAAAGTTTTGCAACTAATTTCTGGGATAATTAGCCTAAATGGACACCTCATCAACTCTAGATCTTTCCTCTTGCTCTGTAGCTCAACATCCATATATAAACCCTAGCTTTTGGAGCTGTGACCATTGTTGACCATGAAGCTCATTTTCTTCCTTGCGGTCCGGTGGGATTTTGCTCCTATCCTTTGCTTATCTATCCTTAAGCCTTTGGTTTTACCTTGCATTAAAGATTCGGCATCTTTTGCGAGTTAAATCGAAAGTGTCTCTCTGTCGATCAACTTTGAGTTTTGAATCTTGGTATCTTTCCTATCTTGGTAAGCCAAAACCCTAGTTATGATATCTTGAGCATCTTAAGGACTTAGAATCTCACTGTGAATCATTCTTTTGAGCATCGGTAGCTTCAACTTGCTAAGTGAAAAGTTGATATTATACCTTTCGGTTTTCCATGTCATTTTCAAGACCTAGGGTTCTTCTGTCAACCTACCATCTTATTTAGGTTTCTACTAAACCCTAGCGACATGACAAGTTGATCTTTCAATTCTTGTCATCATCTATTTAACTTCTAGTTGAGATGCATCTGTTTCTTTTTGTCGGTTTAGCAGAGCAAAATGAGCTTTCTTCTTAGTTGATGTGATCTAACTAGTTAGGGTTAGACTAAGGTTGGTTTGGGATATTAATTACCTAAAAGATCATGCTAAGTTTCATTTATGAACTTTTGCATGTTCTATATTCCTTTTAGAAACTTGCCTTTGTCACTGTTGACTTTTCTAAAATCGAAAGCTGGAACTTTACACTAAAACTCTAGTTTACTGTCTTTTGAAAGCGATGGCTATATAATGGGTTATTATCATTATTATGGGTAGTTATGGCTTAAGCATACTGTAATCATGCATTTCCAAATTGATCATGCCTTTTCCTTCATTTTGAGCTTCTTTGTCGGTTGGCATTTATTGGATTTATTTGCTTTCTATAGAATGCGGTTCAATTGAAGTTTTGAATCTACCTCAGGCGATGCAGACACCATGAAGTGTATTACTACCAAGGCAAGCATCCTCTTTGCACCATATTGATCCCAAATTTTGTACAATAGCTTTTACAAATCCGATTGATATCTGTGCATGCTATTTTTACGAAAATACAAAATGTGATATGTTAGTAGTTAGCTATGACCAAACATGATGGATTACCTCAATTGTCACCATACACTTAACCTAGCATAATCTTTGTATATCATAAGCTATATTTTTAGTTTTAGCTTAGACATGCGATCTAGAGATTTTAGAGTTTGACAAGCATATCTTGTCAAATATAGAATCTAATGAACTATTGTTATTTAAAACTCTTTGTCGGTTTCTTTAAATCAGTCTTGTATTTGAAATTCAAATTGATGCTGGACAAGAGGAAGCTAGTGATGGTGCTTTTGTGCGAGATTGGGTTTGTGGTGGACTTGTGCAGGTTAGTGGGGACCGAACTCGACCATTGAGTTCAAGTCCCCACGTACTTCCACATGCGAGTGTATGGTATTGTTTGGTTAAGTAAAGGTTGAGACTATTGAGTTGGAAACAGGAGTAAGGATATGTGTATTGACCTTGTATGGCATAGATGCTGCAGTGCGAGACTGCGTTTTATGCCATGTGAGCTTGTATGTCGATGTCGGATGTTCTTAGGAGGTGAGGCGTATATGTGCCTCGTCGCATATCACGATACCTTAATAGTGCCGATAGCATTCTACTATGGGTAGGAACCCAATTCGCATTAAATTGTTTGGATCGGCATTCGGCGCAACATGTGTGCCCGGTTAGGCGGATGCTATCGATCGTTGTTTAAGCGGGATCAGCTCACACATGGGGTCCAACTCAATAGTGTTGGCTTGTTGAAAAATACCAAATCTTAGTTTCCCGGTCGGCATACCAAAGGAAATATGTCATCATTCGGAAGCATCCAGAAGGCAACGGGCTAGCTAAGTCATGTGGGTAAAGATGTACACCCTGCGGGTATAATGCTGTTCGAATAGCGTGTCCACGGTCATGGGCGATAACTTGATTGATGTTACTGTATAGAAGTTTTGATTTTCAAAAATGTGGTTTTAGTTTATTTTGGTTTGCATGAGGAATCATGCAGCTTATCTTTATTACTTTTATGTCATTTACTTACTGTTTTAAGCAAACTTTGATTTATTAAATTGCTTTATCAAATTTATACCGTGAGGTTAAGATGTATCGCTTTATGCAAATTTGAACCTTTATACCTTCCTATTGTAACCTTATGCATGTAACAACTCCACTCCTTTGAATAGGCTCTAATAACCACTTTCTTTTATTAGTTTGTGTAAGACTTCTTTGAGTACCTTCCGTACTCAAGGTGCTATCACCTATTGTTGCAGTGAGGCGGTTTTCTTTATGAAGTACCCGTTAAGCGCCGATCGGAGTGGCGCTAATGAGTGCGCTACTTCTTTCCTCCACGCAATTACTGCGGGTGGATGAGGCCATTGGTGGACTTTTGAGTTTATTTTGCTTCCATTGTTGAATATGTTGTAGTGACCAAGTCACTCTATATTGTAGTACTAAACCGAATGTTGCAAACTTATGTTTAATAATGCAAATGTCGCCTTGTATGTGTATGATGCAATGTTGTTAAAGGATATATATATGCAATGGTCATTGATCCACAGGAACCATTGTGAGATATATATATATCAGGATCTGTTTATTGGAATTGTTACTTGTTGAATTTATACCTTTAGCATGATCCTTAATTGAGGGACGATCTTGTTCCTTCATTAATAATCATATTCTTGTATGAATTTAATTAAGTACATTTCCAATAACGAGAGGCCACGGCGTTGGTATCGAGCATCGTTACTGGTACATGATGGTTCCATGTGTCCCAGCTAAAGAAGTGCTCCGTGTTCCAACCGAGGCTCGTTGGAAACTCTTGATGTCGGAGGATTTGACCTACATGGCGTCATTCGCATCCTTGAAGAAGGTGAGCGAAGAGCGAGGAATAAGGTCATCAAGTTCCTTAAATTTCAGTGGTCCAATCATTACGAGGATGAAGCTACTTGGGAGGCGAGAAGATCGTCTCCGTGCGAGACTACCCTCCTTCTCCCGAATAGGCGAATCTGGGCGAGATTTTTGTGGGGAGGTTTTGTAACATCCCAAATTACTGCTTGTGTTTCAAATGTAAGAAAATGAGTAGAAATTAAAACTTTTTCTTACATCATGTATTTTCGTGTACTAAACAATTGTTGTACAAGAGTATGGAAATACAAAGTCACAAGTCTTTTGATCCAAATCTTGATCCTCAAAAACAATCTTGTCCAATCTTGTGATCCTTCTCGGAAATATTTTTCCTAAGTCCTAGGGTTGATATGTGACCCCTCGAAAAATTTCACAATTTTTAGAAATTGCTCGAATATTTTTAGTGGATCAAACTTGTTTGACATGTAGTCAAACCCTAGCTCAAAGCATGTATAATTTCGGAGAAAAATGCTCAGCATAAAAACCTCTGGAAATTTTATACAAGTCCATCTCGAGTTAGCAAGCTCTTGTCAAAATTTCATAAAATTTAGAGTTAGTTTGCTACCTCAAATAAATCCCCAAGTCTCGACTTTTAATTTCAAACTCAAGTGGATTCACTATTCCTGGTGCACTTTTGAGTGCGGCTCGTGCCAAGCTGCCTCAGTCAAACCAACTAAAGCACCGGCCGCATGTGCAACCTCATGACCTGACCCTTGGATCTCAATCCAACCATTACGACCTCCTCATGTTCTATTTGCAAAGACAACCCTCTAGGACCTCCTTTGCATCTTTTGCAAAGACCACCTGGGCGTCCTCCTCGGACCTCCTCGATCACCCCTAGCACTTGGGTGATGTGGGCGCTCATCTTGATTTGTGGCTCGGACCTCCCTAAGTGCTAGGACCTCCAATCCTCATTTAAAATGAGCCCTTAGATTCTCATCCAACCGTTCAGACCTCCTAGTTGGAGCTCTGTGCTGATTTTAGCCGTTGGGTTCTTTGCGAGTCCTCCACTGGTTCTCTCGCTGTTGGTGGGGCCGGTCCTTATCAAATTTTGTGCATGGAAGTAGGAGCGGTGCCTTGTCAACTCTAGGTGACAAAGCTATGTGCCAACATTAAATGTATGGCAGCCCCTTTTGCTCAAAAGTCTCTCAAACACCTACTCCCATCATTTAGTGTCCCTAGCTTGTTGAAACCGTGGACACTGCCTTTGTTCTTCTCTCAACTATATATTGAGCTCGACTTCTCCCTTAAGTTCCTTTGGATCCTTTCTTGCACCTCTAGCTTCTTTCACTTCTCTTGTGCTCAAAAAGACCGAAAGTCTTTGCCACCATTCTTGGACCTTGGAGCTCCAGGCGACCTTCGAGCTCTAGTGGTTCAATATTACAATATTGGGTCACTTTGTCATCTTGGTCACCTCAAGTCTCCTAACTTGTTTGTTTAAACCTTCTCGAGGTTGACAATTTTGGGAGCTTGTTTCGAGGAGCAATTGGTCGTCTTCCTTCTCTCCGTGACACCGTCACGGAGCTCCTGCTACCATTCTTGGACCTCCTTCATTCGAGTTAGTATTTTAGTATTGGAACGGTCGTTTTGAACCTCAATAGCTTTTTGTTTTCGTATTTGGTCTAGTCGGCCATCTCAAACTAGCCGTGGTAGGTGCATTCTAGCCTAGTTTTGGTGTGAGGTTCTCCTTACTATTTGGAACCTAGCCGTGCTTTTGGTTTCGCGGCGAAGTCCCGTCGCGATGAGCTAAACCAAGTCGTGTTTTGCTATGCCTTACGGGCAAGTGCGTAGCGTAATGATTAGCATTTAAGTTGTCCTAGGGCCCAATCATTAGAGTTTAATGTTGTTCTTGTCGGCCAAGCCGTTGGTGTCATTAAGTCCTGGACCTCCCGGAGTTCTTAGCGGCCGTCTAGGAGCACCCGAGTTAGATCTAATATGTGAACCCTTTTACATTTAAGCCTAAGTCCTAGAACCTCCTTGTTGTAGTCGTAGCCCGTTCATGAGCTCTTCATTTGATCTTGATCGTTAGATCTCCTTATATAAGTCTCTAGGCGCGGGACCTCCCATTTGAAATCACGGCCGTTAAGAACCTCCGTAGGTTAAATCGGCCGCTAGGATCGCCTCTACATTGGGGTCCTCTTTGCAAAGACCTCCTTGAGGTCCTCTGTGCGAAAAGACCTCCCTTAGTCGTTTATAAAAACCACCCACGAGCCACCGTGCCGAGGTCCTCTTTGTAAAGACCACCCCTTGTCTTTTGTAAAGAGACCTTCAAAACTACCTTTGGGGTCCTCTTTACAAAAAGACCACCTCGGTCCTTTGTGAAGAAACGCAAGACATCCGCAGAGATACGGACCATTCGGGACCTCCTCGCGAGTCGATCACATCCATACCTCTCTCTGTTAAACACATCGCGGAGGACCTCCCGAAGATCATGGCCATCCATGACCTCCTCGGTGAGATCCTAGCCGTCAGTTCCTCCCTCGTTTTCATCTTAGCCGTTAGGACCTCTGAGATCGTGACCGTCTAGGACCTCCTCCATTTAGATCCGTAGCTTTAGGACCTCCCATCGGCTCGGGCCGTTAGATTTAGATCTAACTGAGCTGGACCTCCTCGATCTATTTACAACTCTATCGCTTAGTTTCTCTCTTTGTCGTTCATCTCTAGATCTCGGCTGATTTGGAGAACATTCGGACCCCTCGGGATGCGATCTAGATCTTAGCCGTCAAAGCCCACCCTCCTTCGGATCTCACCGCCAGGAGCACGCTCTCTTAGACCTCCACCAAGGACCTCCTGTCGGATCTAGACCATCAAGTGCGGATCTAACGGCTAGAACCTCCCTAGGCGCGATGAAGTCTTGGCGCCCGGTGCTCGTGGTGGAGTTCGCTTTGCTGCTCGTGTCTTGGTGTGATTTTTGATCAACGACCCGACCTCCGATTTAGTCGGTTTTCTGAATAAGTCAAAGCTTTTATTTGCACTTTATTAATTGTTTTAAACTTCAAAAATGCATATCTTTTCTCTGTAACTCCAAATTTAATAAACTAAAATTCTATAAATGCATCGTGAAAGTACTTTAGCATAGTATAAAGTACTTTATGATCATCTAACAGATGGATTTGTGAGATGGATTTGGTCTATGATCGGACCATCGCCAACTATCGCTTTGAGGTCTTCTCCAGCGTCTCTTCAAACTGCTCATAGCTAGGTCCATGATTCGGGAAGTGATCATAGGGTGGTTGAGACAACTCCGTCAAATCATGATGAGGCTCATCATCCTACTAGCGACTTCTGAACCGCCATAGATTCAAAAGTGGCAAGTGCTTGGACACGATGAGGGAATCTGCGGCTACCTTCGCGATAACGTTAATGAAGGCGCGGTACTCCTCCATTCAGGTCCTCGATCTTGTCGATAAATGGCGTACTCAGACTGATAGGTGAAATTGGCTCGCCACATCATCCGCAAAGCGGGAAACCCATCCACATCCTCATTTCGGGTCTCCATGACCAAATACCACCCGCTCATCTATAGACAAAAAGACAAGGTAAAAAACAATCTACTCTTGAAAAACCAGCGAAAGTTGGGACAAGAATTGATCTAGGAAGGTAAGAAATAAAAGATGTCATACTAAACTTTGGAATTATACTACTAACTTGAAAATAATTTGCAGAAGACTCTCTAATGACTTGGCCATGCTATTTCTAACCTCTGAACAACGTATGCTCTCGATACCATATTTGTGGCATGGGATATTGGAAATGTACTTAATTAAAGTTATCTTGTAACACAATTCTTAATTAAAGAGCAGTCTTTGCTCCTTTATTAAAGATCATGCTAGAAGCATAAATTTAATAAGTATCAAATCAATATTTAGGCATCGGATATATGTCTCGAGATAGTTCCGGATCGGTGACCATTGCACATATATCCTTAAACAACATTGCATCATACACATACAAGTCATACATTAACATAAGTAAACATAAGTTTACAAGTTGGTTAAATACTACAATATCAAGTGACTTGGTCACTACAAAAGTCAGCGAGCAAAATAAGCGATAAAACCACCAATGGCCCCATCCACATGACGATTGCATGGAGGAAAGAAATAGCTTCACCCGTTAGCGTCCTTACGATCGCGTAACGGGCACTTCATAAAGATAACCGTCCTCACACGCAACAATAGGTTATAGCACCTTAGTGCGAAGGGTACTTAGCAAGACTTACAAACTAATAAAAGAAAGTGTTTGTTAGAACCTATGCAAAGGTAGAATTTACACATGCATAAGGTTGCAACGGGAAGGCTTATTAGTTAAATTTTGCATAAAAGCACCTTAACCTACAATTGCTAAGTTTTGATAAAGCAATTTAATGAAACAGCGGATTAAAGCAGTGAGTAAAGGAGAATAAAGGTAAACAATACAATGCATGAATTCCCTCATCTTGAACTAGAAATCAAAACCAGATTTTAAATCAAAACTCTATATAGGTGACATCAACTCAAGTCATTGTCCATGACCATGGACACGGCTATTCGAATAGTTTGGTACCTGCGGGTGTACATCTTTACCCACATGACTTAGTCGCCGTTGCCCGGATGCCTCGAGATGTTTACATACTTCCTTTGGTATCTGAAGGAAACTAAGATTTGGCATTTTCATCAAGTTAACACTATTGAGTTGGATACCCATGTGTGAACCGATCTACGCTTAAACAAGGGTGATAGCATACTTGCAGGGCACACATGTTGTGTCGGGAATGCCGACCAAACATAAGAAATCGAGCGGGCTCACTACCCATATTAGATTGCAATCGGCATCTTTAGGCGTGCACATGCGATGGAACACATATACGCCCTCACCCTTCAAGAACATCCGATATCGATATGAAACTCACATGGTATAAAGCCGGTCATAAGACCGAGCATCTATGCCATACAAGACCAATACACATATCCTTACTCTCCTGTTTCCAACTCAATAGCCTTAGCCCTTTACCAACCAAATAGCCATACACTGGCATTGGAAGTGCATGGGAACTTGAATTGAATAGTCGAGTTCGGTCATTAAGTGATCCAACAAGTCCACCACAATTCCCAATAGTACCTGAAGACCACCCACTAGCTTCCTCTTGTCGGATCCATTTAAATGTAAAATTCATTTGGTATAAATAAAGCGGACAAAGAGTTCAAAATAACAAATCATTTTGTGGTTCCATGTTTGACAAGATAATCTTGTCAAACTCTAATATTCTCTAGTGCATGTCTAAGCCAACTCTGAAGCTAGAGTTTATAGTATCTGATACTACTCTAAGTCCGAGTGTATGGTTAGAAATAAGGTAATCCACAATATTAGGTCATAACTAACTACAGAGATCACAATTGTATTTTGAGTAGCATGCGATTATCATGTATTTGGAAAATCTATTGTATAAAACTTTAGTGATCAATATGGTGCAAAGATGCTTGCCTATAATAATAGTGCTACATGACTCAGGTTGCTGAGAAATAGATTCAAATGCTTGAAGAGCAGTTCTAAAAGAGACAATAAAATCCAATAAATACCAAGATCGAAACAAATCATAGAATGAAAGACATGTATGATCAATATGGAAATGCATTGTATATAAATTTATACATATCGATAAAAATAATATATATTACACTTTCACTTAAAAGATAGAAATTAGGTTTAGTTCAAAGTGAGGTTTGAGATTTTGAAAAGGTGACAGGACATACTAAAGATTTGAGTTAAGGAAAATAGGTCAAACAAGATTCGACAAAGGCTTAGATCTTTTAGGGTAATTAACATCCCAGCTAAACCTAATCTAACCTAATCGGTTAGATTACAAAGACTAAAGAAAAACCAATGTTGTCGGTTGGCGACCTGAGAACGAGAATAAATCTACGCTACAAAGTTAAGTAGATGATAAGAAGGATCAAAGAATAACTTATTATGCTACTAGGGTTCAGTTAAGACCTACCAGAATGATAAGTCGCGGAAAAACCTAGTTCTTGAAAGCGATATGAAAGACCGAAAAGTTATAAAAGTAACTTTTCGTTTAAGAAAGATGGAGCTCTTGATGTACAAGTGAATGATCCATGTGAGCTTCTAAGGTCCTTAGGTGTTTAAGATGACAAGAACTAAGGTCTTAGCTTACAGGATATGAGAAACACCCAAAATGCTTTGATCAACGGAGAGGGAAAAACCTCAGGTTTCAACCTACAAAAGATGCTAAGCTTATATCACAAAGTGAAACAAGCATCTAGGATGGATAAGCAAAGGGTAGGAGCAAGAAACTCCACTAGAGCGACAATGGAAGTTGATAAGCTTCATCGATCAACAATGGCGACAAACAAATAGGGCATATATATAGATGTTGAGCTACGAGGACCAGAAGAAGTATCTAGAGTTGATGAGGTGTCCACCAGCTAAATATCCAAAAATTAGTTGCATAATTCTTGGATAACTCCTTTACTCGGTTTCTGAACCGATTGGTGCACCAGAAGGCAAGGAAGAGAAGCAAACACGACATGTGGGTCCTTAAATTACCACGGTGCGCGCGACTCTAACACTCGAAAGAACATCGACCGTCCGATTAGAAATGGGTGGCTACGATGAATAGAGGGTTAAATTTAAGCGATATCGATTAATATGGGTGTCGCGATCTCCAATGGATGATTGAGATTTAATGAAGCCTTAACGTGCCAGAGTTACATTCAAAGAGCGTTGGATTAGAATCAGCGGTCCTATAATCGGGCCCTAAATGCGCGCGGTCAAAAGACGCGTAGGATGGAGATCAACGGCGAGGAATAAATGCGCCGCTTGAGTTCAAAAACAAGCGGCGCGTTGGATTAAGATCGGCGGTGGAGATTGGGTTGAGTCGGGTGACGGCGAAACGACTGTCACCTAGACCGTCGAATTAGATCAATGGCTCGAGATCAATGTGATGTTGGGTGACGAGCGGCACAATGAATCCCAACGCGTTCATAAGATCCAGCGGAAGATTGGAGGCGCGTTAGAGTTTTGAGTTAAGATGGGAGGCTATTGGATGAAGATCCAGCCTTGGAAGTGCCGGCGCGCGTGGAAGTCGGCAGCGAATCACGGCCATCCATCAAATCGAAGCGGCTCACGTTGTGGTTTGACGCGTGCCCGAGCGTGTTAGTGCGGCCGGTTGCAGTTTAGACCCAAAGCACTTGGAGCACCGGTCATTCACGGTGCAAAAGGCAGTTTGAGCAGAATAGTTGACGGACTCTATTCCAATATTTAAAAGTTTGTGGGCTTTAAAAATAGTAATTAAATTTGTAAAATCATGAAATTTTGAGGAGGCTAGGGATGATATAATTCCCAAATAAATTTCTAAAATCACAGTTTCACCTTATAAAAATATATAAATAACTACCTTAGCGAATAGGTCTATTTAAAGCCAAATATTTTTCTCCAAGTCAAGATAATTTCTAAAAATTTAACAAAATTATTTTTAAGAGATAACTGATCTAGGTTTTAATAAAAATATTTCCCAGTCAAAATACAAGCATTGGCTTGCATTTCCCTTTGAACTTTAAGAAGGGCTTTCGATTTTTAATTAAAAGGAAAGTTTTGATTTATAACTTGATTAATCTGCGGTGGTGAGATGATGCTATGAGCTGTGGCGCCGAATAAAATGTACTTAATTAAATTTATCTTGTAGCACAATTATTAATGAAGAGCGATCTTTGTCCTATCAAGATCATGCTAAAGATATAAATTTAACAAGTGACAATTCAATAAGCAGGATTCGGATATATATACCTCACAATGGTTCCCAGGATCGCGACCATTGCATATATATCCTTTATCAACATTGCATCAAATACATACAAGTCATACATTGGCATAGTTAAACATTAGTTTACACAGTTTAGTACTACATTATGGAGTGACTTGGTCACTACAACAAGTTCAACAATGAGAAACAAAAGTTCAAAATCACCAATGGCCTCATCCACCGCATGACAATTGCGTGGAGGAAAGAAATAGCTCTACTCGTTAGCGTCTCACGATCGGCGCTACGGTGCTTCATAAAGATAACCATCCTCACTGCAACAATAGGTTATAGCACCTTGAGTACGGAAGGTACTCAGAAGTCTTACACAAACTAATAAAATAAAGTGTTTATTAGAGCCTATTCAAAGAATAGAATTTATACATGCATAAGGTTACAACAGGAAGGTATAAAGGTTCAGATTTGCATAAACAATACATCTTAACCTACAAATGCTAAATTTTTGACAAAGCAATTTAATAAATCAAAATTGGACTAGTCTGATAAGTAAATGACATAATGTAAGCGATGCAGTTGCATGAATCCCTCATGCAAAGTCAAAACGAAACCAGTTTTTGTAAATCAAAACTTCTATACAGTGACATACATTCAAGTTATCGTCCATGACCGTGGACACGGCTATTCAACGATTTATACCTGCGAGTGTACATCTTTACCCACATGACTTAGCTAGCGTTGCCTTCGGATGCCTCCGAATGATGACATACTTCCTTTGGTATGCCGGGAAACTAAGATTTGGTATTTTCAACAAGCTAATACTATTGAGTTGGACCCCATGTGGCGATCTCGCTTAAACAACGATGATAGCATCGCTTAACCAGGGCACACATGTTGCGTCGTAATGCCGATCAAACAATTTAATGCGAACTGGGCTCACTACCCATATTAGGATGCAATCGGCATCTTTGGAGTGCGTATATGCTACGGGCACATATACGCCCTCACCCTTCTAAGAACATCGATCTTGACATACAAGCTCACATGGTATACATGCGTCATAGACCAAAGCATCTATGCCATACAAGGTCAATACACATATTCTTGCAGGGATCAACATGGTGCAAAGAGGATGCTTGCCTTGATAGTAATAAACACATTGAGTTCGGGTTGCTCGGAAATAAAGTCAAAAGCTTGGATGAACGATTCTATAAAAGTAATAAAGTCCAATAAATGCCAAAATCGACAATAAGTACAAAATGGAAGAAATATGCATGATCAACATGGAAATGCATGATTAGCGGTATGCTTAAGCCATAACTACCCATAATAGTGATACTAACCCATATTATAACATCTTTTTCAAATGCGAAGCTAAGGTTTAGTTCAAAGTTTGGATTTTCATATTTTGAAAAGAAGCGAAAAATAGGATGATTACTGATTTTGGGAAAAAGAAGATAGATCAAAGGTTGAGAAATGAAACTTAGCATGATCTTTTAGGGTAATTAATATCCCAAGCTACCCTAATCTAACCCGAATCAGTTAAATCACCAAACAACGAAGGAAACTTGTATTAGTCGGTTAAGCTAACAAAGAAACGACAGATCTACGCCATCAAACTAAATAGATGATAACAATGATTAAAGAACCACTTATCATGCTACTAGGGTTGATTGAAACCTAAATAAGATGATAAGTTGGGGGAAGGAACCCTAATTCTATAAAATGACATGAAGACCGAAAAGATAGAATAACAACTTTTGGTTCTGACAGTTAAAGCTCGCTATTTAAAGGAATGATTCATATGATCTCCTAAGGTCCTTAAGATGCTCAAGATATCGAAACTATGGTTTTAGCTTACGAGAATAGGAAAGGCACCAAAAGTTGAGAAAGTCGATTTTGCTCAACGAGAGAGATAACCTTGGTTTAACCTACAAAAGATGTCAAAACCTTAGTGCAAGGTGAAACCGGTTCTTGGGATGGATAAACAAAGGACAGAGCAAGAAACTCCTTTGGACAACAATGGAGGATGAACTTGATGGTCAACAATGGTAACGACAAAAAGCTAGAGTTTATATGGATGTTGAGCTACGAGACCTGGAGAAGAGTCTAGAGTTGATGAGGTGTCCATTTAGGCTAATTATCCCAAAATTAGTTGCATAAACTTTGGGATAAATCCTCTCCTCTGTTCTGAGAGATTTGTGAAGAACAAGGAAGATGATAAGAATCATCGACATGTGAGTCATTGGCGATCACAGCGCGTATTCCTAAAGCCTCAAAAGAACATCGGCCGTCCAGATTAGAAATGGCGGTGTGATAAATAGAGGGTTAAAAGACTTTGTCGGCATCTTTTAATATGGGCGTGCGATCTCAATCGGTCGATCGAGATTAAGCGGACCCAAAGGATTTGAGGCCTACTTTCAAATGGGCGTTGGATTGGAATCAGCGGTCAATTAAAAGAATACACGTCATCCTTTAGATGCGTGACCGGACACGGTCGATGGAACTACGGTCGGGATTAGCGGGATCGGATGGTCGATTGCATACACTCATATGGACCCTACGATTGAAATCCAACGATTCGCTAAATTTGGGCTTTAAGAGCGCCGTAGGATCTAGATCTAAGGGCTCAAGATAGCGCGGCGTACTAATTTCAAAAGAAAGGGCGGCGTGATAGGATCAGAATGGGCCAGCGATTGAAAGGGGATCGAGGTTGTCCGTTGCATACATCGCTCTGGACCTCACGATGAAAATCTAGCGGCTTAGAGATACTCGGACTTGTGCGGGAAAGAGGGCGTCGTGATTTAAATCGGCGGCTCAAGAAAAAGCGTGCCTCTAGGTTTAAAAAGAAAAAGCGGTGTTGGATCATAAATGAGCGGTGGAGATCGAGAGAAGATCGGAGTCGTCGAATGCCACCTCGACGTTTGATTAAAATCCAGGCGGAAATAAGAAGCGCCTGCGTGGAGCTCACGGGACGTCGCGGCCTCGCGATTCGATTGAAGATCAACGGCTCATGGTGCAAGGGGTTTGAGCTCGCGCGTGGCGTGGCAGCGGACCACTTGCGCGGGTTGGACCCAACCGCATAAGTTTAGTCGCTCGATTGCCGGTGTTTAGGTTTAGACCGGAAGGTTGACAATCCTAAATTCAAAGTTTAAAAAGTTTGGTGGGCTTTTAAAATATCAAATAAATTTGTAAAATCACAAAATTTTTACTGGAGGCTACTGGGATGATATATTTCCCAAATAAATTTTAAAATCACATGATCACTTTGTAAATACATAAATATTTATTTTAATGAAAATATCCTTTAAAGACAATTATTTGTCTTTAAGCCAAAATAATTTCTAAAATGCAACAAAATATTTTCAGCCAAGATAATTTATCTAGGCTTTAATAAAAATACTGAGTCATAATACAAGTTTTATCTTGTATTTTCTTGAAAAACTTTAAATAAGTTTTAGTCTTTGGCTAAAGGAAGGTTTTGTAACGTGTGACTCCCAATGGTGATTAAGAGCAGTAATGCTATGGCTGTGTCCCATTCTGTTCATAATGCAGTTATCTTTGTTTATAAACTTGGGACTGTTGAAACCTACCCCCTTAAGAAAATCTAGTCCCAGAAGTTGGAACAAAGTTAGAGATTAGGAAGAAGTAAATTGAAATGATTTACAAGGAAATTCAACACTGTCTTGATTTCCTTCAAAGATAAGAAAGAAGGACTTTGCATAATAACATAGTGTTATTATTACTGACATTTACATTGCTTTGTTTAAACTTTCCTTTCTTGATTCAAAGGAAAATTCTAAACAACAAAAGATGGGGTGCTCAATCATCAGATCTTGGCGCTCCCAAGTGGCTTCATCTTGAATGATTAGCCCATGAATTTTCAAGAACTTGTGATCGATTTCTTGTCCTCGTTCATGTGTCGAGGATACGTCTTGGTGGTTCTTGATAGGAAAAATCAGTTGGAGATCAAGATGCTCATAGCGATTGCCTCAATAGGAACACGACATTTCTTCAATTGAGACACATGAAAAGTATCATGCACCTGCGGAGAGGATTTAGGTAGTTCCAATTGATAAGCTCTGCTCCTCGCTTTGCGTGATTCGGAAGGGTCGATATAACGGTCGTGAGTTTCCCTTTACTGGCGATGAGTACCTTTCATCGGTGACACTTAAGATGACATGATCATCTATCTCAAAGCTTAATTCACGATGGCGATAATCGGCGCAGCTCTTCGGCGAGGCGGCGGTTTTCAAACAAGCTCGAATCGAACGAACTTGCTCTTCGGCTTCTTTACAAGTGCGGACCATAAAATGATCTTTCACGGACTCGGACCAATTCAAAGGGGTCCTACAAGCTCTCCATACAAGGCTTCAAATGGTGACATTTGAATACTTATGGTATACTATTGTAGGAAAATTCCACATATGGCAAAGATTTCTCTAGTCTTTGCTATAAGATAACACATAGGCTCGAAGAAGATCTTCCATTACTTGATTCACTCTCGGTTTGACCACTAGTTTGAGGATGATAGCGATCGAAGAGAGTTCGGTCCCATAGCTGATGAACAATTCCAAAGTGGGAAGTAAATTGAGGCCACGGTCGAGAGACAATGACCTTGGAACACCATGAAGACAAACAATTCTAGCAATATAAAGCTCGCTAGTGCACTTACACTAAAGATGATTTTGTGAGAATAAAATGAACCACCTTTGTCAAGCGGTCGATGATTACCCAAATGGCATCGGACCCATTGGAAGTTTAGGAAGACCATTAACAAAATCCATACGATCTCTTCCCTTCCAACGTGGAATAGGCAAAGGTTGAAGGTACGGTGGCGGATGTTCGACTTTAACCCTTTGGCAAATATCACGATCGACAACATCTTGAGCAATTTGCCTCTTCATTTGGCTCCACCAAAATGTTTTCTTTAAATCTGATACATCTTGGTACTTCCGGGATGTAGAAAACTTAATTATGAGCCTCTCTAAATTAGACTTCTTAGATGAGGATCGTAGTACCACCCAAGCGATGCGATACCAAATGCATCTGTGATCATCTTGAAAACTTCGTTGGCTTTACGCTTTCAAGTTTTCCTTGATTTGGCTACCTCGGCATCGATTTTCGGGCCTCAGAATCTGAGATTCAATGTAGGCTCCACTTGCAATGCAGCGAAAACCTTCTCCACTAATTCAGACTTAGGCACTTAAAATCAGCACATAAGTCCTTGTGGTAGAAGAACATCACGGTTGCACTATGACTTTCTACTTAAAGCATCAGCCACAACATTGGCCTTACGGGGTGATAATGAATACCCATGTAAGTAGTCCTTGATCAATTCAAGCCATCTTCTTTGTCTCATATTCAAATCAGTTGAGTGAATATGTACTTGAGCTTTTATGATGGTATAGATCTCACAACGATTACCAAGAAGGTAATGTCGCCAAATCTTCAATGCATGGACTACGGACCAATTCCAAATCATGAGTAGGATAATTAACTTCATGAGGCATGTGCCGAGATGCATATGCCACAACTCGGCCTTCTTGCATAAGCACACAACCAAGTCCATGGCGAGATGCATCGTAAATGTCAAAGTTCTTATGAATATCAGGAAGAGTAAGCGGAGCTTTAGTCAAGAGAGTTCTCAAAGTCGAAAACTCTCCTCACACATAGTGACCATTCAAATTTCTTCTCTTTTGCAAAAGCAGTGAGGTCTAGCAATTTTGGAAATTTTCAATGAACCTATGGTAATAACATAAGTCCAAGAAAACTTGGATCTAGGGGGACACTCTTGGGAGCTTCAATCTAGTACATCTTGTACCTTTCTTGGATCAACAGCGATACCTCTTCCGGATAACACATGTCCCGAAATGCAACTTCTACGAGCGAGAAAGCACACTTGCTAAACTTAGCATCTCTGATCGATCTTGCGGAAGTGTTTAGCACAAATCGCCAAATGTTGTTCATGGTCATATCGGACTTGGAATAAATCGGGATGTCGTCAATGAACACGACGAACTTATCCAGAAATCCATGAACAGGAATTCATAAGGTTCATGAAATAAGTGGAGCATTGAGTGGACCAAAGGACATAACGGTATACTGCGTACAAGCGTAACGAGTAGAAAGCTGTTTTGGGAATGTCCTCACTCTAACCTTGATTTGATGATAGCTCGATCACAAATAAATCTTTGAAAAGACTCGGGCACCAACCAAGCTGATCAAAAGATCATCAATGCGAGGCAAAGGATACTTGTTCTTGATAGTGACTTCATTTAACGGACGGTAATCTACACACATCATAAGTGTTGTCCTTCTTCTTGACAAATAAGCTGGGCATCCCCAAGGTGAGGCTCGGTCAAATAAATCCTTTGTCAAGCAACTCCCAGGATTGTGTCTTTAATTCAACCAACTCGTTGTGGGCATGCGATAAGGACTCCTCGGATATAGGGCCGATTCGGGAACTAGTTCAATTACAAATTCCACTTCCGATCTGGTGGCAATCCGGAAGGTCTTGAGAAAGACATCAACATACTCACAAACAATTGGTACCGACTCCAAGGAAGGAGTAGTATCAACATGGTGAGCACGATGAACCCATGTCTGGATTGAAAAAGCATTGAAGTGCGCTTTCATTAATTAAAGAGATGGATTTGCGAGCACAATTAATTTGCCAAGGTTCTTGGATAACCAATCCATTCCCAAGATAACATCAACCCTTTAGAATCTATCACAATCAAATCAGCCCAAAAGTCTACCCCTTCAATATTTATATTGACATTACCAGAACTTGATTAGTCATAAAGCCAGATCCAGTGAATGGATGATATGGGGTGGATGAAGATGATGCACAATTAAATGATGTTGAGTAGCAAACTGCCTACTAACAATTGAATGGGATGCTCGAATCAAATAGCTTGGTGGGTCTTGAGTATGAGTATACCAAGAACAACCGGGGTGATAGCGCTTCCTCGTGATGTCGGTTCATCACCCGAGCCAGGAGCAGTCGGTGTGAGGACCCCAATTTATTTGGTTTGTAATGTAACCAACCACTGGTCCTAGCATCACAAATCAAATAAAGCGATCTCGAGATATGTATACTTCGACGGTATACACCTCAACAAAAGTATGCATCAACTCCATTCCAAACATAGAGTCCAAACATCACACTACAAGCGGAAGATAAACAAATAGTAACAATATTACAGGACATAGCGACGAGGCCACAAGATACACAAATAGACAACAACGGACGGAAGCAAAAGTGCCATAAGATGGCTATAAACAAACCAATCGGTGTGCCTCCAACCCACAAGGCATCGGCCAGGACCGCCAAGACTAGTCGTCACCCACGGCGGCAGCCACACTCACGAAGTGAGGCCCACAGGCTCACCTTCTTCTCTGCAACAAAAACATTAAGCAAAGCACACGAGTACAAAGATTGTCTTTGTACCCCAAAGGAGCGTGTGAACTAGCGGACTGTTCATATGCTATGCGAGGCTTGTCTAGTGGAGCCATATGTTTTATTTGCATAAAGCCAATTTTCATTTGCCATAAGGTATCTGATTTTAAAGGCAAGTTTGCAATTTATTTTAAGATTGAAATAACAGATAGGATAATAATAACAAAAGCGAAAGATAAACAACCTAGAAGTGACTATCCCAATAGTCACCACAACAATAACACGAATCCCAGATTCGTTGCCACCCATCAAGTTTTTAATTTAAATGTTGGAGTCTAGTTCTTGGGGCGTGTCAGCGTGTCCATAACCTAGGGCGAGGCTATTGAATAGTTTTAAACCTGCTGGGGTGTACCAATGTACCCACACTCGGACCGCCTTTAAGCGAGGCACACTTCCGAGGTATGCGGCACTGACTAAGTCCTCTGAGGTGGCAATGTGTGTATCAACCCGAGCAGCTCGTATGGGTAGAAACACCATCGCTTACATGGTAAGCAGAGACAACTACCCACTCGGGATAAAGCTTTTGGACAACTACCATGCTCCGCCTCCATCCCTCCTGCGACCTCCTGCGACCGGAGCCAATACCGCATAAAGTACTAGGTCAAGAGGTCCATATACTCTAGTGTGGTTATACGCAAAATGCTCGTGCGGTGGCGCAGTGCTCGGTCCTTAATGGCTCGGGCACCTTTCGGTCACATAACAGATCACACCAGTCTTACCATTGTGCCCAAGTCTAAACCATTTTTGTTTTCATTTTTAGTTTTGAGATAAACATGAAATGCTAAAACATAAAGTTATAGTAAATTTTGTTGATCAAGGTTCTGAGCTAAAGTCGATAACCTTGAGTTCTGATAGCTAAGCATGTCTAAGCAAGTTGACCCGAATCTACTAAGTGACAGAGATCATCCGATCTCTAATCACAGCAAATAACTTAGGCTCGGGTAGTAGAGATCCATATTTTGTCTACGGATATGCGACTACGGTTTAACTAACCATTTTAACACAAATTAGCGATGCATACATGCGTTTGAAACAAAATATTAAACTTTAAAATCTGGGATTAATCATGATCAGCCCTTGCAGGATCTTGTTGCTCAATAAGGTCGGAGGATCGTCCTCGGGGTTGCGCAAATATCGAAGCCTAACGATCGAACACAACGACAAATAAGGCGAATAACTAAACAAAACTTAAGCATACAACAACATCAACTCATGCCAAAATTCACCACGGCAGCCTAAACAAGATATAACAAAATTTAGAAAGCAGAGAACAAATCATTTTAAGATGCTAATAATTTTCTATGAATTTTCTAAGCTAAAATACAACATGTCACTAGTTAGTTACTTAACAACTTTTCATAAGCAGAAACAGTGTATAAAACCTATCCTAACAGTTAGTATACTGAAAATGAAATTTTACAAGCTGGGTTCATTGAATTTGGACAATTATTGGAAAAGATATGCATTTTCTAATTTAGAAGATACATAAGACATCATTTTATTAGATAACAGATTTTTGCTCAGAGACATGGATGAAACTAATTTTATTAAGTAATACATTTAAAATGAAAAATAACATGCTTTGGTTTCATGCAATTTGGATAAAAATTGAATTAGTTATGCATTTTACAAGTTTAAATGATTTAACGATTATGAAAAGCATTTGAAATACTAAAGCATTTATACCCTTTCTACAGCCAACTAACTTGGACAGCAGCGGGCGGCGCGAATCTTGTGAGAGAATACGATACGGCAGCGTCGAAGGCGTATTCTAAGAATACGTCTTTGACATATCAGCGCATAAACTTAACCTCTCACAAAAATCGTTTCCCAACGAAGCGTTATCGATTGCTACACAACTAACAAGCGGCGGCATGGCCCACATGGCGGTGACCGGAAGAACAAATAGCGATTGGATTAAGCGATTTCTAGCGTGATTACAGAGGGCCCACAAATCGGGACTCAAAGAAGACATGATTAGAGTTAAACTAATCTTCACCGCGTTCACGGCGAGCAGCGCTGCGGCGGTGCGGCGCGCGAGTGATCTAGCAAACGGTGAGTTTCAAGGCGAGTGAGTGGTACCCGGGTTCGCAAGGACCTCGCGAACTTCGATAGCGGTGGCGAGCGGAGTCCGCGGAAATGGCGTGGCGAGCAGGCGGAGAAGAAGATCGGCCTCGCGGAGAAGATGATCGAGCTACGAAGACCACGGTGCGCCAGCTCGCCTTGATCCAGGAACAATAAGCACAAGATGATGGCGGCGAGTCGAGGCGGCGGAATCACCGCAGTGGCTGCGGCTCGGAGAAAAATCGGTCGCCGCGGCTTCCACGATGCACAAAGCGAAGCGAACCACCGTGAGCATCGGTGGAGCATTGCGATCAAGTGGAACCAAGGCGAGGCTTGAGACTCACGAGCGCTAGGCTCGCGGGCGAGATCGCGGAGCGAGGCAGCGATACAGCCCTGGTGATCTTTGGGCGCCAAGGACCGGAATAGGCAAAATGGGGCGGCGAGGCTCACTGGCTGTGCGATGCGGCTCAAGGCGGCTCGAAGCGGCGCTACGCTCGAGTTCTTCTCGTGAGAGAAAATTTGGGCGGAGAAAGGTGAGAAGCGAAGGCGATGGCCCGAATGAGTGCGGTGAGGTTATGAAGCTCGCGTGCTCTGAGGGCGGAACACGAGGCAAATAGGTGGCGGCGGCGGGTCGTGGCAAGCATGCGCGCCGGACGCGGCTTTCGGTGAGTGCGGAGAAGGCGAGGCGGCGACAAGTGGGGACCACGGTCGGCGATGCGGCCAGCGGTCGAGCGGAAGGTTGACTCTATCGGAAGATGCGGCCGTTGGATCACGAAATGGGCGGTCGAGATTGATGTATGCATTCGGACGGTCGGTTCGCATGCGCAGCGTGGATCGTTCGATTTGCATCGGACGGCCCGCGATCAATTGGACTCGCGAGCGGTCAGCTAGTTGAGCGACGAGTCAAGTGGCGTAGAGTCGGACTCGAGCTTTGAGTTGGGTTCGGGCAGAAACGATGCACAGATTTTGATTTAAAAAGAGAGAAGGTTTGGGAATTTTAGAGGTAGACCCAGAGCTACAAAAATTTCGAAATTTTTATGGTAGCTACTAGGGACAGAGGACAACCTTGTATAATTTTCCAGAACTTTTTATGCACTGCATTATTCTAGAGAAAATTCACAAGCTGCTGTATGCAGGTGTTGATTTCAAGCAGTTGACTTGGCCATTTGAAATAGCAAACAAAATCTAAAAATTGTGAAATAATTCAGGGAGGTAGATAGGATGATCAAGATGCTAGGAAAAATAGCTTCAGAGGATGATCACAAGTTTGAAGGCTAGAATCGATAATCAACAATTTCCAATCACAAATTAAATTCTACAAATTGGAAATTGCTAGGAAAATTGTAGGAACTTTCAAATGATTTGAAGAGACAACAAAAGTTTTTATTTCTCCTCAAAATTTTACATTTGAAATACAAACCCTAAGTTAGGGCTTACAAATCTCCCCCTTACAGAATCTCGGCAGAGATTGATCCTTGGAGAAGAAGGATGGGTGTGCTGCTGGAGGCGATCTTCAGCTCCCCGTGGCTTCATCCTCGGTGGTTTGACCACTTTGAACTTTAGGAACTTGATCACACGGTTCCTTGTTGCGTTCGACTTCTTCGAGGATCACGAGCAGGACGCTCACGATAAGGCGGATCTTCACGCACATCGATATTTTCCAATGGTGTTTCCTCAAGCTGGAATACGGAGGCACTTCTTCAATTGTGACACATGGAACATCATGCCCCCCGAGTGTAGCGGCAACTCCAACGCATGCAACGGCTCCCACTTTCTTGATGATGCGATATGGCGAACATATCGAGAGCTAACGCCCTTGACAAGCAGCGGTGTCCCTTGGTGAGACTTTGAGATACACAAAAGTCATTGGGTGGAGAAACTTAGCTCACGGCGGCGGCGATCGCATAGCTCTTGCACAGGTGAGCTACGGCGCGAAGTGCTCCGCGAATCAGCGCATGACTTTCTGCCTCATTGATCGAATCGGGCCAAGCGCGCTTTCACGGTTACGGCGGTTCAACGGTGTTACTGCGCGCATCCGCCTAAGCCTCAAGCGGTGCCATACCAGACGCTGAAAATTTGTTGTAGGAGAACTTCGGCAAGTGGTAGGCACTTCTCCCAATTCTTCCCATAGGAAAGAACACAAGCGCGAACATATCTTCAAGCACTGGTTGGCGCTCCGTCGACCATCGATCACGAGGATGATAGGGTGAAATTTGAGCGAAAGGCGGGTACCATGGCCTCCTGCGGTGGTGCCAAAATCGGGAAGTGAAAAGAGCCCGATCGACACTATATCGTTAAGTGGCACACCATGCGAACTCACAATGCGGGATATGTAAAGATCCGCTAGTGATTCACATCAATCTTGATGCCTGCTGGAAGAAATGGGCCACCCGTCAATCGATCAATTATAACCCATAATGCATCCTTCCCAGAAGTGCAGGGGTAGACCGGTGATGAAGTCCATACCAGCGAATCCCATTTCCACTCTGAGTATAGGCAAGGTGGAGAAGACCAGCTGGGCGTTGATGCTCGGCCTTGTGGCGACAACATCGTCACATCGGCCACGAACACGGCAATCTCGCGCTTCATGCGAGTCCACGAAATCTCGCGCGAGATCTTGGTACATCTTGGTAGCCCGGGATGGATGGACAAAGCGAATCATGGGCTACGGAAGGATCAAATCCATAACTTCGGGGATCTTTGGGACCACGGGCTTTGCCCAAACCATACAACACGTGTTCATCTTACGTGAAACACTTGGTGAACCATCCCGATGTTGCTTGATTTTACGCCATCATCGATTGGCTCTTGCCTTGATCTGATCCACCAGGTTGGTTGCACAACCAAGGCGGCAAAGGAACCATGCTCAACCAAACCCAAGTTGAGGCGGAATTACGCAAGAAGCAGGTTCTTGCTCTTGGATCATCAAAGTATTGCAATACACCTTTGACTAAGTGCATCGACAACCACATTGGCTTTGCGGATGATCTTGAATACCCATGTCATAATCTTTGATTAATTCTAGCCATCTCCTCTGCTGAGGTTCGGATCAATTTGAGTGAATAAGTATTTCAAACTCTTGTGGTGGAATACACCTCCACGTGATTCTAGATCAAATAATGCCGCCAAATCTTGAGTGCATGAACCACCGCGACAAGCTCTAAATCATGGGTGGGATAGTTGAGCTCGTGAGGTCTCAAGCCTTTTGCATGAGGCAAGCTGCCTTGCCTTCTGCATAGAACACACCCAAGTCCCACGAGAGGCATCACAATAAATATCGAAGCTCTTGCGGATATCGGAAGAGTGAATTTGGAGGTGAAGTCAATGTTGTTTGAGCTCTGAAAGCTCTCATCTGGCGAGAGGACCATACAAACTTCTTGTCCTTCTTAAGCAATTCGGTCATCGGCTGCGATTTTGGAGAGTTCTCGATACGGCGATAGTAGCAGCTAAACGAAAACTCAGCACATCGGTGGTGACTTGGTGGCCCCAAGATAGAACATCGACTTTGGGATCCACGGCTATGCCTCATTTGAAAGAACATGGCCCAGAATGCCACTTCCTTCAGCGAACTCACATTTCTTGAACTTTGCATATATTGATGTTCCGCAACTTGCCCAAAACAATCTTGGATGCTCGGCATACTCTGCTTGATCTTGGAATAGATAAGAATGTCATCAATAAAAACCACCACAAATTTGTCCAAATACTCCATGAATACGAATTCATAAGGTTCATGAACAATCTTTGGAGCATTGGTCAGCCGAAAGACATGGCGATGTACTGTCTGAGCCATAGCGAGTAGTGGCCGTTTGAATATCCTCAATACGATCGGACTTGATGATAGCGAGCCTCGGATCAATCTTGGAGAACACAAGCTCGGACAAGCTGGTCAAAAGATCATGTGCGGGCGGATATTTGTTCTTCACCGTCACTTCATTGAGAGGGCGGTAGTCAACACACATGCGCAAAGTCTTGTCCTTCTTCTTCACAAAGATTAGGACAACCCCAAGGAGATGGTGGGGCGGATGAAACCCTTTGCTTGGCTGTCGCCAAGCGCTCTTCAATTCTTCTAGCTCATTGGGAGGCATCCGTCTGGCGCCTTGAAATCGGGCGATGCAGGGCAGCAACTTCGATGGCAAACTCGGATCTCGAGCGGAGGCATCGGGCAAATCTTCGGAAAGACATCCCAAAGTCGGATACTATGGGAACATCTGAATGCAAGGTGGCCGCTTCTATTGCACATAGATCACCCTGCAGTGGCGAAAATCCGACCTGCTTGGGAAGCTGGTAAGATAGACAGTCTTCTGGCACTCATCACCCCAAGTCTTTGGGACAACCAATCCATGCCAAGAATCACATCGGTTCATTGGCCAGGCGAGAATGAGATTTGCCAAAAATCCTCCTTCAACTATAGAAACATCCGGAAACGTAAATCGGCTCTCATTTCAGACCAGGCGGATGAGCAAAGGAACTCCCAAAGGAACACAGCGAAGACCACTAACGGCAAATGATCTTGAAATAAAAAATCGATGCTCGAGTCAAATATCTTGCGGCGGGGCGAGAATTAACAAAGTGTACCAATCACGACATCAGCGCCTCTGAGCCTCCTCGGTGAAGGTGGTTCACTCGACGACATTGCTCGCACTGCAGGTCTTGAATAATCTTACGGTGAGATGGTGGCCGCTCCGCCGCGTCCTCCATTAGGGCGAGGTCTTCACTAACACTCTGACGAGCATTCGCATAATGGCCCTTGTTGTGGCGGAAAACAATCACCTCGGCGCCGGTTGCGAGACCGCTCTCGCTCTTGGATCGCGAGCGCCGTGCGTGGCTGAAACACGGCTGCGGTGGGCGAGGCTGTGCGAGATGGTCTGGCGCCGGTGGAGCAAGCAGACCCGCTGGTCTTGCGACCGCGAGCGAGGCGGTGTGAAGCGGTGATCGCCTCCCATTTGCGCTGCGAGACTCACCAGCGCCTTC
Organism: Ampelocalamus luodianensis; assembly: GCA_036346255.1. NCBI lineage: Eukaryota > Viridiplantae > Streptophyta > Magnoliopsida > Poales > Poaceae > Ampelocalamus > Ampelocalamus luodianensis. The sequence goes on from JAYEVH010000225.1 coordinate 206,302, forward strand.
GCCTTATGCGGCAACAATGGCCTTATCTACCAAGGCTGAAAGTGCAGAAGTCCACAATGGATAGCTTGTCCTGCGGCTCCTCGGACAAGCCATCCATAAGCTTCTCTGCTTAGCCTCATCGAGGCCACCTCACGAGGGCATAGAGCGGATGATTGAACTCGTAAAGGTACTCCGTCACGGACTTGCGCCCTTGCGGCGCGAGGAACTCCTTTTCTTGGCTTCATCGGTGATGCAGGATGTGGGCGGCAGCGGCCGGAACTCCTCCCACGACCACATGGCCCGCGGTGCATGGCGAATAGTTCTCCCACCATGAGAGTGCCGCCCCAGGTGGTGGGGCCGCGCGCCTTGTCTGCGCGGCGCGAGCTATGTTGAGCTTTACGCTCAACCATGCGCAATAATCGTCGCATCGAGGGGTCCTCGAGGCGGGAGAAAGTCGCGATTTGTGTGCGGAGGAACTCTGCAAGTCCCAGCGATGCGGTGGCGCCACCGGCGAGTGGGTATTCCTAGCAATAACCTCCAAGATGCTGTCCCGGTCCATGCGGTTTCGCTCGATCGGCGAACCTCGCCATGGTCGGAGGAGGAAGCTCCTCATCATGACGACCTGTTGCCGACGCCACGCGTTCTCGGCCATCTGTTTTACTAAGACAAGTTAGCAACAAATTTAAGAGCAAAAGCGAAAATTCATGGCAGGTCCAGAGAAACAAACACAAAGCGGGATAAAGTTCGACCACCAAAAATCGGACACATAGCAACTCATACATATCTTACCCTTATGCTCCCTAAATTTTACTTAGACTTAATTCTCTATGGTTCTCCCAAAAGGCTGATTCTACCATTAGTAACTATCTTTTGAAGGAAGAGAGAAACCAAGTTTTAAACTCAAATTAGAGTAAGATGAGAGTAGAAGGCTAAGATAGGTAAGAGTAAAATCTGAGAATCTGCCTAGGTTTTCATAAACCCTTTTATACTTTGAAATTAAGCTTTTCAAAATATCCTAAAAACGACTATGCTTGGGTTGCTCTACAGTCGAATGGCTCTGATACCAACTTTGTGAGGACCCCAATTTATTTGGTTTGTAATGTAACCAACCACTGGTCCTAGCATCACAAATCAAATAGCGATCCTCGAATATGTATACTTCCCGAGACGATGTACACACCTCACAACAAAGTATGCATCAACTCCATTCCAAACATAGAGTCCAAACATCACACTACAAAGCAAGATAAACAAATAGTAACAATATTACAGACATGGAGGCGGGCCACCAAGATACCAAATAGACAACAACGGCAGTGAAGCAAAGTGCCATAAGATGGCTATAAACAAAGCCAATCGGTGTGCCTCCAACCCACAAGGCATCGGCCGGACCGCCAAGACTAGTCGTCTTACTGACGGCGTGCGACTCACGAAGTGAGGCCTGAGGCTCACCTTCTTCCTGCAACAAAACATTAAGCAAAGCACTGAGTACAAAGATTGTCTTTGTACCCGAGCTGGCCAGTGTGAACTAGCGACTTGTTCATATGCTACATGCAGGCTTGTCTAGTGGAGCCATATGTTTTATTTGCATAATAATTTTCATTTGCCATAAGGTATCACAGTTTTAAAGGCAAGTTTGCAATTCATTTTTAAGATTGAAATAGGTAAGGATAATAATAACAGCGAAAGATAAACAACCTAGAAGTGACTATCCCAATAGTCACCACAACAATAACACGAATCAGTTAGTACCACCCATCAAGTTTTAATTTAAATGTTGAGTCTAGTTCTTGGGACGAGTAATAAGTGTCCCTTGTAACCTAGGGCACAGGCTATTGAATAGTTTTAAACCTGCGGGGTGTACCATGTACCCACACTCCCGGGCCTTTAGCCAGGCACGCTTCAGGAAGTGCTATGCCGCGACTAGAATCTCACGGTGTTTCAATATTGTGTATCATACGACGCTCGTATGGGTAGAAACGCCATGCGCTTACATGGTAAATGAAAAGACAACTACCCACTCGGATAAACTT
>JAYEVH010000376.1:0-219657 GCA_036346255.1 Ampelocalamus luodianensis
TTAGAAGTTTAGCTCTTGCTCGTCAAGTGGACCAATATGCACTTCTGTACTTTGAATTATTTAGAAGGCCACGTATGGTGTCCACCTCAAGATGTGTATGACCACCAATAGGAAAGATGTATATGTTAGGGATGCCTCATCACTTTGGAACCGAGAGGGAGGAGAGGGAGGCGGGAACAAATTCATGGAGGAGAAACACATGCGCCAACAAGGGAGAAGAAACCCATGTGGCCAACGAGAGGGAACGTGTTTCGTGGATAAAACCCAGCACATACGCAAGGTCAAGAAAGACATATGGTGACATGGCAACAAGTGTTACATCTGCATAAAAGAAGCATCAAGTGCATCGAACAAATTCGCAAGCAAGCTAAGAGAAGGAACGCCACAATACAAGGGAAACCGAGAGGGAGACTAGTTTAAATTTCCAAATTAAAGTAGGACGTTTTTGAATCAGATTATCGTTCATGTGAACAAGAATCGACTCTGACATCAGAGCAAAGGAATGTAAGGTCGACTCGGATTATCAGAAAGTACTCTGTTACCGCTCATCCATGTTTTTGTGCTTGGGAGGCTATATAAACCCCCATGGCCTCACCATAGAGGTAGACCAGTTTATGCATAAGATTGAAACATAGCTATTGCTTGTTCTTTCGACACCGCAGTTCATGCGAGGACTTTGAGAGAGAATTAGGCGATCCATTGTTTGTTCTCGCAACTCGTGGTCAAGCCGCTGCTCCATTGGGAATTAGACTTCTGGCGTCGCCGCTGTGGTCTCGCCACAACAACTACCCTGTGTTTTGGGCGATTCAAGAGTTGATGGTTCGTGCATTGGCGCGAGTGTTCATTTAGCGACATCGCCTACTTCGCATCAACTATCCACTGCCTCACCGAAGATCGCCTCCCCGTATCATATGGTATCGATTCTAGGTTTACTCAAGGAGAATTTTTACCCGTAGTTAGATTCGCTTTCATCCTATCGCCCAATAAACCAAAATTGCAATACCAAAACCGTAGTTTAATCTGTTATTTCTTGCATTTAGTTAAGTTTTCATCCATTAGAGTTTTTGTTTTTAGTGCTGATCCATGTGTTCCTTTTTATGCTGTTTAATCATTGTGTTCACATAAACCGCACTAAATTGTTGATTGAACTTCTCAATTAGCACCCAAAAAGAGATAGCTGACCAAACACTTTGGGTTTCTTGAGCTTCACTTATATCCTTTCATCCTTGAGACTAGCTTTTGTACATTGCACTAGTGCTGTTTTTTAGTTTATTTACACGTTGTTGAATTGTGAGACTTGTGCAATCAAGAGGAGCAAACCCTATTTCGCCATTGCAATAAGAAAAGAGGAAAAGGCAGCCTGTTACAAGAAAAAGCCACGGCTTGAAAAGGTATTAAAAACAAAAAGATCAAACCCACAAATACCAAGCATCAATTTTTTCCTTTCGGTTTCTTAATAGCCAAGGGCTAAGAGCTTTGTTCATGCGGTTTTGAGAAAAAAACAAACAAAAGGGGTCGGCCTAAATTGGGAAGAGTAAACCTAGTCCATAATTCAGATTGTGTATTTAATCTATTTGAGCAATCTTGTGCCCTAACATTGATATCTTTGCAATTGGCTAGCGCTCTCATAGTACTTGGTGCAAAACGAGCTAGTTTTCATCTCAATTTCAGTTTGTCTCTCACTAGCTCATTCCTTTGTTTGCATTAAGTCACATTTATCTTTGTTTGTGCTGCTCATACACTTCTTAAACCTTTTGGATCAGCACATAGGCAAAATACTTTTCTTGGATCATTACTTAGCTTTACAATACCTTGAATATCAGATTGCATAGGATATACACATACCGTCCGAAGCTCCACCTACACCCGCTTGTGTACTCCTTTGCTCTTGGTTACGCTCTACATTACGTTAAGGTCGCCACGTCACAACCGCCGATTTGCCGCCTTTGATTCACTTTGGAACGATAAGCTTGTCTTGTGTTCGTGACAAGGAGTTGCAGCGAGATAGCAAGTTTTTTTTACTAACCCATATAATTTCGCTTGCTATTTGTGAGTTGTATCCATGTCGTCATCGAGAATCCACCGCATACGTGACTGAGTATACACTTGTGTGGGGACGCCACAAAAGCAACTTCATGATCGTGATAATGGTGTGCGCGATGAGCTCGGGTCCGTCGGATCGGATTGAACAACCTCTGAGAGGAGGTTACGCAACTACGCACGGACATCTACAACAACTTCTTGAGCCGCACGCCATGTTCAATCAACCAAACGTGCATCGAAGGATTTTCACGATAAGCCCAAATTTTCTATCCCTATATTTTCCGGGTCGCATGATGTACAAGAATATCTCACTTGGGAGCTAGAAATTGATACTCTATTTCTGATGCACAACTATACCAATGAGAGGAAGCTCTTACTTGCGCCTAGTGGCTTGGCTGACATGCCAAACATTGGTGGGAGCGCTTATTCGTAGCGCATGGAGCGCCATGAATTGCCGACATCACGGAGCGAGATGAAGCAAAGATTTCCGCACGTTTTGTACCTTGCCACTACAAGCGCTTCTCACTTGACAAGTTGACTTGTCCACTTAAAAGGTTTAAATGCCGCTAGTATATCACATGTGAAGGCGATCGAGCATGGGACATTCCTTCTGCACATGTTTCGTAGTGCTGCCCCATTGCTTCATGAAGAGTTTGTGGTTACTGGTAATTGCTCAATTGTTGACCCACAATCTTTGGGGACGGGATGTATCCAAACCCATATGAGAATGAGTGCCACATAGCCAAATTGAGTGAGAATGATAAAGAGAGTGAGCTGTGTGATTCCACCATATGTGAGGTTGAGAGCATCTCTATTGAGTGTGAGAAAGATGCACCAACGAGAAAAGAGAGAAGTAGATGATAGTCAAAGTGAGGTTACTAACGAAATTCACGATTTATTTTCTACTTCTAGTGTTGTTTCTCACATTGTGCAAAGTTGATATTAAAGAAAATGAGTTGAAAGTTGAACAACCAAAGACCGTTGGACGGAAAGACGAGGAGATAACTACGGTGGGGATAGAGTGCTTGCGATCCAATGGTTTCATGATGATTATTTGATATCTACCACACCTACAACAACTGAGGAGGATGGTAAAGGTAACAGTAATGGTGTTGAATTGCATACTCATCAAGAAGAGGTACGTACGAGTTCGATCTCTAGTGTTCCTTTGAATATTCCATGTTCTGAAATTTGTACACTCAATTTACATAATATGGAATTGATTACCCATAAGGACGTTCTTACTAAAATATCTTTTGATGATCTTTTATACTATATCATGTTCGATGTTCATAGAGAGCTATCTAGTGTGATTGAGAATCTTGCTAAAGTTTCATGTTTAAAATCACTCGTTAGTACTTATGCCTACACATATACATTCAATTTGATTGGAGATTATGGTGTAGATGACAAGTTCTATGTTTATCGAATATGCATTACCTGTGATAATCTTGCTGATTTAAACTTGCATGTTTTGCGCAAACCATCTATTGAGAAATATCATGATCATTTTGAGATGGATTTTAATACAAGTGCCTATTGTTTAGAACGCAATATGATGCCGACTTGTTTCTCCTATACATGTAAACAACGTAGTCGTAGTTGAAGCATGGAAGAAACTAAAATTTTCTCCAATATTTGAACAACTTGATCTAGTGGGTCCCTCTTATATCTTGTCCATGTACTTACCAAAGTCGAGGACGATTTTTCTCATGGAAGGGAGAATGATGTGATGAAAGTATCGCAATGTATATATCAAATACATCCTATGGCTGCTATGATCCTAATTATTTTGTGCGCAACAACGAGAATGTCACAACAATTGATGCATACATATACCACGTATATACGTTGTTCTTTTTGTTTATTACACTTTCAAGAAATCATCATGTGCTGTTTAAAGGAGTTTGGATGACAAATATATATACCATGCATATACGTTGTATTTTTTGTCTAGCACACCTTCAGTTATCAAAAGCCGAGGACTAGCTTTTTTGAACAAAGGGAGGATGATGAGGATATCCCTACTACTTATGAGGTTATTCGTGAAGGTGAGCTAAACTTCTCAAACAACAGTGCATTTGTTTCTTAATGAATTTCCTTTGTTGCCAATGAGAATTGGTTACTACCTAAAGCAATACTTGGTGCATTCTCGGTTTGACAAATTTAAAGACTTTGGAACCGAGAGGGAGGAGAGGGAGGCCGGAACAAATTCATGGAGGAGAAACACATGCGGCCAACAAGGGAAAAGAAACCCATGTGGCCAACGAGAGGAACGTGCTCGTGGATAAAACCCTAACACATGCGCGGTCAAGAAAGACATATGGTGACATGGCAACAAAGGTTACATTGGCATAAAAGAAGCATCATGCATCGAACAAATTCGCAAGCTAAGAGAAGGAAACTCACAATACAAGGGAAACCGAGAGGGAGACTAGTTTAAATTTCCAAATTAAAGTAGGCGTTTTTTGAATCAGATTACTATAGCAAGTGAACAGTGTCGACTCGGATTATGTAGCACTTGGTTACTGTTCATCCGAGTTTTGTGCTTGCGCAGAGGCTATATAAACCCCCATGGCCGCACCATAGAGGTAGACCAGCTTTATGCATAAGATTGAAACATAGCTATTGCTTGTTCTTTCGACACCGCAGTTCATGCGAGGACTTTGAGAGAGAATTAGGCGATCCATTGTTTGTTCTCGCAACTCGAGGTCAAGCCGCTGCTCCATTGGGAATTGGGGACTTGGCGTTCGCTGCTCGTGGTCTCGCTGATTTAACAACTACTGATGAGGGCATCCCTAACACTTATACATCTTTCCTATTGGTGGTCATACACATACGAGGTGGACGCCATACGTGACGCTACAAATAATTCAAGTACGTATGCATATTGGTCAACTCGACGAGAGCAAGAGCTAAACTTCTAAATCAACAGTGCTTTTGTTTCTTAATGAATCTTCTATTGTCATTGATGAGAATTGGGTATTACCTCATGCAAATATTTTGTGCATTCTCAGGTTTGAACATTGTGAAGCCTTTGGAACCAAGAGGAGGCCGAGTCAAAGCAATGGAGGAGAAGCTCACGTGGGTCAACCAAGGAGAAAAGCCCAAGAATTCAAGCCCATTTGGATCTTCCACAAGTGCAACCTGAAATTCATCTCGAATCAACTCAGAATTCAATTCGATTCGGTTCGGGACAGCCCAACAGGGCTGTAATAAAAAGGCCATAACTTTTGCATACGGAGTCCGATTGGGGTGTTCTTGGACTTGTTTGAAAGCTTATTCCAAGACCCACACAATGGTTTTGGCCCCAGCTTCAGAAGGCTTACGGTGGCGCCGCTATAACCGAAACAATGTGACGGACTTAAGTTAGGTTTTCCTTTTTGTGTGTTTTTAGGTCTTAGCCGAGTTAGAGTTTGATTCGCATGTGGCCGCCCTAGGTCGTGCGTGAGTCGTGCAGGTGGCGCCTTAAATACCCTTGCCCTCCCTTGTATCCATTAGACCAGTTTATTCATAAGATTGAAACATAGCTATTGCTTGTTCTTTCGATCCCGAGTTCATGCGAGGACTTTGAGAGAGAACCAGGCGATCCAATTGTTCGCTCGCAATTCAAGGTCAAGCCGTCGCTCCATTAGGAATCGGGACTTGGCGCTCGCCGTTCGTGGTCTCGCGACTTAACAACTACCCGTGTGTTGTGGGCTTATTCAAGAGTTGAGGGTTCGCATTGACGCGAGTGTTCAGCTACTTCGCATCAACTATCCACGGTTTGTCACCGAGAAGATCGGGCCTCCCGTATCAACTACCCGGTGTGTTTTGGGCGTATTCAAGAGTTGAGGGTTCGTGCATTGGCGCGAGTGTTCACTAGCGACATCGCCTACTTCGCATCAACTATCCACGGCTCCTCACTGCGAAGATCAGGCCTCCCCCGTATCACACAGGATGCAAGGTGGCATTAAGTCGTTTCATCGCACGTCTGGGAGAAAAAGGACTGCCTTTCTTCAAACTTCTAAGGAAACTTGAGGGCTTTGAGTGGTCGGAAGAGGCTAACCTAGCCTTTGAGGAACTCAAGAGGTATCTTACGAGTGCTCTGCTCGCTTCGAAACCGGAGAGACACTCTTAATTTATTTAGTCGCCACGCCACGAGCAGTGAGCGCAGATCGGTCGAGAATGTGAGAACGCATAACGACAAGTTTACTACATTAGCGGTTTTACACGACCTAAGGAGCGCACTCTCGTGTTCAAAACTTTATATGCCCTCCTCGTGTCTTCGAGGAAGTCGTCATTATTTTCAAAGCACAAACTAGCTGCATGCCGCCCGAGTTTCTTGGGAGCGATCCTCCGTAATAGGAAAGCAGACGCATGGCAAAATGGTCGATCGAACTTGAGGCGTTCGATATCCATTTCGTGTCCCGAACGGCCATAAAATCCCAGATCTTGGCAGACTTTGTCGCCGAATGGACAAATCCTGAACCTGTTCAGGATCCCTAGTACGATTCCCATGACCAGTGGACGATGTACTTTGATGGGTCACTTATGATAAGCGGCTCGGGGGCTGGGGTGGTCTTGGAATCTCCTACTGGAGAGACCTTAAAGTATGCCATACAATTAAACTTTCAGGCTACTAATAACGTGGCAGAATACGAAGGTTTGCTAGCTGGTATACGAGCCGCAAAAGCGCCTCGATTCGATGACTACTCGTGAGAGGAGACTCTCAACTAGTCGTGAATCAAGTCGGAAAGAGTACGGTGCTCTAATCCGACCATGTCCCGTACTTATCGGAAGTTTGAAAGTTAGAAAAGCACTTTTAGGCTTTGAGGTACAATTTATCCTCGAAGGATAATTTCCTCATGCACCAAGCCGCTCGTCTAGCTTCCTCCCGATCCCCCGATGCGAAAGGGGTATTTATTGGCCAACAGCCTCTATGATGCTAAGGAGCTAGTCAAAAGTGTGTAAATGTCGGCCATAGCAGCAAATACACCAACCGGCTCGGGCATTGCAAACAATTCCTCTATCTTGGCCTTTTGCGACCTGGGGTCTTGATATCCTAGGACCGTTACCCAGAGCTCCAGGTGGATTCGAATTCCTTTTTGTGACTATTGACACATTCACAAAATGGATAGAAGCTAAGCCTGTAACTGGGATAACAATGGAAGCAGCAAAACGGTTCATGATGAGATGCATGATCACTCAATTTGGAGTACCAAGTCAAATCATCACAGACAATGGCAAACAATTTACGAGCGCAAAATTTTAGGAATTTTGCGACGAGTTGGGAACTCGTTTGTGTTACGCTTCTGTTGTCCACCCCCAAAGCAACGGGGCAGTCGAAAGAGCGAATGGCCAGATAATGAAGGGAATCAAGACCCGAGTCTTCGATTGTAACACCCTGATTTTCAGAATCGGGATGTTAATATTTAATTTGGCGATATATTAAATTTTTGGCTATGTTCTAATTTTTTTTAGTGTTTAATAAAAATGTGGCTTTAAAAAATCAAATTATTTGAAAGATCATGTTTAAAAAAAAATTAAAATTAAAATTAATTGTATTGATCTCTTGTTTTCACATGCATTTCAAAAATCATACCATGATGCATGCATTAGTACCGTCGCTCTTTTTTAGTCCGATTGACTACAGGCGAGACGCCTGTGTGTCTATTCTCTTCCCCAACTTCTCTCCTCACAATCGTCACCAAAAATTAAGAATTCGTCAACGCATGTTATACTATTGCGATCGTTGTTTCGAGAGCGTTCTATTTTAGTACTTATTTCGCGCATGTGAGCTCGTTTGAGCGAGTTGGAGAAAAGGAGGAAGGAATACACTGTAATTTATTTCACTGTTATTTTTCCTCTTCCATCCGAATACACACTACCATTTCTCACCTCCCTATCCATTTGTTTTTGCCCAGCCAAACACCACCACTCATCCCACAAAGTCATCTTTCTTTATTCATCTCCCTATTGCCAACTCCCCATTGATTTATTCCCAGCCGAGAGCACCACTATCAAGCCACAGCCACTACCATTTCTTTTATTCTTCCAACACCTAAGCCTACACATCCATCTTCCCCATTCTTTGTTCAACTCCATCCCCGCAGCCTTTTGCTTTTATCTCCAACCGAGAATAGCCCTCTCCACACTGCCACATTCCTTTCTTTTTATTTTACTCACTGCCACGACATGCCATCCCCATTTCTTTATTCCCAACCCAAAGCACTCACTGCCCATTCTCTACTCTCAGCTGAGCAGCCCCATCACCTTACCATTTTTTTTGTTGTCTTACTGCCATACTCTATCCAACATGCAAAAGCACTGCCATTCATCCCACAACCAAACCACTTAGCCATTTTCTTCTCAGCCGAAAGACACACTTACCACATTGCCATATTTTTTTTAGTATCTCTCACAGCCAACACCTCCAACTTGCAAAGCAACCTCACTGTTTTTTTCCCTTGGTCGATCCCAGCCGAACACATTGCTACCCACTGCCATTTCACTTCCCAACACAGCCCCATCCCCTGCCATGCTCTTTCTCCCACCGAAGCCACTTTAGCTCACTGTCATTTTTCCCACGCCAACTCTCTTCCCCCACTGCCTTCTTCCTCCAACAGAACAAGCACACCATTTCTTTCTCTTCATGAACGCAAACTCAATTTCCACTTCTCTCCTCTAAATCTCCACCAAGAACCACAAATCTCCCTATGCATGCCATCCCTTTGTGTTCATCTTCACCTAAGCATCTCATTTATCCGATTAGATTACGCATGCAAGTTCTTTTGAGTGTTTTGGAGAGGAGAGAAAGGAGGGCAATGGCTATTTTGGTATGAGAGGAGTAGCGACAGCGACCAATGGCTTGACGGCAAGGAGGTGGCCGAGGGTCGAGGCGCCGATCGCACGGCCGCGCGCCACGAGTGTCGGCGGTGGAGGCACCGGCCCAATGGCGAGGTGGAGACGAGGCGCCGCAGCTGGCGCGGCACCACCGGCGGCACTTGTCGAGGCGAGCCGGGGTCGAGGCGCCGCAGCAGAGCCCTGGTGGCGGCGGCCGGCGTGAAGACGAGGGCCGAGGAATATGGCGGCCAGCGGCGACGTGTGGCTCGGTGAGGCGTTGCAATGGTGTGGCGCGGCGGCTTGGCGGCGCTGCAGCGGCAACAAGGCCGAGCCGAGCACCGAAGTGGCTAGCAGCTCCATGCAGCACGGCAGCGGCTCGGCGAGGCACGGTGGCAGCCCAGTGCGCAGCATGAGGGCGCCAAGGTGCTGTCCAGTGGCTCAGATGAGGCCCGGGTGTGCGGCGACTTGAGGAGGCAGTGGCTTGATGCTAAGGAGGAGCTGGCCAGTGGCAAGGCGGTGGCACATGCATACGAGCGGTGGCCCCATGGGCATGGCCGAGAACGACGACATCAAGGGCGAGCGAGGCGAGGCGGTGTCGACGTGATGGCGTGGTGCATGCGGCGGCAGTGGGATGACGGACATGGACGAGTAGCTAGGCATGGAGGCGGACGAGTTCGGCGACGACTACGGTGGACGTGGACGAGAGGCTAGGCGGACACGGGATCGACGACGACTACGGTGGGCGTGGATGGGAGCCGAGAAGACGGCGTCCAGCAATATTAGGCATGCCTAGTGCCGTGGTAAAATACTTTGCGTTAAATTACGCTATCGCATTACAATATTAGTTGTGCATGTTGCATATTAGCCATGAGCATAGCATCTATTTATGCATATTTATTTGTAAAAGTTATTTGGTAGGTTAAGACCGGTGTAACTCTCCGGTTAGGACTTATTTGTGCGTAGGCGGGATTATGTGATAAGATATTGTGGATGCGAATGACTAGATTGTTGTAGCGAATTTGTGTATTGTTGCTCGATGAATGTCGGATTAAGTATATTATTGGATTGTTAATCGGATAATATTATTTTGAGAGACATGGAAAATTTGTGGTAATCTTTAGAGGATAAATTAATTGGAGGTTTCTTCTCACATTGGATTAGTAATTTTTGGAGTTAGGACGCATAAGGATTTTACGATCTATTACTTGATGGATAGCTTTTGTGATGATATGTATTGAGATATGGAGATTGAATCGGGGATTTATTTAATCATGAGCAAATGGATCGGATGATTTTAGCATTAGTGTGTGAGTCATTTGTGCTAGAATTTGGAGATGGTAGGAATGGATTATTCGGTTTTAGATAACTAATTGGATTGCCATGTAATTAGTAGATAAATCCTATGTGCCAAGTCGATGCAATTGTACTCTCTTTTGGATTAGTAGCTAAATGATTATTAGTCGATCGTAGAGACGCATATGTGATTGGGTTGGTAGATGTCGTTCACAACTAATTTCGGTGGTATGGATATAAGTTGATCGATTAGTGAGCAATTAGATGTTGGATGTGTTCTTAAATTGTAAAGATCATTAGGTATCGGTTTGTCAATTAAACCTTGATCGGTGGGAAATTGAGTGTATGCGATTGTGATTTGCCGAGGTGAGACTAGTAGAGCTAGATAGTTAGCATTAGCTTAAATAGTATATCAGAGAACGATCGATGGATTCAATCATGGTCATATGCCCATGAGTCGGTGAATTTCGTGTAATTATCGGATAGGTTGTATATTTGGAAGATGGTGAGTTCGGGCATCACTCGATGGATTGAATACCTTGATAATGTCCTAGTGGAGGTTAGTATGGGATTTAGATCAAGATATGAGAATATGATTGGAGAGTGTTATGCATGTGATTGGATTCGACACCGAAGAATCGGTTAAGTGTATGCTTATGAAAAGATTAGATTGTCGGTAGATATTTTCCTTTATAAAATAAATGGAAAAGAAAATAAAATACAAGGGCCCTATCTGTCATTGACAAAGGCTAGGGAAGACCGTGTATAAAAAGGATTTAATTCCATTTAAAATGCAGAAAAGAATTATTTTTACACTAGAAATTGAATTAACTTTGAAAATTCTTAGAAAATTCATATGAACTCCAAATGGGATGAATCCAATTGGGTTGTCCATAAAATAGTATTCTATATTTAACCATGTAGTTTTTATCTCCACTAGAATTCTGTAAATTTTCACAAAATAATTAAATTCGGGTGAACAGTAACAGAACATTGATTTTCATCATTTTCTGAAAAACTGATTTTCAAATTGCTATAACTTTCACATATTAACTCCAAATGAAATAATTCTTTCACCTAAATTCATATAAAATCATTATATAGCTACGGTAGAAAATTCATTAATTTTTGAGCACTTTGAATTTTTCAACTTTTCTCGATGTTTATTCGATATCGTCTTTCTATACCTTTGAACAAGGCAAGCATCCTTTGAACTTTCTTTTTGCATCATATTTGATCCCAGTTTTGTTAGGATAGATGCAATGATAATTGCTTGCATACTATTTTCATATTGTCGTTATTTTTGTGATGTGTAGTTTAGTTATGTCCTAATTCATTGAGGTTATCCTTAAATTATTCCAGCACTACATGCTTAAGATAGGATGTGTGAATTTGAGTTATTCGGGTTTGCTTAGACCAGTAGTTTGAATGTCGGGAATAACCCGACAATTATGGGATAAACACAACTCTCTTTATATATACTTTTGTTTCAGATCTTCGTATCTATTTTATGAGTTAAATTTTGACATTTTAAAGAAGTTTTTGGTGTGGACAAGTGTTGGTTAGTGATGGTGCTTTGTGCACGACCTTTGGGTAAGTGGTGGACTTGTCTAGACAATTAAGGACCGAACTTTGGGTACCTGCTGTTCAAGCAACACTCGTGCTATCACACGCGGTATATGGGTGCTGTATGGTTAAGTAGAGGGAAGGTTTTGTTGTGTTGAGTCCCACGGTGGTGAAATTGTAAGAGCATAGGACCGAGAAATCCTATGTTTTCCTTTTGGGCCGATAGGATGGAGACATTAACGTCTTGTATTTCCTAAGAGCCCTGGGTTGAGGGAATTAGCTCAATGGGATCTTCTTGCTAAAAACGACCACATCTTGATTTACCCGGCCGGCATACCATAGGAAGTATGCTATATTCGGAGGCATCTGGAGGCTTACGGGCTAATCAAGTCGTGTGGGTAAAGTAGTACACCTCTGCAGGGTATAATCTATTCGGATAGCCGTGTCCACGATTATGGACGACCGCTTGTAATTTGTGGCTGCTTATTGTTAGACTTGGAAGTAAAATTGTGGGTAAACTCGGTATTGTCATGAATGGGATGTTCATGCTTGTTGTTGTATCAAAGTGGACAGCCACTTTGCTATTTGTATGATTTGTTTGTTATTTAATTCATTACTTGTTCACATGCTTTACTTCTACTTCAAATCTGATTTTGAAATGGCACTTGAAAAACTAATATGTGTAGGTTGTACCTTGTTGCGTCTCTTTTGCAAGACTAAGCCAATATGAGCCATCCTTTGGAACAGCCTTATGCATAACTAATTTTTATTTGTGTAAGACTTGCGAGTACTCTTTTGTACTCAGCCAGATGTTTGCTGGCTCTTACAGGTGAGGAAGATATCGAGCCCGACGAGCTTGTCAGTGTTGATTTAGGCGACACTGATGAGTAGTGCTATCATTTAACTCCCAGTCGGTTGTCGATGGGTTATGGGGCATACCACTGCTAGTCTTTTGTTTTATTTACTTGTTTCCGCTGCTACTTAATACTCTTATTTGAATTTGGCCGGTCGGCCGTTTGTAACCGTTGTAGACTTAAACTATATTGTTGTCTTTTGGACTATTGAGGTGTGTTTGTTGTATGGATGTAATCAACGTTGTATGAGAGTATGAGTATATTGGTCGCTGATCTTGGGAGCCAATATAAGTCATGCTCGCTGTTCATGGCTTCCTATTTAACTCACTAAATGTAGTGCTTGACTTGTTGGAGAATCGACAATCATGTAGTGCTCGCAGAGGAGCAACGCGCATGATCGTCGGGGCTCTAGTTTTTTGTTAAGCCTCTCATTTAGATTGAGTTAAGTTGGAATCCATTTACCGGAGATCCAGAGTTATGTCCTTAAGACCCTGCTTAGTCTCAGTCTTATGGAGATAACCCGGGGTCCCCACAGCATTGGTATTAAAGCCATACTGACTGTAGGTTAGAGATAGCACTAGCGTTAAGTTTAGCAAGTCCTTTGTCAAAATTATTTTCAAAAATATCAAACAAATTCGGAAAGCTAAGTTAGGAATCTCTTTTATTCCTCATCCATCTTAGTATCATTTCTCACCTTATTCTCATTTGAATTACAAATTTACTCATCTTACCCTTCTTGTCCTTGTATGAGTGGTCAGTACCTTGTCAAAGAGACCCAAGCAGAAGATGTAGATGGATACCCGGCACTACTTAAAGCCATGATGTGGAGAGCGAACTTCACATATCAGCCAACCTACTCCATCTATCGACGCAATAGAGGACCAGGGATGGAGGAGTATTTGGCAGTGATCAATATCTTTGCCAGACGTGTGACAAGGAGTATCCCATACGGATTCCAGGCACGTGGCACCTCTGAGGCCACGGCATTGCAGGAAGTGGCTCGTGTGGCCATGAGCCATCTTCGTCACGACTTGACGGAGTTAGCTTAGCCGCCATACTACCACTTTCCTATGCAAGCAAGGGGCGCAGAAGTGAACACTTTTGCCAGGACTCAGTCTAGGAAAGACACTCAAGTGCGACAGCTAGCAAAGTTGATTCACAACCCGGGGTCCCCACATCGATCAGCTTGTAAAGCACTCGGGGGTTTGGGTACAAGAATTACCCTCAGTATTATGGGCAATTCGTATGACAGCTAGCCGAACTATAGGAGAAACAACTTTCTTTCTAGTCTTTGGTGCCGAAGCCATGCTTCTGCCAGAACTAAAGATCAGGTCAGCATGAGTCAAAAAGTTTTACGACTCTATTCAAGAACAACTTCAAGCATACGACATTAACCTGCTCGAGGAAAAAAAAGGGACCAAGCCTTAATTCGATCAGCAGTCTACCAACAAGCCCTGCGCAGATACTACGATCGTAAGGTCCAACCTCGTGGCCTTGCTGTAGGTGACTTGGTATTGAGGATTATCCAATCCCAGTCTAATCGGAACAAACTTTCCCCCAAGTGGAAAGGTTCTTACACTGTGGTCGAACTAACGCGTCCAGGATCGGTACGACTTGCAATGGAAGATGGCCGTGTTCTCTCAAACTCTTGGAACATTGACCAGTTATGCAAATTCTATGTGTAACAAGCTTCTGTGACAACAAAGTATTAGGTTCTTCCTATCTTTTTTGTCTCTTTTTGAATTTCTCTTTTATTTTCGACCATTATTCATCCGCTCATTTCCCCTTTACACTGGTCGGAGAAAGGACATCACATCTAGTCGAAGTCTCTCCTCTCTGCATGTGGTCCTACCCGTTGGAAGGAGCTTCCTAGTGCCGCTTTGTTCTTAACTATTGCTACCAGTACAAAGCTTTTTGGTCTCGGAAACATGGTTGAAAATTTTTAAGCAAATTCATGTGACCTTAGCTTATTTATTCATTTTGAAAAATACTCTAAGAAGAGCGCACTTTTGAGATTCATTCGACTGCTTCCGGTTAACTTGATTGGTTTTAACTAGTCGGAGGAAGAAACACACCTAGTCGAAGCTTTCTCCTTTCTACACGTGGTCCTGCCCACTAGAAGGAACTTCCTAGCGTCGTTCCGTTTCCTACTCTTGCTGCCAGGGCAACCTTATCAGGTACAATGAGAAAAGTCGGATGAATTTTTAAAGTACTCTAGATGTTTGATTTACTCAAGTTATCGTTATTGATTCGATTAATCTAGTTGGAGATTGTAACATAACTTAGTCGAAGCCTTTTTTCTCTGCATGTAGTCCTGCCCACTAGAGGGAACTTCCTAGCGTCAATCTGTCTCCACTCTTTCAACTAGTGCAAGACAATCGATATTCGAGAACTATAAGTCGAACACACCTCTCTGTTTTCATAAACCCTTTCTTTACTATTTTCTTAGTTTATTCCCAATAAACTAAGAAAATAGTTGGGGGCTAGGATAAAGTTATAAACATGACTTCATTTCTTAGTCTTAGTTTTTTCCGAGTTATCATCTTACGAGTTCCTAACTACTCTACAAGATGATTCGTAGGAAAAAAGAAGGAGAAAGGAGGAATCGCTCATATCTGGTCTGATTATTTTTTCCTTTTTATTATCTTACGAGTTACTAACTACTCTATGAGATAATTTGCAGGAAAGAAGAAAGGATCATATATTTATACATCACCAAAAAAAGTCTTGTCTTTACGAGTTCATATTACAGACTACTCTAATAAAGGAGATTCTATCTGCATCTCCTCCGTGACCTTCTCGCCAACCGATTGCATCTCTTCGATCAGCTTTTCTGCTTCAGATTCGGTGCAGTCGAAGTCGGCTTCAACAGAATGTGGATTAAGGTTAGGGTCACGGGCCTTGAGTTTTGCTAAACAAAGCTCACAGCTCCTTTGACTGCTTCCCTTATCGAATGATTCTTGTTGGTCTTCAGAGTAGACACCAACTCTTGAAAGGTATCGACCTGTTCCCCAATGGCACTCGTATGAGCAGCCATTGTGTCGTCGCGAGGAGCGACCCTCCCGGCACGAAGTCCATCGAGTACATTGTTCAGAAGTGAAATGTTGTCTTGAAGATTGATCTTCATTGACTTCATCTCCTCTTGTGTACAAGTCGAAGCCTCGTGGAGTTGTTTTATATCAGTTAATTGCTCTGAATGGAGTAAGGATTAATTAGATAAAATAATTCTATGAGAAGATAAAACAAATTAGTAGCAGATAAAAGATTTACTTACCCGCTAATTGAGAACCTAACTTCTCAATTTCCTGGTCTTTATCCTTCGCGATGCGGGAGATCTCGCGGACAACCGAGAACTTCTGCTGGACCTCGACCCGAAGAGCCCCCACCTCGGCCTGAAGGGCCTTATTTTTGACTTCTTTTTCTGCAAAAGAATAAGAGGTTAAGAAGGCAGAGATCAAGATCAAAAGCAGTCGTAACTCCACGTACTATTTATTTTTTCCTACAATCTCTGAGTTGTAGAGTTAGGCTCCTGAAGCTTCTTCAGAAGGTCGGTGGCCTTATCCTTTAGCTTGTTCTTCTCGGCTTTCTCGAAGTCGAGTGCATCAGCTAAAGTCTTTTCATCACTCTTAAACCTGAAAGGTTAAAGGAAGACATGTATACACAGATGAGCGATCGTAAGTATTTCTTACGACCGATGGGTGATCGTAAGTTTTCTCACGATTACCCGTAAATAAGTTCTTCTATGATTAGTACCAAGTCGTAAGTTTTCTCGACAATCTTCTATAGTCATCGAGTAATAATCGGCTTGTAAAAACGACACGAGAGTCGGTTACTCACCACCTCTCTGCTTGCTCGCAAAGCACCTCTTTCTCTTGTCGTAGTTTGACAAGTTGCCGATTGTACCCACAAATCGTAGCAACTTGCTCTACGGCTCTCTGCAAAGAAAAAAAAACGATAAGAGACAGGGGTAAAACCGTACGTGAGTATCGAGGAATACTTACATTCATGTTTGACCAAGCAAACATGGACATTATTCGCGACGAATGCTTCAGCCCATCTATCTCCTCGACTCGTTTCCACCAGACCCCCTCGAGACGTTCATTGTCAAAGACATCCCCGCAATTGGAAATGCTGCTGGGGTGAGGAACTCGGTCATGAGATCGGTAGGCAGAAGATCCTACGATAGAATCGGGGCCAAAGAAATCAGAGCAAAAGTTAAAATATTCTTCTTCCTTTGACTCGGTGACGGGAGCACCACCTGGAGGGCCAGAAGGAACGTCCTTGACAACCTCCTTACCGGTGCGGTGGTTGGAACTCCCACCACCACTAGCTTCCGGTGTTTCCCTCACGGCCTCTGTCGCCTCCTCTTCAGTCTCTACGACGGCCTCGGTGGTCGTAGCAGCTTCGACAACCTCGGTGGTCATAGCAACTTCGGCAGCAATGACTTCCTCCGTCGTGGGAATAATAGCTGGGCCTTCAGCTACTGCCGCAGTCACACCCTCGCCACCTGAAGAGGTGATAGTGGGCTTCCCCACAGGAGCATCCCTGGGGGCTGAAGATGTTGGGCTAAGATCACAAAACACAGAAGTAAGTCAACTCATAAAAAACAAAGAGTAAATGCAGTTCTTACACTTATGTTTTTTACATACCTCTGCGCGTTGGACCTGACTCGAAACTTGGGAGCAACCTTCCCGACGGAAGGTTTCTTCGACTTCTTATCAACCATCACTGGTCGAGATTCACTCGGGACAATGGGAGTCTCCTCCTCCCGACTTCCCGGGTGGCAGAGATCTGTCTCGACCACCTTAAGAGCGCTGCTCCCCTCGGCCCCAGATCCCACTGGAGCTGCAGTTTCCTTCACAAAAGACATGAAGTTCTTCCAGTTCTCCTTTTCTAGCTGCCTTATGAAGCCACGAGAAGCTAAAACTGCGAATGACTCATTGTCGTAATAGAAGGGTACCTTGACCTTGGGGGTTGTACGCTTGAGGGCAAAGGCGTCTCCCTTTGCTTTCTTCTTTGCTGCAGCCAAGTTTGCAGCGAATTTAGCAAAAGGGGTAGAAGGAGCCGAGCTCGAGCTACCTTTGTCGCCGACCTATACAAGACAACGCTTCTTGGCTGGAGAGGGGATTTTGCAGGCTCCACCTACGCAGTCACCCCAATGACCACCAAATCGACTTCCTTGTCATCTTGGCGGTCTTCTACGCTTACTTTCTGTTGAAGAACAGAAAAAGAAAATGGTCGTAAGTTCTACTACGACCAGTTCACAAGTCGTAAGTATTTCTACGACTATGATATAATCATAAGTACTGCTACGATTACGTCCGGTCGTAAGACTTTCTACGACCAGTACCCAGTCATAAGATTTTCTACGACAAATCCTTTAGTTGTAAATCGTTTTACGACAATAAGTGCCTAAAGACGAAGTCGTTTCTTTTCGATTACCTTTAGGCACTCCACCTTCTCTTCTGCGGTCAGAACCGCAAGAATTTGTGGAGCAGCTATGTTGGACGGACTCTTCTTGCAGACGAGCCTGACGCGAGTGTCAATCTCCCCCTATGGAAGATCTGTACACTCAAACAACACGATTAGCAAACTAAATCGGGATTAACCAAGGACAAAGCCAGAAAAGTAAGTTTTTCTACTTACCATCCTTGTAATCCCTAGTTGGGTCGTCCTTCCCAAGTACCTCCACATAGGAGGAACTCGTTTCTTCAAGGGACTAATACGGTGCGTGATGAAGTCCTTCACCACGTGCCATCCGGTGAGCCCCTCCGACTTCAAGTCTTTGACGGCTTGAATGTAGGGGGCTATCCGGCCGAGATTACCGGGAGTCGAATCCCAGGAAGAGGACCTCTCGACGGCTTTTTCGACGAATGAGAGGTTGTCTTCCTTGATAACCTCCCAGTAAAACCACCCCTTCTTCCACCCCGGCCTCGATGACCGGGTGAACATCTGAATATACTCCTTCGACTTACCGTCGTGGAGCTTGCATCGCAACTCCGACAATTCGGCTCGCGAGCCATTCCGTAGTAGTACTGAAAAAGTTCGAGGTCCGCCGGAATCCCCAGGTAAGCCTCGCACAAATACACGAACACGCTCAAAATTGTGATGGAATTAGGACCAAGGTTCACTAATTCCACCCCGAATTGCTCGAGCACGAGGGTGAGGAAGGGATGAGCAGGCAATCGGAGGCCACACTCACAGTACGCCTGAAAAACCAGAATTTGATCTTCCTCCCCGACGGCCAGTGTTGTCCATTCGCCGCAATCCACTTCACGAGTAATCCCACGGGGATTTTCTTGGCGAACAGGGCCTAGCCATTTCCGACTCAGCCCACTCGGAGACAACCCTAGCCATTTTCTCTCAAAGATGGGGAGAGTTGGATTTGGGAAAGCTCCAAGAAAATGCACAGTATCACTGGCGGCGGAAGAGATGAGAAAGCAATGAACAGTCGGGGTGAATTAGGGAAAAGATAAGAACCCTAGGTCAATCTCCGTAGTACATTTTATAACCACGTGCTTGAAACGAAATGTCGTGGAAGCCCAACGGTTTCCACCACTTCGGGAATTGCTCCAACGGACAGGTCTTTAATCTGCCCGTTTGAAAGTACCGAAACCCTTTTCACACCTCAAGTGAAATTACCTTCTTGACCTTCGGATCAAAAGAAATGCCTATCGGAAAAGATTTGCTTCCGATCATAAGGCCACGATTACCCTAAAGTCGTAAGATTTTCTACGACTACCTTATAATCTTGAGATTTCCAACAAATTGCCTCGACCAAAGCATATTTCTGGTCGAGAGAAATACATGTTGAAAAGTTTTTTATTCAACGTTTTCCCTACAAACTCCTAGTGTCATAAGATCATCTATAACTCCTCAACCAAGTAAGTTATTTTCACTTGAAGCTGGGGGGCTAGATGACGAGGATATGATAATCCTCATTTTATTATTCCATAATCATGCAATAAGAAGTCACATGGTATACCCCTTATTGTTATAAGGGAGGAGTAAGTTAGGTGGTCGTAAGCTCTTTTACGACCACCCCCCTAGTCGTAAGTATTTCTACAACTATAAGTGTAATCGTAAGTCCAGCTACGATTAAATCAGGTCGTAAGTCTTTTCTACGACCAGTACCAGTCGTAAGCTCTTTCTACAACTACCTCCTGATCGTAAGTTCTGCTACGATTAGCCCTGCTACGACATTCTCACAATTAGCTGGGTCCACCCGTCAGAAGACCCATTTACTAGTGAGGATCTGAGCAGTCAAATTAGGTAGTTATACCCGAAATAACTACAGATAATTCCTCACTATCTCTGATTGGTACCTCGGTAATTACTCTCATTATTACACAATAATAAGCGTAATTAGCCTGGAACGATAACAGCCCCAACAACATAGTATAAATAGGTATCTTTTAGAGATAGTAGGAGGAGGCTTTTGGGGAGGAACAGTCAGTAGCAACACTAGGGCAAGACCTTCCGCTGATTGTAATCCAAATACCCAATACAATACACACAGGAGTAGGGTTGTTATTCTCACCGGAGAAGGCCTAAACCTGTATAAAAATCTCCATTTCTCTTTCGTCTGCGTGATCAATTGTGGAGATCCCCCGAATCAAACAATCTTTATGTAAGATCGGTTCTAAAACACCGACAGCCGGGCCTCCATTACTGCCATCTCCGGAGGTGTTCCCGCAGCTTGCCAGTCACAAGGAGGAGGAAGGAGAAGGAAGAAGAGGGGAGAAAGGAGGAGAAGAGGAGAGTTTCTTTGTGGAGCTTGATCAGCAACGTCTGCTGTGTTCAATTCTCTTGTCTAGTGTAGTGTGCGAATGTTTTTGTGATCTTAGAAGCCGAATTAGAGGATCCCATCACCTAGAGTTATGTGAGGTTCGTCCTTAGCTTTCAGTGGACGCAAAGATGACTCAATTCCGAGTTACAGTTTAAAAGTTATGATAAATTCTTTGCTGCTGTCCCGAAAGTCTAATGAGAATTAACAGTCACTGTATTTATTAAAATATGACAAAATTAGAGGCTGAATTAGAAGTGTCGACCGAAACAATTTTTATATATAATCTCATTATCTTTTAGGATTGATAAAGAACACTCTAATTGGATTTGTAGAATAAAATTTATGATCATTTCTTTACTGCTGTCTTTTTCTACTAGGCATATTCTACAACAGATTTTCATCTAATTGTTAGCCTTACTTTTTGGCCGAATTAAAAAATTCACCCAACTAGTTTAATGTGGAAATTTTCGTTATATTTTCATAGGATCTGAGATCACTCCGTTTCGAGTCTCATATCAAAAGTTATGCTTTGTTTAGTACTGCTGTCTAGTTTGTCGTCATGTTAGTCTGTCGGGTTAATTGGGTAGAACGACCATGTGATCCTTGCGTTGAGGTTGATGCGATTAAGCGTTTCAAGTAGCGTCCTATTCACATTGTTTCTTATTCAAGTAATTAATTTGTGTAGGAGGAGAGAATTTGAGATTAGTGGCTTCGTCCATACCTCCTACCGCGTCGCAGTTCGAAAGTCAAGTATAATTGAATTGTCTTGTTTGTTGCTTGTTCCACTTGATTGATGATTAAGCAATGGGTAATTTCGGTATTTCATATTTCCATGCATAAATGATAAACCTTGATTCTTCGATACTATGTTTGTATTCAAAATATTCATTAGTTCCTTCTTTCATGTTCACATGGAAGTGAGTAGTGAAGTCCCATCATTCCAACATGGGCAAGTACCTTGTGATTATTATGGTTGGCGACTGCTGAGTGCTTGTTGTTCATACTGTTATTTCTATGATCCTTGAGTAGATTCAATGCTTCATGCTCTTTTCACGTTTGTTAATCCATGTTTAATGAGATGATAATTTTCATTATTCATAATTCATTCCATTCATTTATTGTTGATATTTCATCCACAGGAGTGGAATGAAAAGACCCATCAATTCCAGTATGGGCACGTAAGATCCACCATTCCAATATGGGCAGATTTGGATCCCCGTATGAAACGTTCTTCATACGGGCCTTGGATCCCCGTATTTTGTGAAATACGGGCCTAAGTGAACACCAATGAGTGTGTCACTAGCTATATTGGTATAAGTAGAAGTGGGGTTCATACATTTCACCCATTCATATGATTTCATCCATTCTACCTTTGATTACTATTCTGTGATGTTATGTTCTTATTCATATGTTCTACATTCACATTCTATTCCGTGATTGATATGTTCATATTCAGCTTTGTTCGCTTTATTCTGTTGTACTTGCTGAGTCGTGGACTCATTTTTGTCGTGTTTATTTGTTTTAGGTAACCATTGAAGACGACATGCATGGGAGGGCTTAGTCACGTGGATCACATCATTCATTTCACATTCTTTCTTTCATTTCACCTTGTTCGCTATTAATCATATGAACTTGTTCTTTCCGATCATTCGTTAAGTATTGGATTGTAATAAATGGAGTATGTTACCCTTCTTTACGTTTATGATTGATTCAATAACTGCATGTGATCCTTGATTAGATTATTGATAGGAATATCTTAATTGACTCAATATACTTAGATATTTAGAGAATGTGAGTCGTCGATGAATTCAGATTAAATTCCTACATTTGTTCCATTAGATGTTGATCTTTATTCGAGATTAATTGTCTATTGTTTGAAATGATTCCACATTGTCATGGTATGTTAGTCCTTTAGGTAACATCTTGGCTTCCGAATAGCCAAGGTGTTATAGTTGGTATTAGAGTAGGCTTTAGGTCCATGGTAAATAAAATATTAAAGTGACACACTGTGCACAGTAGATGGGCTTTAGATCATGTCGTTTGGATGAGCGGATCTGGAGATATGATTTTCGTAGCACCGTTGTTCTACAGTTCTGTCATAATTTTGACAGTCAATATTAATCGGTCATTAGAAAATAGTTAATGAATTATTTAGAGGATCTCACCAAAAATAAAGTTGTACGTATGCTCGTAAGCTTTTCAGGTAGCTAAAGATCATAATTTTTGGATAAGTGTAATGAAAGATTAGTTTTACTCTCGCTGTCCAGAACCTCTAACAAGATTTAGCAGTTCTAGTAATCTGTTTGGTAGGGATAGAAGATGACTGAATCTGGGAATCTCACCATCTAATTTTATGTGGATAATTTAATAAGCTTTCAGTATTATCAAAGCACACTAGATTTGGATAAGTATAAGAAAAGTTATGAATTTTATAATAAGACTGTTCTGTTTTTGGACAGATCGACGTCTATAGAAGTGGGTGTTTTGGGTTGCGCTAGGGAGCGTAGTTCGTCGTGTACTTAATTCTAGCAATGTATTGTCTAGAAATATCCTCTTAGTGTGATTGTTATATTTATTCAGGTGATTTGATTCTGGGGAGGCAGCGCCCTCTTTGCATCATCAAGCTTTGCACGGTTGAGGCAAGTACAAATAGTGATAGAGTAATTAAGAGTGATTGTTCATGTTTGCTGGTATTGTTTGTATATTGTCTACTCATGGATGCTACAATGATGTATGTGTCATTGTTCACGAATGCTACAAGTACAATAACTCTATGGTTTTTTATGGTTTTAGGTACCCCTTACAAGAACGGCATGCATAGGAGGGAGTAGAACTAAGAGTGGTTGCACAATGGCACGAACCATTCATTTCGAAATAAATTGGTTGATGATTTAGTTTTGAGTAAACTGCTTAAAGGATTGTTTATGATTACGCCTTATGCTTGTAATAATTTATAATAGAGTTGATTAGAGGACTATGGATGCCCTTTCGTTTATGCTTTAGTTGTTTAGCAAAATTTGGAAATTCTTTGATGATTAGTCTAAAGTGGATGTTTGGAATATTGATTGTTGCTGGAAGAATCTGTCTGAACCTCTGGTACAACCATCTATACAAAGGAGGTTCTGTCAAAATTTAGTAAAGAAAGACTTAGTTTTTTGTTGTTATTCTTTTAGTTTAGTTGCTTTTCAGGCTCATATTGGGCTGGGGTGTTACACAAGCACTTCTGGAAAAAGGGTACGTATGCGAAAGTCTTAGTCCTTGTGTCGTTCCTGTTATTCTTATTCCTAAGAAAGATGGTACATGGAGGATGTGCGTAGACTGTAGAGCTATCAATAATATTACCATTCGTTATCGTCATCCTATTCCTAGGTTAGACGATATGTTTGATGAATTGAGTGGCTCTACTATTTTCTCTAAGATTGACTTGCATAGCGGATATCATCAAATTGGAATGAAACATTGTGATGAGTAGAAAACAGCTTTCAAAACAAAATTTGGATTGTTTGAATGGTTAGTCATGCATTTTGGCTTATCTAGTGCTCCTAGTACTTTCATGCGCTTAATGAACCATGTCTTGAGAATTTTCATTGGAAAGTTTGTGGTAGTCTATTTTGATGACATTTTGATATATAGCCGCACCTTGGATGATCATGTCGACCACACTAGACAAGTGCTAGAAGTGGTTAGAACTGAAAAGTTGTTTGCCAATCTTGAGAAGTGCACTTTTTGCACTAGTAAGGTGGTGTTGTTAGGCTATATTGTTTCGGCTCATGGAATTGAAGTAGATGAATTGAAGGTTGAAGCTATCCGTCATTGGCCGACTCCCGTTAACGTTAGCCAAATTTGTAGCTTCTATGGGCTTGCTGGATTTTTATCGCCGCTTTGTAAAAGATTTCAGTACCATTGCTGCTCCTTTAAATGAGTTAACTAAAAAGGGAGTTCCTTTTGAGTGGGGCGAGTCACAAGAAAAATCTTTTGTTGAATTAAAGAAACGATTAACCGAAGCATCATTGCTTATTTTACTGGATTTCACTAGAACTTTTGAAGTGGAATGTGATGCTAGTGGAATTGGTATTAGTGGTGTTTTGATGCAAGACCGCAAACTGGTAGCATAATTTAGTGGGAAACTTAGCGGTGCTCAATTGAATTATTCTGTTTATGACAAAGAATTGTATGCTCTAGTGCGAGTTTTAGAGACCTGACAACATTATCTATGGCCTAGAGAATTTGTCATACATTCTGATCACGAGGCCTTAAAACATTTGAAAGGACAAGCTAAGTTGAACCGAAGGCATTCTAAGTGGGTTGAATTTATTAAAACTTTTCCATGCATTGTTAAGTACAAGAAAGGTAAAGAGAATATGGTAGCTGATACATTGTCTAGAAAGAATGTGCTTCAAACTCAATTGGAAATAAAGGTTCCCGGATTAGAGAGTTTGAAAGAATTATATGCTTCTGATCATGACTTTTCAACGCCATATTCCAAATGCAAAGATAGGAAAGGATGGGACAAGTATCACATCCATGATGGCTTTCTATTTCGGACTAACAAGATCTGTGTTCCAGAATTGTTTATGTATTTGCTCTTGTTGCAGGAGTCTCATTCAGGGGGCTTGATGGGACATTTTGGAAGAGAGAAGACCTTTCTGATGTTGGCCGATCACTTCTATTGGCCCAAGATGCGACGAGATGTTGAGAGATTTGTTCAACGCTGTGTGACATGCCATAAAGCTAAGCCAAAACTAAATCCACATGGTTTATATACTCCACTTCCAGTTCCTAGTGCTCCTTGGGAAGATATTATCATGGACTTTGTATTAGGATTGCCTAGAACTAAGAGAGGGAGGGATTATGTTTTTGTGGTTGTGGATCGGTTTTTTAAAATGGCACACTTTATTCCTTAACATAAGAGCGATGATGCGTTACATGTAGCTGACTTGTTTTTCAGGAAAATAGTGAGATTGAATGGTGTACCTCGCACCATTGTTTCATATCGTGATGTGAAATTCATGAGCTATTTTTGGAAGACTTTGTGGGCAAAGCTCGGAACAAAGCCGCTTTTTTCGACAACTTGTCACCCACAAACCGATGGACAAACGGAGGTGGTGAACCGTACACTCTCAATGCTACTACGGACAATGATAAAGAAGAACTTAAAAGAGTGGGAAGATTGTTTACCCCTTGTTGAATTTGCTTATAATTGGGTGGTGCATTCGACTACTCAATTGTGTCCAATTGAGGTGTGTATGGCTTTAAATCGATCACGCTGCTTGATTTGCTACCACTTCCATTGCAAGAACGAGCTAATATGGAGGCTTTCTAAGCATGCTGATTTGTCAAGAAACTCCATCAAAGACTAAAGAGGTCATTGAATTGAAGGTTCATTCTTATGCTTCTAGGGCCAACATACTAGGAAGCAACTGATGTTTGAACCCGGAGATTTAGTTTGGGTTCACCTCCGTAAAGAACGCTTCCTAGAGAAGCGTAAATCCAAGTTGATGCCACATGGTGATGGTCTTTTTAAAGTACTTACCAAGATCAACGATAATGCATACAAGATTGAGCTTGCAGGCGACGACTATGCGGTCAATGCTACTTTCAATGTTGCTGATTTGTCACCATTTTTTGGGCAAGACGACATAGAGTCGAGGACGACTCTTTTCAAGAGAGGGAGGATGATGAGGACATCCCTACGACCACTACTCCAAGTGTGCATGAGACTGTACATGAAGCACCAACCGGTCCATTGACCAGAGCCCGAACCAAGCTTCTGAACCAACAGGTGCTTTTGTTTCTTAATGAGTCTCCTATTGATTATACTGAGAATTGGCAACTACCTCATGCAAATACTTTGTGCATTCTCAGGTTTGAACATTGTGAAGACTTCGTAATGGAGGCGGGGTTCCCGATCTTTCGATGAGATTGATAAATATCGATTTTTTTGGTGGAGGTGACTCTCGCGATCCGACTACCACCGTACGACGACGCTTGCGCCTTAGCAATCGTTGAACCAACTCCGCGGCGTTATTGGCCGTCTTTGAAACGCGATCAACGACCACGAAGGCCTATTCACGCATGCAATCGAAGAACACGCAAGAACAAGATAAACGCAATCTGAAATTGCAAATATGGATTGAAATATTTATAAATTGGGATTCCGAAAGCTGTCTTGACAGGTGGTCATCCGACACAACGGAAGAACAGAAGTTTGCACAATGGCTAAACCTTAACTCAACGAAATCCAAGAAAACTAGAGGGGGTGTGGCCTCCTTATATAGGGGAGGAAGAGCCACAAATCTAAAAGAAATAGCGGGGAGGGACTAAACTCGTAGGATACTGTTCATGTGAACAGTAACCACGCCTCTAGGTGGGCCGCCGGCATATGGGCCAAGTTGAGTTCGATTACAAAGCCCAGATTGGTCCAAACAGGTGATATGACGTCTTTTTTAGATGATTGCGATCAGTCCAGAAGGAATTTGAAGGTGAGGCCGGATCCGTTTGAAAGAGGACGAAATAAGCTTTCAATCAAGTACTCGTGGACCTCCAACGGACTCGGTATGTGAAAGTTATGTCTGTTTTAAGTTGGTGTTGTCAGGCTGATTCCGAAGGCCGAACTGAATTCCAAAACAGGTCCAGCTCGAATTGCTTGCTTGTCTTAGACCAAAAGCGACATGGTGCTGCACATATATATATTTCATCATTAGGTAGCATCATATAGTTCATATAATATAAAGACACTCCTAAAAACAAGCTCACCTGATAATTTAAATAAAGCGTACGAGCTCTTAAATTTGGAACAGTAAGCATAGTAAATATGGTTATATCCATAGGGGTATGTCCTCATCATCCTCCTTTTCTTGAAAACAAAGCCGTCCTTAGCTTTTGTTAAGCTGAAAATAGGGTAACAAAGAAGCCAAAGTGTATGCATGGTATATGTATATGTCATCTGTTTTAACGGTTCTTCGTTGTTGCACAATTAATGTTAAAAGACAACAGCGACCATAAAAAATCATTGCATTATTAACCCAAGAGTAATCATATATGTGAATGATCAAAACAAAAGTTCTCACACAACAATTATTGCAACTAGTTTTGCAAATGTAAGTGAAGTATTTATGCAATTCAAATCTCTGAAGTTGTAAACTTGCAGGGGTAGCATATATGGGCAAATCTACAACTTTTGGAATCAAACAAAATTCATCCATATAATCAGATTTCAATCGAGCAATAGCAAATTCATCTAGCAATGGTGAAAAGATTTGTAAGTTCTTCCATAATTCAACATCTTCATTCAGATTGTCCACACTAGATGGTGTAATAAAAGGTGAACACATAGGTATAGGATGAGCACTAAATTTTATTTTACTTCATAT
Organism: Ampelocalamus luodianensis; assembly: GCA_036346255.1. Classification (NCBI taxonomy): domain Eukaryota; kingdom Viridiplantae; phylum Streptophyta; class Magnoliopsida; order Poales; family Poaceae; genus Ampelocalamus; species Ampelocalamus luodianensis. The sequence continues at coordinate 27,744 of JAYEVH010000376.1, forward strand.
TGAATAAGATTCAGCACACAAGAATTGTTGTTCAAAACAGCAAGCTTTAATTTATCCATGTAATCACAAGTTATGCATATTCGATAAACAATAAATTGATTGTCTACACCATAATCTCCAATCAAATTAAACTTATACCTGTGGGTGTAGGCACTAGACAAGCATTTTGAACATACAATTTCAGAAACTTTCTCCATAGCATGTGACAATTCTATAGGTGAATCCAACATAATGTAACACAAAGAATCAGCAGGAGAAATTCTAGTCAAAACTTCTTTATGTCTAACCAATTTCACATGATCATTATATGCGATTAACGCATCACATAAATCACTCAAAACAGTAGGCAATTCAATTATTTCATCACATGGTGCAATCAAATCAATGCAGTCTGTATTCTCTACTTGAAATATGTGCATATCAGAATTGTTTTCCACTAATTTTTGCTCTAAAATAGCATGAACAGTGTACAAATGTAGTTCTTTAAAATCATACTCACCTTGAGTGATGATAGCACCATGATCTTTACCTTTTTGGCCCTCCTCAGATGATGGAGGCGCTTCCATCTCCTCATCTTCCTTCTCAACCAATGGAGTAGGTGGTGCAATCAACTCATTCTCCTCTTCGGTATGGTTCTCAACTTCCTGCAAGTCGTTAGTCACAGAAAAAGACACAAACATAGGCTTGTTCTGATGTTTTCAATCATCATGTATTCTTAATTTCTCCATAATCGACTTTCAACCTTACAGCAAGTATAAACAAATGAGAGAGAATTATATTCTTTATGAACAAGAAGGTCCTGAATTCCCTGATTAAGTCCACTTAAGAATCTATTTTCTGTAGCTTCAGCATGTTCCTCTAAACCACAACGCAACAAACGAGTTTTCAATTCATGATAGTATTCCCTTACAGTTCTACTACCTTGATTTACACGTTGCAATCTAGCTAGTAAATAATCAACATGATATTTAGGAACGAATTCATCTCTCAAAAGTTTCTTTAATGCATTCCAAGTTTGAGGCACTCTTCCATGTCTATTTAAATACTTCCACCAAAGTATTGCATCCTCAACAAAAACACTAGTGGCAGCTCTAATCTTTTGCCTATCAGACCAATCATAAAATTCAAATTCTTTTTCTAATGCTATTTCCTAGTCAACATAGGCATCAGGATCAAAGTTACCAGCAAAGGATGGAAATGCATACTTAAATTTACCTCGTTCAGGCACAGGAGATGAGTTAATGGTGTTGTTGATCTCCCGAAACTCTCTACTATGTGATCTTGAACCTGTCATGGTTAGCAGAAAATAAGCATATGTCTCTAGCAACTACTAGGATGTGGTGGTTCAAAAGTCACTCACACTCAAGACTTTTATCGAGTTCTTACCAATTCTTACCAAGCAAACAGGGGTGATCGACATCCAACGGTGTCAAGCGTATCTTCGAAGATTGGATGGAGCGATTGCTAGGAGAAGCTCAGCACATGCGGTGTAGAAGAGGTGTAACTGGAAGGCTCAAGTATGGTAGCAAGGATTAGCAACAATCAATTCAGCAAATGCAAGTTGAATAAATGTTCAAAGTACTAGTCAATATTGCTGATCCTAGCCTAATCAAAGTCTATCAAGAGAAGTGTATGCACGCACACGCAAAGATTAATGTGACTTGATGCAAGCAAAGGAAATTCTCACACCAAATGCTAGGAGAGACGCTAGCCAACTACTCAAACCTTTGTGTAGGGGCACAAGATTGTTCACACGATATAGAGCACAAAGATGCAATAACGTGCAATGTAAACAGCTCTCTAGATTGAGCAGAAACAATAACTAGTCTCAAGAGATGAAAACTCAAAGTTTTATATGGATTATATATACTATTTTGAAAGATTTCGACGAGATCTACAACTTTGCAGTTGAGGCGAACTCCAAATTCCGAAAGGAAGATCGAAGGAAACGACAAAAACAGAAACCGAAAACTTGCAACGCAAATTCGGGGCCGAAGATGGCCGATTTTGGGGCACCTGGAGGGCAACTAGTGGCTTATGTAGAAAAGATGCGCCTCATCATTAGCTTCGAAACGAGCATAAGAACGTCAAAAACGGACGCCGTATGCAAAAGTTATGCCCGTTTTACTGAAGGTGTCTCGAAAACGAAATCCTACTCGGACTCAAAACCGTCTCGTGTTCAATCTTGAAAAGACTATATCTTTTGATTCTGTGGGCCAAACTTACTGAATTTTTTTATGGAAGCTTGTGGCTATATGTAGAAGGTCTTCACTAATTTTTATGCACTTTTATTTTCGTTTTCTTTTTCTTCTTTTTTTTTTCTACCACGGCTTTTGTTTTGCAGGTTGCCTCTTTCTCCTTCTACTATTTGGCGACCCTAGGATTTGCCGCAAGTGCTAAATAACATCAACTCTCCCAAAAGATCACAACAATTCTCTCTTTTTTGGATTAACAACCATACGAATTTTCTATTTTTAGTGCGGATTAGAGGAGTTCTAACCCACGAATTTTCTTTTTTTAGATGCAAAACTAAGAACCCTAAAAGAACGATCAAGCGACGCAAAGGAAACACGAGATGCAACTAGACAAAGACTAACTAGACAATAACTAGATCTAGAAATCGGCAACTAGACACGACGATGCAACCAATGATTCAACAAGCAAAATACGAAAAGAAAATTGCAATGGCTCAAAGGGTTGATGCGGATGATAGATGCAATAATTTTTGGGTAATTTTCGGACTCTAGGTATGAAAAACGAATCTACTACTAGAAAACTGGAAAATCTCATCGATCAGCTGAAGCTCTAATACCACCTGATGGAGGCGGGGTTCCCGATCTTTCGATGAGATTGATAAATATCGATTTTTTTGGTGGAGGTGACTCTCGCGATCCGACTACAACCGTACGACGATGCTTGCGCCTTAGCAATCGTTGAACCAACTCCGCGATGTTATTGACCGTGCTGGAAACGCGATCAACCTGACTACGAAAGCCTATTCCTGCATGCAATCGAAGAACACGCAAGAACAAGATAAAACACAATCTGAAATTGCAAATATGGATTGAAATATTTATAAATTGGGATTCCGAAAGCTGTCTTGACAGGTGGTCATCCGACACAAGCAAGAAGCAGTTTGCACAATGGCTAAACCTTAACTCAACGAAATCCAAGAAAACTAGAGGGGGTGTGGCCTCCTTATATAGGGGAGGAAGAGCCACAAATCTAAAAGAAATAGCGGGGAGGGACTAAACTCGTGGAATACTGTTCACATGAACAGTAACCACGCCTCTAGGTGGGCCGCCGGCATATGGGCCAAGTTGAGTTCGATTACAAAGCCTGATTGACCCAAACAGGTGATATGACGCCTTCTTTAGATGATTGCGATCAGTCCAGAAGGAATTTGAAGGTGAGGCTGGATCCGTTTGAAAGAGGACGAAATAAGATTTCAATCAAGTACTCGTGGACCTCCAACGGACTCCGTATGTGAAAGTTATGCCTGTTTTAAGTTGGTGTTGTCAGGCTGATTCCGGAGGCCGAACTGGATTCCAAAACAGGTCCAGCTCGAATTGCTTGTTTGTGTTAGACCAAAAGCGACATGGTGCTGCACATATATATATTTCATCATTAGGTAGCATCATATAGTTCATATAATATAAAGACACTCCTAAAAACAAGCTCACCTGATAATTTAAGTGAAACGTACGAGCTCTTAAATTTGGAACAGTAAGCATAGTAAATATGGTTATATCCATAGGGGTCATGTCCTCATCACTTCGGTTGCAAAGCAATGGAGGAGGACTTTGGAAGATCAAAGGAAGTCATCTTGTGCTATCTCGTCCAGGCTGTATGACCAGGTCTGCCAGCTCTACACCAGGTCTGCCAGCTCTACTACCAGGTCTCAAGCTCTATGACCAATTTCCAAATGTCTATGACCAGTTGCCAAATGTCTATGACTAGTTTCCAAATATCTATGATCAGTTTTCAAAGGTCTACGACCAGCCTCATAAGTCTTACGGCCAATCCTACGACCAGTCTAATGACCACTCCTACGACCAGTTCCGTAAGGGCTACGAGTAGGCTTACGATCAGGTCTTCGACCAGGTTTTCAACCAGGTCTTGAACAGTGCTCGGCAGGAGGCAGTACTCGATGGAAGCCGTGCTCGGTGGGAATAGTGGTCGATGTAAACAGTACTCGGCGTGAACAGTATCTTTTCGATTTAGAGTCTATTTTGAAATCCTTAGCCGATATGGTTGGTTGCGCTGGCCCTAATTGTGTTGTGTGACTTAAGGGCTGCACTATAAATACCCCTCGAGGGTCCTCATGTATCTTCAGACCATTATTATAAAAAATAATAGATTGCAAAGTTTTTTGCTCTTGTTCTTCTTTGTTGGCCGAACCAACTTGAAGGAGAATTGGGAGTTCTGTAACATCCCAAGGTTATGTTACAGAATAAAATAAATAAAGTTATGATTTTGTTGGAATTTCTGAAAAATTTAAAAGAGTTTAATTGCTTTATTTGAATTTCTGGAGTTTAAAAAAAAGGCAAAAATAAAATTTATTTGGGTTTTCTGAAGTTTTATTTGATTTAAAGTTAAAAAGGAAAATTTAAGTAATTTATGGAATTTTCTAAAATTTTAAAAGCTTTTTCCTAAATATTTTAAAGTCAAAACAAATTTATTTGCAAAATTAAAAGCTAACTTTAAGTTGGAAATAATTTTATTAAGTCTAGAATAAATAAGAAATTTTTTGTGATTTTTTCCATAATTTTTCAAAATTATTTTGCTATTTTCTAAAGCTTAAACGAATTAACAGTATTAGTTTAAATGGAAAAGAAATTTAAAACTCCAAAATAGTGTCTGGGCTGAAACCCAGGAACCCAGCCCAAACCACGTAGCCCACACGGCCCAACCCCGCGCGGCCCGCTCGCGCGCTCTCTCCCTCTCTCTCCCTCACTAACACACGGGGCCCGCGTGTCAGCCACCCTCACCCTGACCCCACCTGTCGGCCGCACGTGCACCCCGCGTTAAAAACAACATCGACGCACATCAACCGTTGGATCGCAAATCAACGGCCATGATCTGTCGACACCTCCGGGCACTCCGAACATCCCAATCAATGTGATCCCTCCGATGAAACTTTAACGATCAGGATCTCGCGTGACTTTCGGAGGCCCGAACGTCCCAGCCGTATCAACCGTTAGATCAAAAACGGGCAGCCCGATCTCGATGGCACTACTGGCGATCCAAACATCTATGTTAATGTGAGCCATCCGATTACAATCTAACGGCCAAAGACCTCACCCATTGTTTTCTTCTCCATTTTTCTTTTCTGTCGCTGACTTGTGGGCCCTCCTTGTTAGGCCTTTCTTCCTCCGCACCTTCTTCCTCCTCCGCTTCTTCCTCCCGCAACCGCTACCCCCACCGCCATGGCCGCACGCGAGGAACTCGTCAACGCCGCTTTTTCCGCCCCCTCTCCTCACACGGATGTGCGCACTCAAACCGCCACTCGCCACCTTCCCCACTCCGGCCGTTCCCCCCTCCCTCACGCCCATGTTCGCCCGCGCACACGATCTCCCGCTCCGGTACTCCCCGGCCCTATAAAAGGGAGCCTCGGGAGCGCCTCATCCTCCTCATCGCAGCGCCACCATTTATTTCTTCCCTTCCCCTCCGAGCTTGCCGCAATCGAGAGTTTTTCGCCGCCGACCACCGTGGGTCTCCGCCACCTCTAGCGGCGCCGCCACCGCCTCCGCGTCCTCGCCACCGGCACCATTGGGATCGCCGCAGCCTCGTCGTCCCCGTGCGCGCCTCCTCGATGCTAGATCCTCGCCGGAACTCCCCGCCGCCGCGAGCCCGAACCTCGCCGCCACCTTCTCCTCGCCACCGGCCGCCTCCGTCCCCCTCCGGCCACCCGGGTGAGCGCCCCAGGTTCTCCACACCCCTCTCTCTCTCTTTTGACACCCTCGCCGGGCCGCCGTTCGTCAGTGCCATTGGGGCCTGAGCGCTGCCGGTGCCAAGGTGACATGGTAGCGCCAGGTCACTGCCACATCGTGCCACTGTGGCGCCGCGTCAGCGCCACTTCCACCCCTCCGTCCATGTCAATGCCCGCGTGGCACGGTCCATCCCATCCTCAGACCCAACCGCCCGTAAACCCAGTCCACGGCCAAATTTCTTTTTCTTTATTTCTTTTCATTGAAAAGGCCTGGCGTCATCTTGCGCAATAAAGCCTTTTTCCTTTAGAAAAATAATTCCAATAATTCCGAAAAACCCTATGATACGGGGGAGGCCCGATCTTCTCGATGAAACCGTGGATAGTTGATGCGAAGTAGGCGATGTCGCTAGTGAACAATCGCGCCAATGCACGAACCCTCAACTCTTGAATCGCCCACACACACACGGTAGTTGTTCGTCGCGAGACCATTTAACGCAGCGACGCCAAGTCCCCGATTCCCAATGGAACGACGGCTTGACCTTGAATTGCAGAACGAACAATTGGATCGCCTAGTCCTCTCTCAAAGTCCTCGCATGAACTGCGGGTCGAAGAACAAGCAATAGCTATGTTTCAATCTTATGAATAAACTGGTCTAATGGATACAAGGGAGGGCAAAGGGTATTTAAGGCTCCTCCACGACTCACGCACGCCTAGGGTCGCCACACATGCCGAATCAAACTCTAACTCGGCTAAGACCTAAAAACACAAAAAGGAAAACCTAACTTAAGTCTGTCACATTGTTTCAGCTATAGCGGCGCGACCATAAGTCTTCTGAAGCTGGGGCCAAAACCATTGTGTGGGCCTTGGAATAAGCTTTCAAACAAGTCCAAGAACACCCCAATCGGACTCAGTATGCAAAAGTTATGGCATTTTTATTAAGCCTGTTGGGCTGTCCCGAACCGAATCCGAATTGAATTCTCGAGTTGATTCGAGATGAATTTCAGTTGCACTTGTGGAAGATCCGAATTGGGCTTGAATTCTTGGGCTTTTCTCCTTGGTTGACCCACGTGAGCTTCTCCTCCATTGCTTTGACTCCGCCTCCTCTTGGTTCCAAAGGCTTCACAATGTTCAAACACGAGAATGCACAAAACATTTGCATGAGGTAATACCCAATTCTCATCAATGACAATAGAAGATTCATTAAGAAACAAAAGCACCTGTTGATTTAGAAGTTTAGCTCTTGCTCGTCAGTGGACCAATATGCACTTCGCACTTGAATTATTTGTAGTGTCACGATGGCGTCCACCTCGGTATGTGTATGACCACCAATAGGGAAAGATGTATAAGTGTTAGGGATGCCTCATCATCCTCCCCTCTTGAAAAGGCGTCGTCCTCGATCTTTGGATCATCACCATCAAAGAAAGGTGATAAATCAGCGACATTGAAAGTAGAGCTCACGCCACGTCTTCGCCGGAAAGCTCTATCTTGTAGGCATTGTCGTTGATCTTCGCAAGCACCTTGAAAGGTCCATCACCTGCGTGGCAGCAATTTAGACTTGCGGCGTTCGAAAAGCGATCCTTGCGGTAGTGCACCCAAACCAAATCACTGGTTGAAAAATCATCTTCTTCCGTTTCTTATTCGCCTTCTCGGCATAGGACTTGACCTTGCGCTCTATCTCCTCTTTTGTTTTGAGATGCAATTTCTTCACATACTCGGCGCTTGGATGCCTCCATATGAACACGGTGTTGACTTGAAGTGGCAAAGCAAATCAAGCGGCGAAACGTTTGAAACCATACACCACCTCAAAGGACACAAGCTGCGTAGTGGAGTGCGACCGATTATAAGCGAATTCCACGTCGCGGCAAACAATCCTCCCACTCGCGCAAATTCTTCTTGACCATGGTCCGAAGTAGCATCGAAGTGTGCGGTTCACCACCTCCGTTTGATCATCGGTTTGGGGATGACAAGTCGTCTTTGAATAACAACCGTCCCGTTTACCCCAAAGTGTCTTCCAAAAGTAGCTCATGAACTTCACGTCACGATCGACACAATAGTGCGTGGCACGCCATGTAAGCCTCACGATCTCCTGAAAAACAAGTTAGCAATATGCGACGCATCGTCGCTCTTGTGGCACGGAATAAAGTGTGCCATCTTTGAAAAGCGATCCACAACGACAAAAGCGTAATCACTCCCCTCTTAGTTCTAGGTAATCCTAAAACAAAATCCATACTAATATCCTCCCATGGTGCATTGGGAACAGGTAGAGGGTATACAAACGGGTGGATTCAATTTTGATTTCGCTTTGTGGCAAGTAATGCATCGTTGCACATACCTCTCTACATCTCGCCTCATCTTAGGCCAATAAAAGTGATCGCTCAGCATAGATAACGTCTTCTCACGTCCAAAATGTCCCATCAACCCACCGCATGTGATTCTGCAGAATAGCAAGCGCACGAGGAGTCCGAACGCATAATTTGTTAGTGCGAAACAAAACCCATCATGGATGTGAAATTTATCCCACCTTTTCCCTCTTTGCAATGTGCATAAGGAACGGAAAAATCATGGTCATGAGTATATAAATCACGCAAACTCTCTAAACCAGGAACTTGCACTCTAATTGAGTTAAAAGCACACTTTTCCTAGAGAGCATCAGCTACCACATTTTCCTTTCCCTTCTTATAGTTTACAATGTAAGGAAGCGACTCAATGAATTCGACCCATTTGGCATGTCTACGGTTCAGGTTTGCTTGGCCCTTTAAATACTTTAATGCCTCATGATCGAATGAATAATAAACTCTTTAGGCCATAAATAGTGTTGCCAAGTTTCTAACATACGCACTAAAGCATAAAGCTCTTTGTCATAGCCGGATAATTCAATTGAGCACCATTCAGTTTCTCACTAAAATAAGCTACCGGTCTACCCTCTTGCATTAAAACACCGCCAATACCCAATCCACTAGCATCACACTCAATTTCAAAATTTTTAGTGAAATCGGGTAAAACAAGCAACGGTGCTTGATCAAGCGTTTCTTAAGTTCAACAAAAACATTGTCTTGCGCTACCCCACACAAATTCAACACCCTTTTAGTAAGTTCATTCAAAGGCAGCTATGGTGCTAAAATCCTTCACAAAGCGCCGATAAAACCAATGAGACCATGAAAGCTCCTAATCTAACTTACATTCACAGAGTTGGCCAATTTTTAATCGCTTGAATTTTAGACTCATCTACTTCAACTCCCCTGTGCGAAACAACATAGCCCAAAAGATGACACGATCTTTGCAAAAGGTACATACAGAAGTTACCGAATAACCTAGCCTCACGCAAAACTTGTAGAACTTGTCTAAGATGGTCTATGTGTGTTGATTCGATCAGTAAATCAGAATATCATCAAAGTACACAACCACAAATTTACCAATCAAATACCTTAAAACATGATTCATTAAGCGCATGAATGTACTAGGTGCATTAGTTAAACCAAAAGGCATGACTAACCACTCATACAACCCAAATTTTGTTTTAAATGCTGTTTTCCACTCATCCCCTTCATGCATCCTAATTTGATGGTAACCACTGCGCAAATCTATCTTAGAAAAATAACACACTACTCAATTAAGTCTAGCATATCATCTAAGCGAGGTATAGGATGACGATATCGAATTGTGATATTATTAATCGCTCGACAATCTACGCACATACGCCATGAACCATCTTTCTTAGGAACTAAAATAACAGAACAGCACAAGGGCTTAAGCTTTCACGTACATACCCTTTGAGAGAAGCTCTTGTACTTGTTTCGAATTTCCTTTGTTTCCTCGGGATTGGTGCGATGCGGTGGTCGTTTGTAGCGACACTCGAATCAAGTCGATTTATGTTCTATCCCACGAATTGGTGGTAGCCATTTGGTACCTCGTTTGGAAAGACGTCATTTGAAGTCCTGCAAAACACAAGCAACACCACTAGGAAGAGAAGACAAGTCGTTGAGTCGAAAGCAAGGCGTCTTTGTACAATAGTACAAAGTGCACCAAATTGGGATCTTAGCTGAATTCTCTCATTTCTGATTTGGTGGCTAACATCACTAAATTCTTCTCTCGCTCTTTGGCGGTCTCAACGTGCATCTCAATTTTCTCGCATTGAAGAATTCACAAACTGCTGCGGTGTAAGGGGCTTCAAGATGATATCCATATTATTCCATCGAAATGTGTAGCGATTTGTACGCCCATCATGAACAGCCAGAATGGTCATATTGCCATGGCCGTCCCAAGAGCAAGTGACACACCGTCATAGGCACAACATCGCGATCCACGATGTCGGTGTACTTCCCAATAGAAAGCGTCACTCGCACCATATAGTTCACCTTCACTTCCTCTTTGTCGCTCAACCATTGCACATGATGAGGGCGTGGATGCGCAAGTACTTCAAACCCAACTTATGACACATATCCTTGCTTGCCAAATTGTGACAACCGCCATCAATGATCACTTTGCGGACCTTACCCTTATCAAGCTTCGCCCAAGTTCAAACAAATTGCACCATTGTTCGAGTGATGGCGATGGCATCACACTAAGCACCTCAGGCGTGCAAACAATGGAATCTTGCTCGGTGTTAGGAAACTCGGGATCGCACTCACATTGTTCTATGTCATCGATGTGCAAGGCCGTTGCGCATCGGCGACTTGTCATCACTAGTTGAAACATAACCGCCATCCTCGGTGATAAGCATAGTTCGACATTTGGGCCCCTCGAAAATGGCCAACACCCTTGCACTTGGGGCAAATGATGTCACGTGAACGTCCTGTTGACCCCATAGACGCAGGTCGCACTAGCGCGGGCGCCGCAGTCGACGCACCGGTCTTGGTGTACTCTCGACTTCTTACTGCGGGCTGCGCATTGCGAATTGCTTTCCCGCCGAGTGCTCTTGTTTGGTGGTGTTGTTATATGGCTATCTCGGATTGGTGAAGGACGTGAGCAGGCGTGAACGGTGCATCTTCAATCACTTGTCGCTCGGCCGGCGTGCTTGGTGCGACAACTCAATCATATCATTATAGGGATGGTGATTGACAATGCGCTGACAAAGCATGATTCATGCCGACTAGAAATCTCGCCATGGTGCGTTCTTCATTCTCTTGGACATCTGCATGTATCATGATAGTTTCCATCTCCTTATGATATTCATCAAGCGACCTCATACCTTATCGCAGCCATCCAACTTCTCAAATAGTGGCGCTTGTAGTGGCGGTACAAAGCATGCCCGCAAATCTTGCTTCATCTCGCCCGGGTTATAATCGGCAACTCATGGCGCTCCATGAGCTTACGAATGAACTACTCCCACCAATGTGTAGCATAATCATCCAAGCCATTGGAAGCAAGCAACGACTTCTTCTCATTGGAATAGTTGTTCATTGAAACAACTTATCCACCTTCAGCCCCAAGTGAGATATTGCTCCACATCGTACCACGAAAATATAGGAAGAGTAAATTTGGGCTTAGCGACAAAATCGTCGGCGTCGTGTCGGTCGACGCTGCGTTGTTGCGATGGTGCTTGTCGGTCATCGTAGTCGTCGGGGAAATCGTCATCCCATTGCTCGGCCTCATCGGCCATGCTACGAGGTGCACGATGCACACCTCCTCGTGGACACCCTGTGGTGCGCCTCCACACCGCCGCGTTGCCTCGGCCACGCCCATGAGCTCGAGGCGTGCCGCACTGCCATCCCGGCGTTTGGCGGCACCGCCATGCGACGCGCCGCTGCTATCGTCGCTCCTCATCCACACGAATAGCACGCTCATCCTCGGTCTCATTGTGCAAAGCGGCCGAGGGCGTGCACACTCGTGTCATCGGCTCGCGCACCCCACGTAGATTGTGTTGAGCGAATATGGCGCGTAGCTCCGTGAGTTATTGTTGATGGTGTATGCAATTGTGTGACCTCCTCCCCGAGGGTGTTCATCGACGAACTTCCCGAGTTCATCGCGCACGCCATTGTCACCATCTTAAAGTTGTTTTTGTAGCATCTCGCGCAACGGAGTGTACTCTGCCCACGTACCGCGCCCGGATTAGGTGGATCCTCCTCGTGACGACATAGCAACAACTCACAAACAAGAAACGAGGTTATATCGGGTTAGTAAAACAAAAGCTCTCGCTACTATGCTCGCAACTCATCGTCTCCGAAAACAAGACAAGCTTACTGTTCCAAAGTGAATCAAGGGCGGCAAAGCGGCGGTGATTGACAAATAACGACCTTAACCCGGTAATGTAGGAGCGTAACCAAGAGTAAGGAGTACACAAGCGGGTGTAGGTGGAGCTTGGACAGTATGTGTATATCCTATGCAATCTGATATTCAAGGTATTGTAAAGCTAAGTAATGATCCAAGCTAGAGTATTTTGCCTATGTGCTGATCCAAGAGTTTAAGCGAAGTGTATGAACGCACACGCAAAGATAAATGAGACTTAATGCAAACAAAGGACTGAGCTAGCGAAAGCGTAAAAGAGATGAAACCAGCTCGTTTTGCACCAAATCATGAGGATAGACGCTAGCCAATTGCAAAGGAATATACTAGGGCACAAGATTGCTCAATCAAAATTGAAAAACACAAGCTAAAAAGATGACCGATCTTGTAGTAGCTAAAAGTATGCGTGGATCAACTCGAAAGGGATGTCGTCGTCACGGGTACCTTAGAATCACCGCAAAGGGCTCTGTCAATTTTGAGCGAAATCGAGCGGAATTTTTCGGTTTGCGGGCCGTTTTGAGGCCCTAAACGACCTTTTTGGGGTCGAAGTTTTCCGACACGTATGCACGGTGGCTTACGCGGATGTAAAACTCCCCTGATTTCTCGGACTTGGCTCTATTTTCCTGTTTCCTTTCCAACGGATCAAGAAACGCTCAATCGAGGTCGTATGCAAAAGTTAGCATTTTTTTATGCCGCGGCTCTTTCTATATGCGGCTGCCTTTTCCTTCTTTTCCTCTTGCCTTGCTCCCCGTGGACCTCGCAACCCTCACAAAACCAGCAACGTGTAATCAACTTGAATGAGCAGCCCTAGGTGCAATATCAATAGCTAGTCTCAAGATGAAAGGATATAAAAGGACACCAAATGTGGTTCGGCCGGCTATGATGTAGTGGCCGAAACTCAAGATGGAGCAATTGGACTCGGATTGTGTTTGAGCTAGAGGTTGATTAGGACTCTAGTCCCACCAAGGAGTTCGGATAAGGAAACAACACCGTCTCGGATTGTCTTGGCAAGGCAAATGCAGACGGTCGGATGATGGTTTTGGGTGCTAATTGAGGAGTTCAATCAGCAAATTTTTTTGATAAAGATTAAGCTACGCAATGGAAACACAAGGATCAACATTAAAACAAAACTCTAATGGATGAAAACTTAACTCAAACGCACAAGAAATAACAGATTAAACTACGGTTTTGATGCATCGCAATTTTTGGTTTATTGTACGATAGGAAAGAAAACGAATCTAACTACGGGTAAAGAAGTTCTCACCGAGTAAACCTAGAATCTGATACCACATGATACGGGGGAGGCCCGATCTTCTCAGTGAGAAACCGTGGATAGTTGATGCGAAGTAGACGATGTCGCTAGTGAACACTCGCGCCAATGCATGAACCTCAACTCTTGAATCGCCCACAACACACGGGTACTTGTTCGTCGCGAGACCACGAGCATTTAACGCCAAGTCCCGATTCCCAATGGAGCGACGGCTTGACCTTGAATTGCGTAACTAACAATTGGATCGCCTAGTCCTCTCTCAAAGTCCTTGCATGAACTGCGGGGTCGAAAGAACAAGCAATAGCTATGTTTCAATCTTATGAATAAACTGGTCTAATGGATACAAGGGAGGGCAAGGGTATTTAAGGCTCCCTCCACGACTCACGCACGGCCTACGGCCGGCCACACATGCCGAATCAAACTCTAACTCGGCTAAGACCTAAAAACACACAAAAAGGAAAACCTAACTTAAGTCCGTCACATTGTTTCAGCCATAGCGGCGCGACCGTAAGTCTTCTGAAGCTGGGGCCAAAACCATTGTGTGGGCCTTGGAATAAGCTTTCAAACAAGTCCAAGAACACCCCAATCGGACTCCGTATGCAAAAGTTATGACCTTTTTATTACAGCCCTGTTGGGCTGTCCCGAACCGAATCCGAATTAAATTCTGAGTTGATTCCGAGATGAATTTCGGTTGCACTTGTGGAAGATCCGAATTGGGCTTGAATTCTTGGGCTTTTCTCCCCTTGGTTGACCCACGTGAGCTTCTCCTCCATTGCTTTGACTCGGCCTCCTCTTGGTTCCAAAGGCTTCACAATGTTCAAAACTGAGAATGCACAAAACATTTGCATGAGGTAATACCCAATTCTCATCAATGACAATAGAAGATTCATTAAGAAACAAAAGCACTGTTGATTTAGAAGTTTAGCTCTTGCTCTCGCGTGGACCAATATGCATACTGTACTTGAATTATTTGTAGCGTCACGTATGGCGTCCACCTCAGTATGTGTATGACCACCAATAGGGAAAGATGTATAAGTGTTAGGGATGCCCTCATCACCCTAATTCTATCATTTTATGTAATTTTAATCTTCCAGAACTCATATCTTTTGCATCCGAACTCCGATTGAGCCTATTCAAATTTCTAAATTTATATAAATTCAAGATCTAGCCAACCACACCGAAATTATTTTATTTGGAGTTCATTTGAATTATTATTTGAATTTTATTTGAATTTGGCTTATTTCGCGATTAGATTTCGACGACTTCGGAGAGTCAGATTTCGACGCCGTTTGAAGAGCACATAAGAGGATTGATTTTGACTGTATGATCATCGTGATTGTACACTTGGACTACTTGGAGAAAGTACTTATGAGTACTAGGTGACCTGTTAAGGAAAACAACATCATCGCAGTATCAGTTGATCTGTTCACCTCAAGTAAGGCAAGTTATACCCTTGATCATATCGATCCCATTATTTCAAATTGTTTAAATTCTGTTTTAAATTATTACTGCATGCTTATTTATATTCAGTAATTTAAATTCCTGTTTTTAAATTTATCGTTATGCCTAAAATCCTTTGTATGTCCAATTTTGATAATTGAAGTGAGCATGTTGTCACCCTAGCCAAAACTTGGTTGATACGATAGTATGAACGGGGATCATTTTGGAAAATATTGTGTTTAGCCATGCTTATAGACCAAACATGTTTCATTTGGGGAATTTCAGCCAAAAATCAATTGTGGTTTAAATTGTATCTATAGCATTGGTGTGTTATGGAAGTTTTATAAATGACTTTAGAAAATAAAATAAAATGATGGTTTAGACTTGGGCGAATTGGTGGTCTGGTGGATGCAGGTTTATGCACGGGCTCAATTAGGTAGTTGAGGCCTGTGGTTTCGTTGGTTGTCGCCAGTCGATTAAGGACCAGTCTTGAGCGCATCTTGCTAAGCCACATCGTACTACCACATGTCTTGTATAGGCAGGACCTGGCTGAATAATTTGCAAAGTTCCATCATGGTCGTTGTAATACCCCGAATATCAAATAGAGAGAACATATTATTCGGAAGAGAAATTTATTCAAATTTGAATGCACTAAACTTTAGAGGAAAATTAAAAGAAAATTCAAGTTTTGAGGGAGGATTGGACCTTGGGCTTTTGGCCCAAGGCGTCCTAGCCAAGTGGGCCAGCCTTGTAGTGGAGTCAAGAAGGGGGGGTGCCCTTCCCCAAAACCCTAACCTCTGCTACTCCCTGCTGCTCTACTAAGTTGAGGAAGAAGCTCTGAGGTGCCGTCGGCCATGGTGGAAGGAGATGAAGGGAGAAGAACAAAGGGGGAGAAGAAGAAGATCCTCTTCATGGGTTTTTGTTCAGCTTTTCGCGCGTCTCCAAGGGTATCAACTCGTTTCCCCGCTGTTTTGATGTTGTTTAGATGCGAAACCGATTAGAATCGTTTGGATCAAAGTCAGTCTGCAGTAGATTCGAATCTGTCCAGTATGTTTCGTGGGCTGTTTCGATGTCTTAGAGGTTGAATCAGAAGTTTTGATCTCCTAAAGTTATTTAGATAATATTCTTAGCTTTCGGTGGCCGCCAAGAACACCTAATTCCGATGTACGGACGAAAAGTTATGATCGTTTTAGTTTCTGCTGTCCAGAATTCTAACGAGATTGATCTGTTAATTTGTCTTTTAATTTATGTTCATGTTAGAGGCCAATTGTAATACCCCGAAAGTGTGAAAAGCATTCGAATCTGGAGAGATTATTTAATCGGAGAGATTAATTAATCGGAGGAGGGTTCTTTAGAAAATCACCAAACAGAAATGAGAGGGGTTTTCGCGTTTAGTTGGCAACCTGGGCTTGGGCCTAGGCCCATGTGGGCTGGCCGGCCATAGGGGAGGCGCCACCCCTCCCCAAATCCTAGCCGCCTCATCTTTCCCCTCCCACTTGTGGCCGCCACCTCCCACTCCCCTTTGGCTGCCCTCCCGCACCTCCTCCCCCACGCACGCCCCCTGCTGAAGCCCTCCCGCTGCCGGTAAAGAAGCCTCCTGTGGCTCGCCAGGCCAAGAGAAGGACACTCGCGCGGGAGGCCGGTCAAGAAAGGAGATGGGAAGAAGGAAGACCAACTTCGCGGGGGGCAAGATCTTCATCTTGCTGCGATTCTACAAGGGTAACGTTGTGTGTTCTTCGTTGGTTGATGCGTAGTAGTTGCGGTTGATGTCGTTTGGTAGATTGTTTTGCGTCGGTTTAATAGATCGCGTTTTGTCCAGATTATTGCGCGGTCAGTTTCATGTGTTTAGAGGCCGAATTAGGAGTTTTGATCTTCTAGAGTTTTGTAGGTCTTGTTCTTAGCTTTCAATGGCCGCCAAGAACTCCCAAATCCGATTAACGGTTAGAAAGTTATGAATTGTTTAGTGCCGCTGTCTGGTTAATCTGTCAACAGCCTGACAGTCTGTATAAAACTGAGTTAATCTATTAGTTAAAAACGAAATCAGAGGATCTCAGTATAACGAAAAATATAGGTAATTTCCATACCTTTTCAGAAAGATAAAGAACGCAAGATTTGGACGTTCGTAGCAAAAGTTATGGTGGTTTTAGTGTACTGTCCAGAGAACCCGACGTGAATTTTGATGTTCTGTAGTTTGGCTTGGTAGAGGTAGTAATTGGCAGAATCAAAAGGGCTCCCCAACTAAGTTTATTTGGGTAATTTAGTTACCTTTCCAGAAAGTCCAAGAACATCTTAATTGGACCCCTGAGCAGAAAGTTATATATTTTAGAAGTTGATTGTCCGCAGTGAACACCAAACCGATCGCTAGAAATTGGAAGATTGGAAAAATGCTTGGAAGTTTAGTGAGTTCAATTGGGTTGTTATTTATGCTTTTGGTCCAGTATGTTGGTATTAGATTGGGTTATCTTTATGTTCAGGTGGGAGCGTGATCCCAGGGGCAGCGCCCTCTTCGCGTCCATCGTTCTCGCACGGTTAAGGTAAGTATTCGGGTTATCGTATAATTATGCTGGTATGCTGTGATTGTTTGTGTTTGGCTCATACTAGCCATGTATGGATGTTATTGTGATGAGTTCCAATTTCCAATTTATCTTGGTGAATGCAAGTACTCTGCTTGAGTGAATAATTATGACTATTTGATAGAGGATGCTAATACTTTGATGCGTAATAACCGTGCAAGGTTGATAGTGTGATATGTATGAATAAGGATGGTGAATACTTGAGATATGATTAACTGTTATTCATGAGGGATTGTTCATGTTTGCTAGTATTATGAATATATGTGTTGTTCATGGATGCTAGAATGGTATGAATACCAATGATGAGGAATGCTAGAAGTATGAATAAGTTTATTCATGTATGACATTGTTGTGAATACATATGTACGATGGTTAAAGTTTTGTTCATGTGCATTATCTTTGTCATATTGAAGGCTTGGTCACGTGGTGACTATGCTTATTTGAGGTCCCGTCATGTAGATGATGGGCTTGAGGTCCCACATTTGTAGAATGTGGGCAATGAGTAAAGAGGTCCCCATCATTAAGATGATGGGCAAAGGTCCCTATACATGTGGTGTATAGGCTCTTGATCCTCGTGCCGGAGGGCATGTGCAAAGTACACATCGACGGATGTATACCCAGACACTGGTGAAATACGAAAATAGATAAAGTTCAAAAGGTGCATTGCATTGATCGCATTCCATGAGTATGAAAGCTATGATTAGTGTAATATTATTGTGGATTATTGATGCTATGACTGTGAACTCGTATTAGCCTTGTTGATACTTGCTGAGTCTTTGGGCTCACTCTTGCTTTGATTTGTTTTAGGTACAATGGCGCAGAACGACATGCATGGGAGGAGTAGATGTTGGATGCACTCACTACCTCACGACCTTAAGGCGTTTCCCATTTAGTTTCATTTCAGGATTAAGTAAACTGCTTGAGAATCACTCATAGATGGTTATGAGTATTATGTTAATTGTGATAATGAGAATAGCAAGTCTGGATTACGTTTATTCGATTATCTTGCATGCTTGTGTAAACTTGATTATGAAGATATTGACAAATGCCATGATTAATTGTTGGAACCTCGGTATAGTTGACTGTACAAAGGAGGTTTTGCCGAAATTTGTAATTGGTCCTAGTTTAGTTTAGTTTAATTTAGTTTTAGTAGCATTCGGGCTCAATCTTTGAGCCTGGGTGTTCTGATTGGTATCGAGAGAGGGCTTTGGGTCCATGGTTAATAGAAAAATATTAAATTGACACAATTGTGCTGATGAGGTGGGGTTGGGAATTACATTGCTTCCGCATTATCTGTTGTTATGTTTCATTTGTTGAGCAATTGTTGAAGTGCCTCTGTGCTATCTTTCTTGTTGTTAATCTATGATATGTTATGCTATGATATTCTATATCTACGAATCTATTCTATGATTGCCATGAGATGATCAGGTATAATCATATTTGATTATATTGTTTATGCGTGTCGATAATGGTTGCTAAGAAGTGGAGGCCGTGGTTGTGACCTTGGACTTTGTCAGGTTATACCACCGTTCGTGGTAGACGAATAGAGTAGTTACACCAAATACCATAGTTGCAGGAGTTGAGCGTGAGCTGCTTTAGAAAGTTGTTTTCTTTCTTGACCTCAAATCTTGGCAAATTCTTGTTCTGTGGTGGATGATGAATTTCTCTTGGATTCGTGGTTCTTGGTAGTTGTTGTGTTTCATAGTCTCTAATGGTTCTCTGAAACAATTATCGTTTTCCGACTGTTGAGCCATTTTTATTACTTGTGATCTTCTTCAATTGGCAATATGGATAATTCCATGGTTGTTCCTTCTTTCTCTTTGGCAAAGAATGACTAATTTATTCGTTTAATAGTTTGGGTAATGAGAGTTTCTGTTGTAGGTTTGTTAGCATGAGAAATGATACGGGGGAGGCCCGATCTTCTCAGCGAGAAACCGTGGATAGTGATGCGAAGTAGACGATGTCGCTAGCTGAACACTCGCGCCAATGCACGAACCCTCAACTCTTGAATCGCCCACAATACACCGGGTAGTTGTTCGTCGCGAGACCACGACGCACTAACGCCAAGTCCCCAATTCCCAATGGAACGACGGCTTGACCTTGGATTGAGAACAAAACAAATGGATCGCCTAATTCTCTCTCAAAGTCCTCGCATGAACTGCGGTGTCGAAAGAACAAGCAATAGCTATGTTTCAATCTTATGCATAAACTGGTCTAATGGATACAAGGGAGGGCAAGGGTATTTAAGGCGCCCTCCACGACTCACGCACGGCCTAGGGCCAGCCACACATGCCGAATCAAACTCTAACTCGACTAAGACCTAAAACACACAAAAAGGAAAACCTAACTTAAGTCCGTCACATTGTTTCGGCCATAGCGGCGCGACCGTAAGTCTTCTGAAGCTGGGGCCAAAACCATTGTGTGGGCCTTGAATAAGCTTTCAAACAAGTCCAAGAACACCCCAATCGGACTCGTATGCAAAAGTTATGGCCTTTTATTACAGCCCTGTTGGGCTGTCCCGAACCGAATCCGAATTGAATTTGAGTTGATTCCGAGATGAATTTCGGTTGCACTTGTGGAAGATCCGAATTGGGCTTGAATTCTTGGGCTTTTCTCCTTGGTTGACCCACGTGAGCTTCTCCTCCATTGCTTTGACTCCGACCTCCTCTTGGTTCCAAAGGCTTCACAATGTTCAAACACGAGAATGCACAAAACATTTGCATGAGGTAATACCCAATTCTCATCAATGACAATAGAAGATTCATTAAGAAACAAAAGCACCTGTTGATTTAGAAGTTTAGCTCTTGCTCTCGTCAGTGGACCAATATGCACTTCTGTACTTGAATTATTTGTAGCGTCACGTATGGCGTCCACCTCAGTATGTGTATGACCACCAATAGGGAAGGATGTATAAGTGTTAGGGATGCCCTCATCATCCTCCCCCTCTTGAAAAGGCGTCGTCCTCGACGCTGGATCATCACCACCAAAGAAAGGTGATAAATCAGCGACATTGAAAGTAGAGCTCACGCCATAGTCATCGCCGGAAAGCTCTATCTTGTAGGCATTGTCGTTGATCTTTGCAAGCACCTTGAAAGGTCCATCACCTCGTGGCAGCAATTTAGACTTGCGGCGTTACGAAAACGATCCTGCGGTGAGTGCACCCAAACCAAATCACCTGGTTGAAAAATCATCTTCTTCCGTTTCTTATTCGCCTTCTCAGCATATGACTTGACCTTGCGCTCTATCTCCTCTTTTGTTTTGAGATGCAATTTCTTCACATACTCAGCTCGCTTGGATGCCTCCATATGAACACGGTGTTGACTTGGAAGTGGCAGCAAATCAAGCGGCCAAGCGGTTTGAAACCATACACCACTTCAAAAGGACACAATGCGTGAGTGGAGTGCGGCCCGATTATAAGCGAATTCCACGTCGCGCAAACAATCCTCCCACTCGCGCAGATTCTTCTTGATCATGGTCCGAAGTAGCATCGAAAGTGTGCGGTTCACCACCTCC
The DNA here is from genome assembly GCA_036346255.1 of Ampelocalamus luodianensis. NCBI lineage: Eukaryota > Viridiplantae > Streptophyta > Magnoliopsida > Poales > Poaceae > Ampelocalamus > Ampelocalamus luodianensis. The sequence continues at coordinate 48,694 of JAYEVH010000376.1, forward strand.
GTTTGACCATCAGTTTGGGGATGACAAGTCGTGCTGAATAACAACTTCGTCCCCAGTTTACCCCAAAGTGTCTTCCAAAAGTAGCTCATGAACTTCACGTCACGATCTGACACAATAGTGCGTGGCACGCCATGCAGCCTCACGATCTCCCTGAAAAACAAGTTAGCAATATGCGACGATCGTCGCTCTTGTGGCACGAATAAAGTGTGCCATCTTTGAAAAACGATCCACAATGACAAAAACAGAATCACTCCCCCTCTTAGTTCTAGGTAATCCTAAAACAAAATCCATACTAATATCCTCCCATGGTGCATTGGGAACAGGTAGAGGGGTATACAAACCGTGTGGATTCAATTTTGATTTCGCTTTGTGGCAAGTAATGCATCGTTGCACATACCTCTCTACATCTCGCCTCATCTTAGGCCAATAAAAGTGATCGCTCAGCATAGATAACGTCTTCTCACGCCCAAAATGTCCCATCAACCCACGCATGTGATTCCTGCAGTAATAGCAAACGCACGGAGGAGTCTGGAACGCATAATTTGTTAGTGCGAAACAAAAACCCATCATGGATGTGAAATTTATCCCAGCCTTTTCCCTCTTTGCAATGTGCATAAGGAACGGAAAAATCATGGTCATGAGCATATAAATCACGCAAACTCTCTAAACCAGAACTTGCACTCCTAATTGAGTTAAAAGCACACTTTTCCTAGAGAGAGCATCAGCTACCACATTTTCCTTTCCTTCTTATATTTTACAATGTAAGGAAACGACTCAATGAATTCGACCCATTTGGCATGTCTACGGTTCAGTTTGCTTGGCCCTTTAAATACTTTAATGCCTCATGATCGAATGAATAATAAACTCTTTAGGCCATAAATAGTGTTGCCAAGTTTCTAATGCACGCACTAAAGCATAAAGCTCTTTGTCATAGACCGGATAATTCAATTGAGCACCATTCAGTTTCTCACTAAAATAAGCTACTGGTCTTCCTCTTGCATTAAAACACCGCCAATACCCAATCCACTAGCATCACACTCAATTTCAAAAATTTTAGTGAAATCGAGTAAAACAAGCAACGGTGCTTGATCAAGCGTTTCTTAAGTTCACAAAAGCATTGTCTTGCGCTACCCCACACAAATTCAACACCCTTTTAGTAAGTTCATTCAAAGGCAGCTATGGTGCTAAAATCCTTCACAAAGCGCCGATAAAAACCAGCGAGACCATGAAAGCTCCTAATCGACTTACATTCACGTGAGTTGGCCAATTTTTAATCGCTTCAATTTTAGACTCATCTACTTCAACTCCACATGCGAAACAACATAGCCCAAAAAGATGACACGATCTTTGCAAAGGTACACTTCTCTAAGTTACCGAATAACCTAGCCTCACGCAAAACTTGTAGAACTTGTCTAAGATGGTCTATGTGTTCAGATTCACATCATTGTAAATCGAATATCATCAAAGTACACAACCACAAATTTACCAATCAAATGCCTTAAAACATGATTCATTAAGCGCATGAATGTACTAGGTGCATTAGTTAAACCAAAAGGCATGACTAACCACTCATACAACCCAAATTTTGTTTTAAATGCTGTTTTCCACTCATCCCCTTCATGCATCCTAATTTGATGGTAACCCACTGCAAATCTATCTTAGAAAAATAATACACCACTCAATTCGTCTAGCATATCATCTAAGCGAGGTATAGGATGACGATATCGAATTGTGATATTATTAATCGCTCGACAATCTCACGCACATACGCCATGAACCATCTTTCTTAGGAACTAAAATAACAGAACAGCACAAGGGCTTAAGCTTTCACGTACATACCCTTTGAGAGAAGCTCTTGTACTTGTTTCTGAATTTCCTTTGTTTCGTCGGGATTGGTGCGATGCGGTGGTCGGTCGGCAATGACGCTCCCGGAATCAAGTCGATCTTATGTTCTATCCCACGAATTGGTGGTAGCCCAGTGGTACCTCGTTTGGAAAGACGTCATTGAAGTCTGCAAAACACAAGCAACACCACTAGGAAGAGAAGACAAGTCGTTAGTCGAAAGCAAGGCGTCTTTGTACAATAGTACAAAGTGCACCAAATTGGGATCTTCGCTGAATTCTCTCATTTCTGATTTGGTGGCTAACATCACTAAATTCTTCTCTCGCTCTTTGGCGATCTCAACGTGCATCTCAATTTTTCGCATTGAAGAATTCACAATGCTGCGGTGTAAGGGCTTCAAGATGATATCCATATTATTCCATCGAAATGTGTAGCGATTTGTACGCCCATCATGAAGCAATGAGCGGTCATATTGCCATGGCGTCCCAAGAGCAAGTGACACACCGTCATAGGCACAACATCGCAGATCACGTTGGTGTACTTCCCAATAGAAAACGTCACTCGCACTATATAGTTCACCTTCACTTCCTCTTTGTCGCTCAACCATTGCACATGATAAGGGCGTGGATGCGGCAAGTACTTCAAACCCAACTTATGACACATATCCTTGCTAGCCAAATTGTGACAACTTCCGCCATCAATGATCACTTTGCGGACCTTACCCTTATCAAGCTTCGCCAAGTGCGAAACAAATTGCACCGCATTCGAGTGACTGGCGATGGCATCACACTAAGCACCTTGGGCGTGCAAACAATGGAATCTTGCTCGGTGTTAGGAAACTCGGGATCACACTCACATTGTTCTATGTCATCGATTGTGCAAGGCCCGGTTGCGCATCGAGGCGACTCGTCATCACTAGTGAAACATAACCGCCATCCTCGGTGATAAGCATAGTTCGACATTTGGGCGATCCCTCGAAAATGGCCAACACCCTTGCACTTGTGGCAAATGATGTCACGTGAACGCCCGTTGACCCCATAGACGAGTCGCACTAGCAGTGCGCGCCGCGGTCGACGCCGTCTTTGGTGTACTCTCGACTTCTTACTTGCGGGCTGCGCATTGCCGAATTGCTTCCCGTGGAGTGCTCTTGTTTGGTTGTTGTTGTTATATGGCTGTCTGGGTGGTGAAGGGCGTGAGCAACGGCGAACCGTGCATCTTCAATCACTTGTCGCCGGCCGGCGTGCTTGGTGCGACAACTCAATCATATCATTATAGGGATGGTGATTGACAATGCGCTGATAAAGCATGATTCATGCCGGCTAGAAATCTCGCCATGGTGCGTTCTTCATTCTCGGACATCCGCATGTATCATGATAGTTTCCATCTCCTTATGATATTCATCAATTGACCTCATACCTTGTCGCACCATCAACTTCTCAAATAGTGAGCGCTTGTAGTGGCGAGGTACAAAGCGTGCCCGCAAATGCTGCTTCATCTGCTCCCAGGTGATAATCGGCAACTCATGGCGCTCCATGCGCTTACGAATGAACTGCTCCCACCAATGTGTAGCATAATCATCCAAGCCATTGGAAGCAAGCAACAGCTTCTTCTCATTGGAATAGTTGTTCATTCGAAACAACTTATCCACCTTCAGCTCCCAAGTGAGGTATTGCTCCACATCTGTACCACCTGAAAATATAGGAAGAGTAAATTTGGGCTTAGCGACAAAATCGTCGGCGTCGTCGTGTCGACGCTGCACGTTGTTGCGATGGTGGCGCTGTCGGTCATCGTAGTCGTCGACGGGGAAATCGTCATCCCATTGCTCGGCCTCATCAGCCATGCTACGAGGTGCACGATGCACACCTCCTCCGTGGACACCCTGTGGTGCGCCTCCACCCTGGCCGCCGTTGCCTCGGCCACGCCCATGAGCCTGAGGGCGTGCCGCGGCTGCCATCCCGACGTTTGGCGGCACCGCCATGCGACGCGCCTGCCGCTGTCGTCGCTCCTCATCCACACGAATAGCACGCTCATCCTCGGTCTCATTGTGCAAAACGGCCGGAGGGCCGTGCACACTCGTGTCATCAGCTTGCGCACCCCCACGTAGATTGTGTTGAGCGAACATGGCGCGTAGCTCCAGGAAGTTATTGTTGATGGCCGTACGCAATTGTGTGACCTCCTCCCCGAGGGTGTTCAGTCCAGTCTGAACTTCCCCGAGTTCATCGCGCACGCCATTGTCACCATCTTGAAGTTGTTTTTGTAGCATCTCGCGCAACCGAGTGTACTCATCCCACGTAACAAGCGCCTCCGGATTAGGTGGATCCTCCTCGTGACGACATAGCAACAACTCACAAACAAGAAACGAGGTTATATCGGGTTAGTAAAACAAAGCTCTCGCTACTACGCCGCAACTCACCATCCCGAAAACAAGACAAGCTACCGTTCCAAAGTGAATCAAGGATGGCAAAGCGGCGGTTGACAATGCGACGACCTTAACCGGTAATGTAGGAGCGTAACCAAGAGCAAGGGAGTACACAAGCGGGTGTAGGTGGAGCTTGGACGGTATGTGTATATCCTATGCAATCTGATATTCAAGGTATTGTAAAGCTAAGTAATGATCCAAGCTAGAGTATTTTGCCTATGTGCTGATCCAACGAGTTTAAGCGAAGTGTATGAACGCACACGCAAGGATAAATGAGACTTAATGCAAACAAAGGACCGAGCTAGCGAGAGAAAAGAGATGAAACCAGCTCGTTTTGCACCAAGCACGGGATAGACGCTAGCCAATTGCAAAGGAATATACTAGGGCACAAGATTGCTCAATCAAAATTGAAAAACACAAGCTAAAAAGATGACCCGGTACTGTAGTAGCTAAAAGTATGCGCGGATCAACTCGAAAAGGGATGTCGTTGTCACGGGTACCTTAGAATCACCGCGAGAGGGCTCTGTCAATTTTGAGCGAAATCGAGAAACTGAATTTTTCTCGGTTTGCGGGCCCGTTTTGAGGCCCTAAACGACCTTTTTTGGGGTCGAAGTTTTCCGCACACGTATGCCTGATGGCTTACGCGGATGTAAAACCCCCTAGATTTCCGTTTCGTTTCCTTTCCAACGGATCAAGAAACGCTCAATCGGAGGTCGTATGCAAAAGTTAGCGTTTTTTTTTATGCCGGCTCTTTCTATATGCGGCTGCCTTTTCCTTCTTTTCCTCTCGCTTTGCTCCCCGTGGAATCTGCGCAAGCCCTCACAAAACAAAGAACGTGTAATCAACTTGAATGAGCAGCCTAGGTGCAATATCAATAGCTAGTCTCAAGATGAAAGGATATAAAGGACACCAAATGTGGTTCTACCGACTATGATGTAGTGGCGAAACTCAAGATGGAGCAATTGGACTCGGATTGTGTTTGGGCTAGAGGTTGATTAGGACTCTAGTCCCACCAAGGAGTTCGGATAAAGAAACAACACCGTCTCGGATTGTCTTTGGCAAGACAGCGCCACTGACAGATCGGATGATGGTTTTGGGTGCTAATTGAGGAGTTCAATCAGCAATTTTTTTATAAAGATTAAGCTACGCAATGGAAACACAAGGATCAGCACTAAAACAAAACTCTAATGGATGAAAACTTAACTAAGCGCACAAGAAATAACAGATTAAACTACGGTTTTGGTACTGCAATTTTTGGTTTATTATGCGATAGGAAAGAAAACGAATCTAACTACGGGTAAAGAAGTTCTCACCGAGTAAACCTAGAATCGATACCACATGATACGGGAGGCCCGATCTTCTCGAGAAACCGTGGATAGTGATGCGAAGTAGACGATGTCGCTAGTGAACACTCGCGCCAATGCACGAACCTCAACTCTTGAATACGCCCACAATACACGGGTAGTTGTTCGTCGCGAGACCACGAACGCATTTAACGCCAAGTCCCCAATTCCCAATGGAACGACGGCTTGACCTTGGATTGCGTGAACAAAACAAATGGATCGCCTAATTCTCTCTCAAAGTCCTCGCATGAACTCGTGTCGAAAGAACAAGCAATAGCTATGTTTCAATCTTATGCATAAACTGGTCTAATGGATACAAGGGAGGGCAAGGGTATTTAAGGCGCCTCCACGACTCACGCACGGCCTAGGGCCAGCCACACATGCGAATCAAACTCTAACTCGACTAAGACCTAAAAACACACAAAAAGGAAAACCTAACTTAAGTCCGTCACATTGTTTCGGCCATAGCGGCGCGACCGTAAGTCTTCTGAAGCTGGGGCCAAAACCATTGTGTGGGCCTTGGAATAAGCTTTCAAACAAGTCCAAGAACACCCCAATCGGACTCGTATGCAAAAGTTATGGCCTTTTTATTACAGCCCTGTTGGGCTGTCCCGAACCGAATCCGAATTGAATTCTGAGTTGATTCCGAGATGAATTTCGGTTGCACTTGTGGAAGATCCGAATTGGGCTTGAATTCTTGGGCTTTTCTCCCCTTGGTTGACCCACGTGAGCTTCTCCTCCATTGCTTTGACTCAGACCTCCTCTTGGTTCCAAAGGCTTCACAATGTTCAAACATGAGAATGCACAAAACATTTGCATGAGGTAATACCCAATTCTCATCAATGACAATAGAAGATTCATTAAGAAACAAAAGCACCTGTTGATTTAGAAGTTTAGCTCTTGCTCGTCGGTGGACCAATATGCATACGTACTTGAATTATTTGTAGCGTCACGTATGGCGTCCACCTCAGTATGTGTATGACCACCAATAGGGAAGGATGTATAAGTGTTAGGGATGCCCTCATCAAGAAAGCTTTGGCTCTATGTGTTCCTTTTGGATTATTTCGAGTGTTGAAGTTTAATGCATCTCTTTTCTGAAAGAAATTGTTAAAATCCTTTTCTGATGCCTTGTTATGGTTAAGTCAGAGTTTGTATTCAAATAACTTGTTTTGGTATGGGTATCAAGTTGAGTCATTGGTATGGTGCATAATTAATATTAATTAGTAACTTTGGAAGTGAAATTGATTAAGTTCATGTGGTCTTCTACTAGTTCTTAATGAACGATATATATGAGTAGTAATTGGGGGATATCAAGAAGTATGGAACCTTGATGAACTAGTCTGGTCATTAAAACTGTTTAGGTTGCTTAACTTGTTGGGTTCTTTGGTTCCAATAGATTAATTTAATTGTGTGGAAAGGGAAACTAGAGAAAATACCAGATTTACATAATCCTTAGTATGATTAATTATCGGAATTGTGTTTAATCGGTTGAAGGGATTGAATATGGGTGGATCTAGAATTTATAGGAGGAGTTCTATGTAGTTCCTCTATACAGAATGACCCAATGAAAGTGGTTGTAGTGTTGTTGAGACTTTTGATCGATAGAAGATTTCGATTTTGAAGTTTTAGTGTATGTTTGTTTCAAATCCAAATATGAGGAGGAACAATTGAATATGTGCTTGTAATTATCCATGTATTGGAAAGAAAAGTAGGTAGCAACTGGATTTCATAATGAAGCCAGTTGATAACAACAATGGTTGTAGTATAACTGTTGTGTGTTGAAGTTGATGTTGAGTATCGCTAAAAGTTGAACTGATATGATATAATAGGTGGCTTATGCCCACATGATTGTGAAATAAACGGATGATATTGTGTCCTTGATGAAAGAGTTTTGGTAGGAGCTTTTTAATTGCATAGTAGACCCCTTCTAAACTTAAGGGGTTGAGGTAGTGATGTTGTATGATTTTGGGTATACTCTCATTTTAAAGATGGGATGAAAAGGCAGTATGGAACAATTTGGTGAAACTTTGGGGGCTTTCTAATGGAATAGTTGATGATAAACATTCGTGTTCAGAGTATATTAATCTTGATGTTAGTAAGATTATCTGCAAGAGATTGTGACTTGTGTGAGTGGTGATTGAGTTGCTTTGAACAAAGTGACATGTTGAAAGGTTTTATTGGTTCTTAAGTGGTTCCTATGATTTGGTCTTAAGAGCTTATCTTGTTTAAGCTGGCAACGTGATGTAGTAATCACAGAAAATAACCTTCCTTGTTAAAGGAAGGAGTGAAATATAAGTATTTGAGATTTAAGTCACGTTTCGCATCTTATAGTTTATTTGATAGTGCTTAAACCTTATGCAGTTGTTCCGTAAGAGTTTATCAATTTTCAAAGGGCATTACCTTCTTCTCATTTGTGGTTTGGTATTCGCTTTCAGTAGGGCTTGAGCCCTCGACTGTTGACTTTCCCTTATGTTTTCCGAATACTTTGCTTAAGAGACTATTTTCCTTAGTCATGTGTTCACTACGGGTGGCACATGCTTTCCTAGTTGATGAAAAAAAAAATGATTCCATTCGCTCTTTCTTTTGTTAAAGAATCAACCTATTCGTTTCACCTGAGTCTTTTGAGGTGTTTAATAATTGTAGTTGTGAAACTATGGTTTGTAAGTTATTCGATGAGCATTGGAGGATGAAATAATTTCGTAATTTAGTTCCTTGAGAGAAATTTATATCAATAGAAGATTGTCTTTGGAGGTTAAACTGATTGCATTGTTACAACTAGTAGAACCTATAGTGATTGTGATCTAAGATCTTTGTTTCACTTCGAGTGGAACATTAGAATTATCGAAAGTATGAAAATCTTGATCAATTCTATAGAGTATCGCAAATTGGTAGTATTGTGAGGCTATGAAAGTTATTCTTGAAGATGTGGTTTAATGAAAGTGGGAATATAAAGTAATCGAATCATCATGTCAATTAATGGGATAATGGAAAATGTTAAGTTAATGTCAAGAATGATTTAGCTTTAATGAGTAACCTTCTGAGAGTTATAATCTTTGTGGAGGTAAACGGGTCAAGAAAATATTTTCATGATGATGTTAGCGAGTGAGTATGTGGGAATGGTAGATTTTTAGGGATTTAATCTGAGGATTTCCCTATCTTTTATATGAGAAGTTAGTTGCAAGAGTCTTAGAGGTTAAATGTAGACTTTACATTGATATGCTAGAACTTTGAGTCGTCCAAGGATTATGTGTAGAGAAAGTAGAATAAGGGTGGATTGCAAACAGTGGGATGATCGTTGATAACACCCTTCTGATGTAGTACATGAGAGTGTGTGGTGTGAATTCGGAGATGTTTGTTCTCAAAAGGGTTGAGGTGATATGGTATGCATGAGAGATCTAAATTGGGGATACTACTGAGTGCCATCTGTCAAATGAATTTCACAAGAAGGAAATCGGTTAGAGAATATTTTATGAGATCATTAGAGTCCCTCTTCAAAGGTGTAGCCAAGGTGTTTCGATTTGGGTTTGGTGCTGAGATCGCCAATTTAAGAGTAAGAAGTTAGTGTATTGTGTGATGATTGGGATTCCATAGTTTGAGGGGAATTTTGGTCTTAAAAGAGAAACTGATAAATTGATGCTTCCTCAAGAAGTGAATCGTTTACCTGATTCTCGTTTGAGTTCTGTGTTGTTGACCATTGACTTTCGTAAGTTGAGTTCGGCATTTACGTTGGTGTGTGTGATTCTTTTCAGTTTAGATGGAATAAAAGAAATATTTGATTTGGGCATTCGAGTGACTTCTCATTTGATTTCATGACGCTTATTTGCAAACTGCCACTTGGAAAATGGAAATGGTTTATGTGATGAAATTCCTATTTCTGGATTTGACTCTTCAATACCGAGCTGGTAACGCATAGTTGCGATAGGAGTCTTTCATTTTCAGATGGGTTTTGTTAGTACAAGAGTTTGTTCAAAGAGAGTTTTGTTGTGTGTTTCTGGTTAAAGGAGGTGATCCTTGCTTTAGTGAAGAGTTCAATTGAGAGGTGGAACTCGAGTTTCGTGTTCTATGTGCTTGTCGTGTGGTTCGGTATCAATGGGAAGGTTAACCTAAGGTACATTGGGTTGGTTTCGTTAGTTGTCGTATCGCTAAGACCGTCTCAGGTTCCCTACACGGTGTACACAACTTTTGGTTTGATCTGGTGCTGAGTGAGTACCTGGGGGGATCCAGAGTTTGAAGTTTCGTTTGCGCCGTTGACCATCGAGTGAGATCTTACCTTCGAGTCTTGTCCGGTGAGTGTACCTGGAATGTTGGGTCGAGTGTTAGATCAGACGCCGTATCACGTCTTTGTGTTGTGGTCCTCAGTCCTAGAGAGAGGCCACTTGGGAGTTGGAGTTTTTCATGCGTGGGCATTATTTCGGATTCGTCCGTAACAACTATCTGTTTACCGTTGTTAAGTTCTAATCGCAGTTTTCCTTTGTGTAGATCAGCGATTAGATTCGGGGTCGAATCCTATTAAGGGGGGTAGAATGTAATACCCCGAAAGTGTGAAAAGCATTTGAATCTGGAGAGATTATTTAATCGGGAGAGATTAATTAATCGGAAGGAGGGTTCTTTTAGAAAATCACCAAAACAGGAAATGAGAGGGGGTTTTCCGCGTTTAGTTGGTAACCTGGGCTTGGGCCTAGGCCCATGTGGGCTGGCCGCCATAGGGGCGCCACCCCTCCCCAAACCCTAGCCGCCCCATCTTTCCCCTCCTCCCACTTGTGGCCGCCACCTCCCACTCCCTTTGGCCGCCTCCCTGCACCTCCTCCCCACGCACAGCTCCTCCCCTACCGAAGCCCTCCGCTGCGGTAGAAGAAGCCTCCCGTGGCTGCCGGCCAAGAGAAGGACGACTCGCGTGGAGGTCGGTCAAGAAAGGAGATGGGAAGAAGGAAGATCAACTTCGCGGGGGCAAGATCTTCATCTTGCTGCGATTCTACAAGGGTAACGTCGCGTGTTCTTCGTTGGTTGATGCGTAGTAGTTGCGGTTGATGTCGTTTGGTAGATTGTTTTGCATCTGTTTAATAGATCGCGTTCTGTCCAGATTATTGTGCGGTCAGTTTCATGTGTTTAGAGGCCGAATTAGGAGTTTTAATCTCCTACAGTTTTGTAGGTCTTGTTCTTAGCTTTCAATGGCCACCAAGAACGCCCAAATCCGATTAACGGTTAGAAAGTTATGAATTGTTTAGTGCCGCTGTCTGGTTAATCTGTCAACAGCCTGACAATCTGTAGAAAACTGAGTTAATCTATTAGTTAAAGACGAAATCAGAGGATCTCAGTCTAACGAAAAATGTAGGTAATTTCCATACCTTTTCAGAGAGATAAAGAACGCAAGATTTGGACGTTCGTAGCAAAAGTTATGGTGATTTTAGTGTACTGTCCAGAGAACCCGACGTGAATTTTGATGTTCTGTAGTTTGGCTTGGTAGAGGTAGTAATTGGCAGAATCAAAAGGGCTCCCCAACTAAGTTTATTTGGGTAATTTAGTTACCTTTCCAGAAAGTCTGAGAATATCTTAATTGGACCCCTGAGCAGAAAGTTATGTATTTTAGAAATTGACTGTCCGCAGTGAACACCAAAGTGATCGCTAGAAATTGGAAGATTGGAAAAATGCTTGGAAGTTTAGTGAGTTCAATTGGGTTGTTATTTATGCTTTTGGTCCAGTATGTTGGTCTTATATTGGGTTATCTTTATGTTGGTGGGAGCGTGATCCAGGGGCAGCGCCTCTTCGCGTCCATCGTTCGCTTGCAGTTAAGGCAAGTATTGGGTTATCGTATAATTATCTTTGGTATGCTGTGATTGTTTGTGTTTGGCTCATAGTAGCCATGTATGGATGTTATTGTGATGAGTTCCAATTTCCAATTTATCTTGGTGAATGCAAGTACTCTGCTTGAGTGAATAATTATGACTATTTGATAGAGGATGCTAATACTTTGATGCGTAATAACCATGCAAGGTTGATAGTGTGATATGTATGAATAAGGATGGTGAATACTTGAGATATGATTAACTATTATTCATGAGGGATTGTTCATGTTTGCTAGTATTATGAATATATGTGCTGTTCATGGATGCTAGAATGGTATGAATACCAATGATGAGGAATGCTAGAAGTATGAATAAGTTTATTCATGTATGACATTGTTGTGAATACATATGTACGATGGTTAAAGTTTTGTTCATGTGCATTGTACTATCATATTGAAGGCTTGGTCACGTGGTGACTCTGCTTATTTGAGGTCCCCGTCATGTAGATGATGGGCTTGAGGTCCCCACATTTGTAGAATGTGGGCAATGAGTAAAGAGGTCCCCACATGTGTTTTGGGCGTATTCCGAAGAGTTGAGGGTTCGTGCATTGGCGCGAGTGTTCAGCTAGCGACATCGTCTACTTCGCATCAACTATCCACGGTTCCACACTGAGAAGATCGGGCCTTCCCCAGTATCATATGGTATCAGATTCTAGGTTTACTCAGTGAGAATTTCTTTACCCGTAGTTAGATTCGTTTTCTATCCTATCGTCCAATAAACCGAAAATTGCAATACCAAAACTGTAGTTTAATCTGTTATTTCTTGTGCGTTTAGTTAAGTTTTCATCCATTAGAGTTTTTGTTTTTAGTGCTGATCCATGTGTTCCTTTTTGCGTTGCTTAATCGTTGTGTTCACATAAACCGTACCAAATTGCTTATTGAACTCCTCAATTAGCACCCAAAAAGAGATAGTGACCAAACACTTTGGGTTTCTTGAGCTTCACTTATATCCTTTCATCCTTGAGACTAGCTTTTGTACATTGCACTAGGGCTGTTCTTTAGTTTATTTACACGTTGTTGAATTGTGAGACTTGTGCAATCAAGAGGAGCAAACCCTATTTCGCCATTGCAATAAGAAAAGAGGAAAAGGCAGTAGGTTACAGAGAAAAAGCCACGGCTTGAAAAGGTATTAAAAAAAAAAAAGATCAAACCCGCAAATACCAGTACCAAATTTTTTCCTTTCGGTTTCCTTAATAGCCGAAGGGCGAAGAGCTTTGTTCATGCGGTTTTGAGAAAAAAAAACAAAAACAAAAAGGGGCTGGCCAAAATTGGGAAGAGTAAACCTTATAGTCCACAATTTCAGATTGTGTATTTAATCTATTTGAGCAATCTTGTGCCCTAACATTGATATCTTTGCAATTGGCTAGCGTCTCTCATAGTACTTGGTGCAAAAACGAGCTAGTTTTCATCTCAATTTCAGTTTGTCTCTCACTAGCTCATTCCTTTGTTTGCATTAAGTCATATTTATCTTTGTTTGTGCTTTATACACTTCGCTTAAACCTTTTGGATCAGCACATAGGCAAAATACTCTAGCTTGGATCATTACTTAGCTTTACAATACCTTGAATATCAGATTGCATAGGATATACACATACCTGTCCGAGCTCCACCTACACCCGTTTGTGTACTCCCTTGCTCTTGGTTACGCTCATACATTACCGGGTTAAGGTCGCTCGCTGTCCCAACTGTCGATTTGCCGTCCTTGATTCACTTTGGAATGGTAAGCTTGTCTTGTGTTCAGGACAGTGAGTTGCGAGCGTAGAGAGCAAGTTTTTTTTTACTAACCCAGATATAATTTCGTTTGCTATTTGTGAGTTGTATCCATGTCAGGTCATCAGGAGAATCCACCGGTTACGTGGGCGGAGTATACGGTTGTGTGGGGCGCTACAAAAGCAACTTCATGATCGTGATAATGGTGTGCGCGATGAGCTCGGGTCCGTTGGTTTGGATTGAACAACCTCGGAGAGGAGGTTACGCAACTACGCACGGACATCAACAACAACTTCTTGAGCTGCACGCCATGTTCAATCAACCAAGCGTGCATCGTAAGGATTTTCACGATAAGCCCAAATTTTCTATCCCTATATTTTCTGGTCGCAGATGTACAAGAATATCTCACTTGGGAGCTAGAAATTGATACTCTATTTCGGATGCACAACTATACCAATGAGAGGAAGCTCTTACTTGCGTCTAGTGGCTTGGTGATTATGCCACACATTGGTGGGAGCGTTTTATTAAGTAGCGTATGGAGCGCCATGAATTGCCGATTATCACGTGGGAGCAGATGAAGCAGCATTTCCGGGCACGTTTTGTACCTCGCCACTACAAGCGTTCTCTACTTGACAAGTTGACTTGTCCACGAAAAGGTTTAAATGCCGCTAGTATATCACATGTGAAGCATCGAGCATGGGACATTCCCGCCGGTACATGTTTCGTGTAGTGCTGCCCCATTGCTTCATGAAGAGTTTGTAGTTCTGGTAATTGCTCAATTGCTGACCCACAATCTTTGGGGGACGGGATGTATCCAAACCCATATGAGAATGAGTGCCACATAGCCAAATTGAGTGAGAATGATAAAGAGAGTGAGGTGTGTGATTCCACCATATGTGAGGTTGAGAGCATCTCTATTGAGTGTGAGAAAGATGCACCAACAGAAAGAGAGAAGTAGATGATAGTCAAAGTGAGGTTACTACTGAAATTCACGATTTATTTTCTACTTCTAGTGTTGTTTCTCACATTGTGCGAGTTGATATTAAAGAAAATGAGTTGAAAGTTGAACAACCGGCACCGTTGGACTTGAAAGACGAGGAGATAACCACGGTGGGGATAGAGTGCTTGCGATCCAATGGTTTCATGATGATGATTTGATATCTACAACACCTACAACAAGCGAGGAGGGTGGTAAAGGTACTTGATAATGGTGTTGAATTGCATACTCATCAGAAGAAGAGGTACAAGTTCGATCTCTAGTGTTCCTTTGAATATTCCATGTTCTGAAATTTATGCGCTCAATTTACATAATGTGGAATTGATTACCCATAAGGGCGCTCTTACTAAAATATCTTTTGATGATCTTTTATACTATATCATGTTCGATGTTCATAGAGAGCTATCTAGTGTGATTGAGAATCTTGCTAAAGTTTCATGTTTAAAATCACTCGTTAGTACTTATGCCTACACATATACATTCAATTTGATTGGAGATTATGGTGTAGATGACAAGTTCTATGTTTATCGAATATGCATTACACATGCTAATCTTTACGATTTAAACTTGCATGTTTTGCAAACCATCTATTGAGAAATATCATGATCATTTTGAGATGGATTTTAATATAAGTGCCTATTGTTTAGAACGCAATATGATGCCTACTTGTTTCTCCTATACATGTAAACAACGTAGTCGAGTTGAAGCATGGAAGAAACTAAAAATTTTCTCTCCAATATTTGAACAACTTGATCTAGTGGGTCCCTCTTATATCTTGTCCATGTACTTACCAAAGTCGAGGGCGATTTTTTCTCATGGGAGGAGAATGATGTATTGAAAGTATCGCAATGTATATATCAAATACATCATATGGCTGCTATGATCCTAATTATTTTATGTAACAACGAGAATGTCACAACAATTGATGCATACATATACCACGTATATACGTTGTTCTTTTGTTTATTACACTTTGACAAATCATCATGTGCTAAGCGAAAGGAGTTTGGATGACAAATATATATACCATGCATATCGTTGTATTTTTGTCTAGCACATCTTAGCTATCAAAAGCCGAGGACGACTTTTGAAGAAAGGGAGGATGATGAGGATATCCCTACTACTTATGAGGTTATTCGTGAAGGGAGCTAAACTTCTCAAACAACGGTGCATTTGTTT
Organism: Ampelocalamus luodianensis; assembly: GCA_036346255.1. NCBI lineage: Eukaryota > Viridiplantae > Streptophyta > Magnoliopsida > Poales > Poaceae > Ampelocalamus > Ampelocalamus luodianensis. Next base: position 64,026 of record JAYEVH010000376.1, read on the forward strand.
CTTAATGAATTTCCTTTTGTTGCCAATGAGAATTGGTTACTACCTAAAGCAATACTTGGTGCATTCTCAGGTTTGACAAATTTAAAGACTTTGGAACCGAGAGGAGGAGAGGGAGGCGGGAACAAATTAATGGAGGAGAAACACATGCGGCCAACAAGGGAGAAGAAACCCATGTGGCCAACGAGTGGGAACGTGCTCTCGAGGATAAAACCCTAGCACATGCAGGCGGTCAAGAAAGACATATGGTGACATGGCAACAAGGGTTACATTGGCATAAAAGAAGCATCAAGTGCATCGAACAAATTCGCAAGCTAAGAGAAGGAAAGCTCACAATACAAGGGAAACCGAGAGGAGACTAGTTTAAATTTCCAAATTAAAGTAGGGCGTTTTTTGAATCAGATTCTGTTCCCGTGAACAGTAATCAAACTCGGATCTGATAGCGATGAAGCAGTGTCGGACTCGGATTCTGTAGCACTCGGTTCTGTTCATCCGAGTTTTGTGCTTGCGTGGGCGGAGAGGCTTCGGGTTTAGGGGCACCGTCTTTGCCTACTCACGCGTCGCAATGCGAAAGGTTAGTACTTTGATGTTCATATGTTTGGTGTATGATGCATGCTTGATGACTATATTGTGTTTTTCTAATATCCACGAGAATATTCAAAGTGTATGTCCTTTTCTTATGTGTTATATCCAAGAGTATATATATGATGTCTTTCATAATTCATACTTCAGTTCATGCATCCTGTATCATGTGCCTTCCACGGGAGTGGACTACAAGACCCATCAATTCCAGTATGGGCCCTTCGTTATACTTGCTTGAATTCATACTAGTGTCATGCCATGGTTCTTTTAAATAGTGATCTCTTTTTGTCATTAGTTGATATTATTCAAATTCTTCCGTATTATGGTTGTATGTTAGATGATTTAGGTGACATCTTGGCTTCCGAATAGCCAGGGTGTTACAGTCGTTCTTGTTGGTGCGGTGGGTAGTTATGTTATGACCTTTGTTAGCCCCACCTAGCGCAAGAGGGGGCCTGAACCCTGCGAACGGGTAGTCCAAAGGGGGCGAAACCTTAGCGAGGGAGGACTATTGTGGAATGATGCATTGTAAAGGCCTCGTGATGATCACTTAGTCGCACACCTTCGGAAGTATGTCAGACGGACATTAAAAGTTGATTATCTCTTGTGAGTAAAGTTGTACAACCTCTGCAGAGTGTCAATCTATTCGAATAGCCGTGTCCACGGTCATGGACATGCTTGCAAAGCCACTCAAAGTTAGACTTTGATTTTGATTTCAAAATGTTTTTGTAAAACAGTTTTGACATGGATGGGTGTCCATGAGAAAAGTTATGGGTTGAAGCCCCAGGTTGGTGCCCGTGTTTATGTTGGTGTTAGGTTGGTGCCTACACTATCTTTATCAATTAAAAATCAAATTTAGATTTTATAAAAATTGAGCTTTTGAACTTAGTATGGTATTTAATGTCAAATGCTGTTTTTGCACAAATAACCATATAAGCCATCCTTTGTTACATCCATATATGCATGTCATTCTATTATTTGACGGGTGTAACTTGCGAGCACGGTAGTTGTGCTCATACTTGCTTTATGCAAACAAATTTCAGAGGAGAAGGACTTCGCTACAGGTGTGGATCGTGACGACTAGGCCGCTACCCGAGTCGATTGCCTGTGGCAGATCAGCTAGACTCCCCTACTTCTTCATCGTCTTCCGCTGTGTTTATTTATTGTTGCCCTGTAAGGCTACCTTGTAATCAACTCTGTTTTTTATTAATAAATTTTAGCGTTTATGGTTGTGTTATCACATTTGTTTAATCTGTGAGCTAGCTACTGATCATGGGACTAGTTCAATTATGCACAGAAGATCTGAGATGTTAATCTCAGGTCTTACAAGTTCAATCAAGATCGTTCAACCTTTTCGCTGGGAAATGGGAGCACGGTGATTTCACTTGGTGGTCGGTGAAATCGGCGTGTGTGTTCTTGCAAATTATAGAGTGCTAATCCTTGCACAAGCAACGAAAGATCACTACGATTCGAGAGAGAGACACGTGAGTATTCGATCCTACGTCGAGAAGATCGGGCGACCCCGTATCAAGGTGTCTATGCGAACCCAGACCCCGGGACACTGAAATAATTAACATGATAGAGGGTTATCCTCTCAACGAGTACATTTCGATTTGGACATAACTTGACCCAATTGCCACTTGCCTAATTAAGTCTGAATTGAGAGTAGAATCTAAACTAAGAATTCTTGCCATGTAGACCCCTCCCATTAGATCCTCCAAGTTAAAATAAAAGGAAGCCATAGTAAATCCTATAGATAGCCCTTTGTTAGGAGGATTGTTGATACGGGGGGAGGCCCGATCTTCTCAGTGAGAAACCGTGGATAGTTGATGCGAAGTAGATGATGTCGCTAGCTGAACACTCGCGCCAATGCACGAACCCTCAACTCTTCGGAATACGCCCACAACACACCGGGTAGTTGTTCGTCGCGAGACCACGAACGACGAACGCCAAGTCCCCGATTCCCAATGGAGCGGCGGCTTGACCTTGAATTGCGAGCGAACAATTGGATCGCCTAGTCTCTCTCAAAGTCCTCGCATGAACTCTGGGGTCGAAAGAACAAGCAATAGCTATGTTTCAATCTTATGAATAAACTGATCTACCTCTATGGTGCGGCCATGGGGGGTTTATATAGCCTCCCACGCAAGCACAAAACTCGGATGAACAGTAACCAAGTGCTACGATAATCCGAGTCGACAACATTCACTGCTACGATAATCCGAGTCGATTACTGTTCACGTGAACAGATAATCTGATTCAAAAAACGTCCTACTTTAATTTGGAAATTTAAACTAGTCTCCTCTCGGTTTCCCTTGTATTGTGAGCTTTCCTTCTCTTAGCTTGCGCGAATTTGTTCGATGCACTTGATGCTTCTTTTATGCCAATGTAACCCATGTTGCCATGTCACCATATGTCTTTCTTCACCGCCCGCATGTGCTGGGTTTTATCCGAGAGCACGTTCCCTCTCGTTGGCCACATGGGTTTCTTCTCCTTGTTGGCGCATGTGTTTCTCCTCCATGAATTTGTTCCGGCCTTCCTCTCCTCCTCTCGGTTCCAAAGTCTTTAAATTTGTCAAACCTGAGAATGCACCAAGTATTGCTTTAGGTAGTAACCAATTCTCATTGGCAACAAAGGAAATTCATTAAGAAACAAATGCACTGTTGTTTGAGAAGTTTAGCTCCTGCTTCACGAATAACCTCATGAGTAGTAGGGATATCCTCATCATCCTCCCTTTCTTCAAAAAAAGCCGTCCTCGGCTTTTGATAGACTGAAGATGTGCTAGAAAAAAATACAACGTATATGCATGGTATATATATTTGTCATCCAAACTCCTTTCGCTTAGCACATGATGATTTCTTTGAAAGTGTAATAAACAAAAAGAACAACGATATATCGTGGTATATGTGTGCATCAATTGTTGTGACATTCTCGTTGTTGCGCACAAAATAATTAGGATCATAGCAGCCATAGGATGTATTTGATATATACATTTCGATACTTTCAGTCACATCATTCTCCCTCCCATGAGAAAAAATCGTCCTCGACTTTGGTAAGTACATGGACAAGATATAAGAGGACCCACTAGATCAAGTTGTTCAAATATTGGAGAGAAAATTTTAGTTTCTTCCATGCTTCAACTCGACTACGTTGTTTACATGTATAGGAGAAACAAGTAGGCATCATATTGCGTTCTAAACAATAGGCACTTGTATTAAAATCCATCTCAAAATGATCATGATATTTCTCAATAGATGGTTTGCGCAAAACATGCAAGTTTAAATCAGCAAGATTATCACAGGTAATGCATATTCGATAAACATAGAACTTGTCATCTACACCATAATCTCCAATCAAATTGAATGTATATGTGTAGGCATAAGGACTAACGAGTGATTTTAAACATGAAACTTTAGCAAGATTCTCAATCACACTAGATAGCTCTCTATGAACATCGAACATGATATAGTATAAAAGATCATCAAAAGATATTTTAGTAAGAGCGTCCTTATGGGTAATCAATTCCACATTATGTAAATTGAGCGTACAAATTTTGAACATGGAATATTCAAAGGAACACTAGAGATCGAACTCAAATGCGTACCTCTTCTTGATGAGTATGCAATTCAACACCATTACTGTTACCTTTACCACCCTCCTCAGTTGTTGTAGGTGTTGTAGATATCAAATCATCATCATGAAACCATTGCATCGCAAGCACTCTATCCCCCACCGTGGTTATCTCCTCGTCTTTCACGTCCAACGGTGCGGTTGTTCAACTTTCAACTCATTTTCTTTAATATCAACTGCACAATGTGAAACAACACTAGAAGTAGAAAATAAATCGTGAATTTCAGTAGTAACCTCACTTTGACTATCATCTACTTCTCTCTTTTCTTGGTGCATCTTTCTCACACTCAATAGAGATGCTCTCAACCTCACATATGGTGGAATCACCACTCACTCTCTTTATCATTCTCACTCAATTTGGCTATGTGGCACTCATTCTCATATGGGTTTGGATACATCTCGTCCCCAAAGATTGTGGGTCAGCAATTGAGCAATTACAGTAACCACAAACTCTTCATGAAGCAATGGGGCAGCACACTACGAAACATGTACCGAAGGGAATGTCCCATGCTCGATCGCCTTCACATGTGATATACTAGCGGCATTTAAACCTTTTCGTGGACAAGTCAACTTGTCAAGTAGAAACGCTTGTAGTGGCGGTACAAAGCGTGCCGAAATGCTGCTTCATCTGCTCCCGCGTGATGTCGGCAATTCATGGCGCTCCATACGCTACGAATAAACTGCTCCCACCAATGTGTGGCGTAATCGCCAAGCCACTAGGCGCAAGTGAAACTTCCTCTCATTGGTATAGTTGTGCATCCGAAATAGAGTATCAATTTCTAGCTCCCAAGTGAGATATTCTTGTACATGCATGCGACCGAAGAAAATATAGGGATAGAAAATTTGGGCTTATCGTGAAAATCCTTACGATGCGCGTTTGGTTGATTGAACATGGCGTGCGGCTCCAAGAAGTTGTTGTTGATGTAAAATGCGTAGTTGCGTAACCTCCTCTCGAGGTTGTTCAATCCAGTCGAACGGACCCGAGCTCATCGCACACCATTATCACGATCATGAAGTTGCTTTTGTAGCGTCCCACACAACCGTGTATACTCCGTCCACGTAACCGTGGATTCTCGATGACGACATGGATACAACTCACAAATAGCAAACGAAATTATATGCGGGTTAGTAAAAAAACTTGCTCTCTCGCTCGCAACTCAACATCACGAACACAAGACAAGCTTACCGTTCCAAAGTGAATCAAGGACGGCAAATCGGCGATTGTGACAATGAGCGACCTTAACCCGGTAATGTATGAGCGTAACCAAGAGCAAGGAGTACACAAGCGGGTGTAGGTGGAGCTCGACAGGTATGTGTATATCCTATGCAATCTGATATTCAAGGTATTGTAAAGCTAAGTAATAATCCAAGCTAGAGTATTTTGCCTATGTGCTGATCCAAAGGTTTAAGCGAAGTGTATGAGCAGCACAAACAAAGATAAATGTGACTTAATGCAAACAAAGGAATGAGCTAGTGAGAGACAAACTGAAATTGAGATGAAAACTAGCTCGTTTTTGCACCAAGTACTATGAGAGACGCTAGCCAATTGCAAAGATATCAATGTTAGGGCACAAGATTGCTCAAATAGATTAAATACACAATCTGAAATTGTGGACTAAGGTTTACTCTTCCCAATTTCGGCCAGCCCCTTTTGTTTGTTTTTTCTCAAAACCGCTTGAACAAAGCTCTTAGCCTTTCGGCTATTAAGGAAACCGAAGGAAAAAATTTGGTACTGGTATTTGCGGGTTTGATCTTTTGTTTTTTAATACCTTTTCAAGCCGTGGCTTTTTCTTGTAACCGGCTGCCTTTTCCTCTTTTCTTATTGCAATGGCCGAAATAGGGTTTGCTCCCCTCTTGATTGCACAAGTCTCACAATTCAATAACGTGTAAATAAACCAAAGAACAGCCCTAGTGCAATGTACAAAAGCTAGTCTCAAGGATGAAAGGATATAAGTGAAGCTCAAGAAACCCAAAGTGTTTGATCGGCTATCTCTTTTGGGTGCCAATTGAGGAGTTCAATCAGCAATTTAGTACGGTTTATGTGAACACAACGATTAAGCAACGCAAAAAGGAACACATGGATCAACACTAAAAACAAAAACTCTAATGGATTAAAACTTAACTAAACGCACAAGAAATAACAGATTAAACTACGGTTTTGGTATTGCAATTTTCGGTTTATTGGACGATAGGATAGAAAACGAATCTAACTACGGTAAAGAAATTCTCAACGAGTAAACCTAGAATCGATACCATATGATACGGGGAAGCCCGATCTTCTCGATGAGGAACCGTGGATAGTTGATGCGAAGTAGACGATGTCGCTATTTGAACACTCGCGCCAATGCACGAACCCTCAACTCTTGAATACGCCCACAACACACCGGGTAGTTGTTCGTCGCGAGACCACGAACGACGAGCGCCAAGTCCCGATTCCCAATGGAGCAGCGGCTTGACCTTGAATTGCGAGCGAACAATTGGATCGCCTAGTCCTCTCTCAAAGTCCTCGCATGAACTCTGGGGTCGAAAGAACAAGCAATAGCTATGTTTCAATCTTATGAATAAACTGGTCTACCTCTATGGTGCGGCCATGGGGGGGTTTATATAGCCTCCCACGCAAGCACAAAACTCGGATGAACAGTAACCGAGTGCTACAGTAATCCGAGTCGACACTGTTCACTGCTACAGTAATCCGAGTCTGATTACTGTTCACGTGAACAGTAATCCGATTCAAAAAAACGTCCTACTTTAATTTGGAAATTTAAACTAGTCTCCCTCTCGGTTTCCCTTGTATTGTGAGCTTTCCTTCTCTTAGCTTGCGCGAATTTGTTCGATGCACTTGATGCTTCTTTTTATGCCAATGTAACCCATGTTGCCATGTCACCATATGTCTTTCTTCACCGCCGCATGTGCTAGGGTTTTATCACGAGAGCACGTTCCTCTCGTTAGCCACATGGGTTTCTTCTCCTTGTTGGCCGCATGTGTTTCTCCTCCATGAATTTGTTCCGGTCTTCCTCTCCTCCTCTCGGTTCCAAAGTCTTTAAATTTGTCAAACCTGAGAATGCACCAAGTATTGCTTTAGGTAGTAACCAATTCTCATTGGCAACAAAAGGAAATTCATTAAGAAACAAATGCACCTGTTGTTTGAGAAGTTTAGCTCCTGCTTCACGAATAACCTCATGAGTAGTAGGGATATCCTCATCAATTGTTAATCCAGAAACTAGGATGGATATTTGCTAGGTGAGAATTAGTAGTCAAATAACACCTAGGCTTTATGAAATAAGATAAGTAATTAGCTACCCAACTAAAAATAGTCCTTAGTACATATTTTAGTTAAAAGTTAACCTAGTATAATAGGTGTACCTTAGTGTAAGCTTGGTCATGATAATAATTAGTAAATAATAACAAAAGGAATTATTAAAATGAGCTAGACCTCCCACACAAAACATGGTAAGGTACTCTCAATACAACAATAATAATTCAACAACAAATCAAAACGTTAATAACTTTTACATACGAACTCGGAATCAAATGAATATTTTTGCTAAATTCATATAAAATCATTCTATGTATAAATATACAAAAATATTTGGATTTCTTCACTGTTTAAATTATTTTCCCCATTTGTGCTTTGTTTTTCATTCTTTCGAATAGACGCTGGAAATTCGCAAGCAAAACTAACGACAATCAAGCGACTTCACTCTCTGAACAACCAAGCAAGGTAAGCACCCCCTTTGATTATATTGATACCACTACTTCAATTACTGTACTTTGTTTTGTAAAATTTTATTATGCATGCGTGTATATCTGTATGAAAATGCTATATTTGGGAAATCGGTAGTCGTAAATCATATTTGATGCATATATCTCCTTGAAAAATTGATGTCTTACTGTTATAGCCATTAGATTATGGGTTAGACAATATGTAATGTCATTTGGGAGTTTCAACTGCGATTATCGCACAACTGCTTAGTAGAACAATAGATTTTCGTAAAATGTTATAAAATGACAATATGAAAAATGTGAATTTGGGAGATTTATGAAAATATCCAGAGGGGTGTACCTCTAATATTTTGTATAAAAATGAAAATGCAAAACCTAGTTTTGGACGTGGGCGAGCTATATTATATTCTGAGAAGAGTGACAGAGGAGTCTCATTAGTAGATAGGGGGAGATTCTCGCCTAGGTCAATTAAGGATCGGACGCCAACAAATCCAATCTAAGACCTAACGTACAACCACATATGCTAGTACGGGATAGCCTTGGCTAATTAAGTTATCGAAAACTAGCCTTGCATGAGGGGTAGGCAAGAGACATGTGAGCATGTTTGATTGCCAACATAATGACGAATGCCTCACTTAGACGAGTATACCCGGGTGAAGTAAGAAAAATGTATCATTAAGACGGGTTTACTCGGGTGAAGTGAGGATCAACATTCGATGGGCTAAGTGCAAGGGTAGGAATAGATGATATAAAGGCTTCGACATGTGCTCTAGACTGCTTACCAAAGGTAGTGAGCAGTGGTATCGACGGATGCCGAATAAACTAGAGAATTCATATTATGTGGGTAAAGTTGTACACCTCTACAAAATGTAAATTTATTGAAATTGCCATGCTCATGGTCATGCTTAGTACGGACGATATGGGTTTAGTGTTGATTTTTACAAAAAAATTGTTTCATTGGTAAAACATGGGAATTGTTTTGGTTTATATTTGAATTGAGTGCCATGTCTATGGCTGAAAATGATGAGGAGGGTTGCGAGTTGTTATTTCATTACTCGCAACTGAGGAGGGTTGCCGGTTGTTGTTAATTTTCATCCTGTTGATTACTTACTATCCTATACTTATCTAACTGCTCATTTATACTTTCTGTTGAAAATTACTACTTATGAATATTGCAAATAAAAATAGCTTTAAGCAAAATAACTTGTAGAGTAGAACCTTGTCTTTTGATAGCCTTGTATTTATATAAATTTTGTGATACATTACAAGTCTTGTTGAGTATGCATTGTATTCACCTTGCTAATATTGTTGTCCAGAGTTCGAGGATGAGCCGATGCCTGACAATATGTTTTTCACACCTGGAACCGATGGGTTTGGTGACGGGGTCTACCTAGGCCTTGTTTCTTGTCGGTTGCTTGAGGGTTGGATGTAACACCCTAGCTCAACAATGAGTTTGGAATGCTACTAAACTACCTTAACAATCTAGTTTACATCTACTACAATAAAATTTCAGCAAGCTTCTCTTCATCAATTAAGCTAGCATTAATCTAAATAACAAGTACAAGATACACATAACCATGTTATTGAACATCATGGAATGAATAAAAGGAGTCTAAGCAATTATCTTGTTCTTGCTCAACAACTTTCTAGTCATAATAAAATATTCTATCATAATGAGTAATAAATTCCTTACTAGCTATACAATTTTTTTCTTTAAAATTCAACAGAGTTTCACTTGGATTTTTAAGACTAAACAAGATTCTCTAAACAGTCTAACAAGGGGGGATTTGATAAATCAATAACGAAACTCCAAAGCATAATCAAAAGCAACCGCAGGAAGTACTCAACTATCTCAATTACAAAGTAATTAGTTCATCACAAAGGATGAGCACAATCTTAGAAAAGTAGTAATAACAGGTTCTCTCTTTGATTTAAACGAATGTGCCAAATTTTATTTCCCATAGGTAATCTCGAGTGAAGTGCACCAAAATTCTATCCCTTCCCATGCATGCCGTTTTCACGGTGAGTACCTAAATAAATCATCAACAACAAGCGTGTGTCCTCGACTCAGCAAAGTACAACCAATGTAACAGACTGAACAACATAAACAAAGATTGAACATTATAATGTTCACATATAGCCATCAAGACCGATCAACATACACAAAGATTGAACATTACAATGTTCACATATAGCCATCAACAATGAATTCATAAATTTGTCTCTTCCACTTTCATGCAATGCAGATGTCAAGAATGCAACTCTCTTTCTTCTTTGCAATTACCGGTAATGCGGAGTTGTAACGCCTAGCCAAGCATGAGCCTGGACTGCTAGTAAAATGACAGACTAACAATTTAAAACTAGGACATTATACTAAATTTCGGTAGAACCTCTTTTGTATAGTTAACCATACAGAAGATTCTATCAATTATCAACAACATAAATCAATTAATCTAAGCAACCAATCTAAATCATAATCATAAACTTCCATGGAACATTAACCAACTGATGCATAATACTTTTTCAACAGAAAATATCTTGGCAATTCGCTCAATTGTTAATTCATAATCCCAAAATTAATCATTCGTGAAGGTTGTGGAGGTGTGCAATAGATCTTATGACTATTCCCTCCCATGCATGACGTCTGCGTATGGAGTACCTAAAATACAAATAAACAGCAAGAGTGAGTCCAAGAGTTAGCAAAGTACAATTAATACAGTTATTCAATACACAACCCTATCATCATCATCCAACCAAAATTCTTTATAATAAACTAGATCATATGCTCATGCAATGCTATGCACAAATGCAGCTTTTTTTTCTCTTTGCATATACCAGTAATGCGGAGTATGCATCCGTCGATGCATACCCATGCATGTGCCTTCTAGCACAGGGACCATAAGCCCACACTCCATGAGTGTGGGGATCTCAAGCCCGTCTAATTCATGATGGAGACCTCAAAATCAATACTTGGTAGCGTTGTCGCATGCATGCGCCGGCAAAGCCGACATCGTCGAGGCCAACTGCATGCATACACTTGCCGAGCCAGTCGTGCACGACATGAATGCACCGCCGTCACTGTGCACTAACTTGATGTCGTCATGACCGCAGTGAGCCATGGCCACTACCTCTGCGCTCCTCTTCTTCTTCCTGGCTGTAGCGAGCCGCGACACTGCCGTTCTTCCTTCTTTTCTTCCACTTGCTCAAACAAACTCGCATGCGCGAACTAGTCACTAAAATGGAACGCTTGTGTGATGAGGAAAATGTTGGTACATCATGCATGGCTTAGTTTTGTGTTTTTGGATGAGATTGAGAGGAGAGAATGTGGTTTGGGCTTGAGCTCATGAAGGCAAGAAATGAACTGGGCAGTGTTCTGTCTGGGGCAAAAGAAAAGTGGTGTGGAGAAGAGATGAGTTTGGCTAGGAGAAAGAATGGCAGTGGATGGGGCTTTGACCTTGATGGTTGGGGGAAGAAATAAATAGAAGTGAGGAGTGGGTATTTGGGGAGGATGGGTAAGGCTAGGTAGTTAGGGAATGAAGAAAGAAATGGCAATGAGGTGAAAGAATGGGGAAATGGCAGTGGAATATTATGGGTCACGTAGGCATTTCATCTGCGGTCGGTTGAACCGGAAAAGAGAGCGGCGATACTAATGCATGCATGACGACATTATTTTTGTGGTGCATACAAAAACATAAAATCAAAATAATTAAAATTTTGCCACATCTTCAACCAATTCAATTTAATTAATTATTTTTTTTTGTTATGCAACCTGTTAATTAATTTGGTTTGATTTTTAAAAGCAACCTTTTAATTAAACACGGGAAAAATTTTAAAACGCAGTCAAATATTTATTAGACCGCCTAATTAAATATTAACATCCCGATTCTAAAAATCAGGGTGTTACACAGCGCTTGAAGGTCTCAACGCGCATCACATAGTTTAGAATGTACTTCTGCTAGATGAACGTCCTATCATACATATCTGAGTCATCGATCCATTGGAAGAAGTTTCATTGCATCTCTGGTTGTTGTTATGCATAGGTGTAGTTAGGTATTTGTGTAATGGAACTTAAGGTGTAATGGAGGGGGTGGCCGCACGTGTAGTATGACCGAGCGGACATCGTCGGGTGTGTGGCTGGATTATCTTAGCCAATAATTCGCAGACACATTGCGGGCATGGGAACTCTAGTGGTGTCAGCGCATCCTTCATAGATTTATCCAGGAAGGGTTTAGCCCCCTCAGCAAACCACTTTTGCTTTCGCAGTATCCTCTCAATTGTGTGAACGAAGCTTTGGTGTAATGTCGGGTGTGGTTGTGTAGCGTTCTCCCCAGACCTCTCCCACCTCTTTTTATAAGAGGATAGGGTGTGATGTTCATGGTGCAGGGAGAACACACAAGAGATCGATGCGTGGAGTGTGTTCAACTTTTAAAAGGTAGCGTCGCAGTGTGTTGTCACTTTTGTCTGAAAAGAAAGCGTGGGACAGTTTGGTCATTTATGTCTGGCCAGTTCGAGTCCAAGTGTGTTCACTTTTCGGTTTGAAAAGCTGGCGAGGCAGAGTGTTGTCACCTCCCCCTAAAAAGTTTCCTAGCAGAGTCTGGTCTTTTTGATGTGAAAAGCTGTTGTGGCGGAGTGTTGTCATATCTCTATGAAAAATTTGCACGACAAAGTCTGGTCTTTTCGATCTGAAAAGCAGGTATGGCAGAGTGTTGTTATATCCCTTTGAAAAGTTTACGTGGCAGAGTCTAGTCTTTTGGGTCTGAAAAGCTGACAAGGTAGAGTGTTGACATGTTGATCTGAAAAGCTGGCGGCAGAGTGTGCTTATTTCCATGTGAGTTGCTTGTGCGGCAAAGTGATGAGGGCATCCCTAACACTTATACATCTTTCCCTATTGGTGGTCATACACATACTGAGGTGGACGCCATACGTGGCCTTCTAAATAATTCAAGTATGAAGTGCATATTGGTCCACTGCGAGAGCAAGAGCTAAACTTCTAAATCAACAGTGCTTTTGTTTCTTAATGAATCTTCTATTGTCATTGATGAGAATTGGGTATTACCTCATGCAAATGTTTTGTGCATTCTCGAGTTTGAACATTGTGAAGCCTTTGGAACCAAGAGGAGGCCGAGTCAAAGTGCAGGAAATCAGGGGTTTTACATCGCGTAAGCCACCGACACTGCATGTGCGGAAAACCGACCCCAAAAAGGTCGTTTAGGGCCTCAAAGCGGGCCCGCAAACCGAGAAAAATTCAGTTTCTCAGTTTCGCTCAAAATTGACAAAGCCCTCTGCAGGTGATTCTAAGGTACCCGTGACGACGGCATCCCTTTCGAGTTGATCGCGCATACTTTTAGCTACTACGATGCAGGGTCATCTTTTTAGCTTGTGTTTTTCAATTTTGATTGAGCAATCTTGTGCCCTAGTATATTCCTTTGCAATTGGCTAGCGTCTATCCACAGTACTTGGTGCAAAGCAGAGCTGGTTTCATCTCTTTTTCGCTGCTAGCTTGATCCTTTGTTTGCATTAAGTCTCATTTATCTTTGCGTGTGCGTTCATACACTAAGCTTAAACTCATTGGATCAGCACATAGGCAAAATACTCTAGCTTGGATCATTACTTAGCTTTACAATAACTTGAATATCAGCTTGCATAGGATATACACATACCTGTCCAAGCTCCACCTACACCCGTTTGTGTACTCCCTTGCTCTTGGTTACGCTCCTACATTGCCGGGTTAAGGTCGTTCGCTGTCACAACTGTCGTTTTGTCGTCCTTGATTCACTTTGGAACGGTAAGTTTGTCTTGTTTTCAGGACAGTGAGTTGAGAGCGTAGTAAGTTTGTCCTCGTTTCTTGTTTGTGAGTTGTTGCTATGTCAGGTCACGAGGAGGATCCACCTAATCCGGGGCGCGATTACGTGGGCCAGTACACTCGGTTCGCGAGATGCTACAAAAACAACTTCAAGATGGTGACAATGGCGTGCGCGATGAACTCGGGGAAGTTCAGACTGGACGGAACACCCTCGGGGAGGAGGTCACACAATTGCGTACGGCCATCAACAATAACTTCACGGAGCTCACGCGCCATGTTAGCTCAACACAATCCACGGGAAGCGCAGCTGATGACACGCAGTGTGCGGCCCTCCGGCCGTTTTGCACAATGAGGCCGAGGATGGCGTGCTATTCGTGTGGATGAGGAGCGGCGGCGGCGAGGCCCGTCGCATGGCGGTGCCGCCAAGCGTCGGGATGGCGGCCGCGGCATGCCCTCGAGCACATGGGCGTGGCGAGGCAGCAGCGGCAGGTGGAGGCGCACCACGGGGTGTCCACGAGGAGGTGTGCATCGTGCACCTCGTAGCATGGTGATGAGGCGAGCAATGGGATGACGATTTCCGTCGGCGACTCGATGACCGACAAGCGCCACCATCGCAACAATGTGCAGCGTCGACACGGCAGCGCCGACGATTTTGTCGCTAAGCCCAAATTTACTCTTCCTATATTTTCGTGTGGTACGGATGTGGAGCAATACCTCACTTGGGAGCTGAAGGTGGATAAGTTGTTTGAATGAACAACTATTCCAATGAGAAAAAGCATTGCTTGCTTCCAATGGCTTGGATGATTATGCTACACATTGGTGGGAGCAGTTCATTAAATAGCGCATGGAGCGCCATGAGTTGCCGATTATCACCGGGAGCGAGATGAAGCGGCATTTGCGGGCACGCTTTGTACCTCGCCACTACAAGCGCTCACTATTTGAGAAGTTGTGGTGCGACAAGGTATGAGGTCAATTGATGAATATCATAAGGAGATGGAAACTATCATGATACATGCGGATGTCGCGAGAATGAAGAAACAGACCATGGCGAGATTTCTAGTGGCATGAATCATCTTTATCAAGCGCATTGTCAATCACCATCCCTATAATGATATGATTGAGTTCTTGCACCAAGCACGCGGCCGGCGACAAGTGATCGAAGATGCGCGTTGCGTTGCCGTTCACGTCCTTGACCGATCCGGGACAGCCATATAACAACGGCCGGCCAAACAAGAGCACTCGTGGAAGCAATTCGGCAATGCGCGATTCCGCCAAGTAAGAAGCTGGAGAGTACACGGCACGGTCGTCGACTGCGGCGCTCGCGCTAGTGCGACCTCGTCTATGGGGTCAACGGGGCGTTCACGTGACATCATTTGCCACAAGTGCAAGGGTGTTGGCTATTTTGGAGGATTGCCCAAATGTCGAACTATGCTTATCACCGAGGATGGCGGTTATGTTTCAGCTAGTGATGACGAGTCGCTTCGATCGCAAACGGTCTTACTGCGATGACATAGAACAATGTGAGTGCGATCACGAGTTTCCTAACAACGAGCGATATTCCATTGTTTGCGCCCAAGGTGCTTCTTGTGATGCCATCGCCGTCACTCGAACAACGGTGCAATTTGTTTCGGACTTGGCGCGAAGCTTGATAAGGGTAAGGTGCGCAAAGTGATCATTGATGGCGGAAGTTGTCACAATTTGGCTAGCAAGGATATGTGTCATAAGTTGGGTTTGAAGTACTTGCGCATCCACGTCCTTATCATGTGCAATGGTTGAGCGACAAAGAGAAGTGAAGGTGAACTATATGGTGCAGTGGCGTTTTCTATTGGGAAGTACACCGACCTTTGTGGACTGCGATGTTGTGCCTATGACGGTGTGTCACTTGCTCTTGGGACGGCCATGGCAATATGACCGTTCTCACTGTTCACGATGGGCGTACAAATCGCTACACATTTCGATGGAATAATATGGATATCATCTTGAAGCCCCTTACACAGCAGTTGTGAATTCTTCAATGCGAAAAATTGAGATGCACGTTGAGGCGCCAAAGAGCGAGAGAAGAATTTAGTAATGTTAGCCACCAAATCAGAAATGAGAGAATTCAGCGAAGATCCCAATTTGGTGCACTTTGTACTATTGTACAAAGGCGCCTTGCTTCGACTAACGACTTGTCTTCTCTTCCTAGTGGTGTTGCTTGTGTTTTGCAGGACTTCAATGACGTCTTTCCAAACGAGGTACCGGTGGGCTACCACCAATTCGTGGGATAGAACATAAGATCGACTTGATTCCGGGAGCGTCATTGCGAACCGACCACCGTCACCGCGCAATCCCGAGAAACAAAGGAAATTCGAAACAAGTACAAGAGCTTCTCTCCAAAGGGTATGTGCGTGAAAGCTTAAGCCCTTGTGCTGTTCTGTTATTTTAGTTCCTAAGAAAGATGGTTCATGGCATATGTGCGTAGATTGTCGAGCGATTAATAATATCACAATCGATATCGTCATCCTATACCTCGCTTAGATGATATGCTAGACGAATTGAGTGGTGCTGTTATTTTCTCTAAGATAGATTTGCGTGAGTGGTTACCATCAAATTAGGATGCATGAAGGGTGAGTGGAAAACAGCATTTAAAACAAAATTTGGGTTGTATGAGTGGTTAGTCATGCCTTTTGGTTTAACTAATGCACCTAGTACATTCATGCGCTTAATGAATCATATTTTAAGGCATTTGATTGGTAAATTTGTGGTTGTGTACTTTGATGATATTCTGATTTCTGATGCATGAATCTGAACACATAGACCATCTTAGACAAGTTCTACAAGTTTTGCGTGAGGCTAGGTTATTCGGTAACTTAGAGAAGTGTACCTTTTGCAAAGATCGTGTCATCTTTTTGGGCTATGTTGTTTTCGCACAGGAGTTGAAGTAGATGAGTCTAAAATTGAAGCGATTAAAAATTGGCCAACTCCTCGTGAATGTAAGTCGATTAGGAGCTTTCATGGTCTCGCTGGTTTTTATCGGCGCTTTGTGAAGGATTTTAGCACCATAGCTACCCCTTTGAATGAACTTACTAAAAAGGGTGTTGAATTTGTGTGGGGGGTAGCGCAAGACAATGCTTTTGCTGAACTTAAGAAACGCTTGATCAAGCACCGTTGCTTGTTTTACTGATTTCACTAAATTTTTGAAATTGAGTGTGATGCTAGTGGATTGGGTATTGGCGGTGTTTTAATGCAAGAGGGTAGACCGGTAGCTTATTTTAGTGAGAAACTGAATGGTGCTCAATTGAATTATCCGGTCTATGACAAATAGCTTTATGCTTTAGTGCGTGCGTTAGAAACTTGGCAACACTATTTATGGCCTAAAGAGTTTATTATTCATTCGATCATGAGGCATTAAAGTATTTAAAGGGTCAAGCAAACTGAACAGTAGACATGCCAAATGGGTCGAATTCATTGAGTCGTTTCCTTACATTGTAAAATATAAGAAGGAAAGGAAAATGTGGTAGCTGATGCTCTCTCTAGGAAAAGTGTGCTTTTAACTCAAATAGGAGTGCAAGTTCCTGGTTTAGAGAGTTTGCGTGATTTATATGCTCATGACCATGATTTTTCCGTTCCTTATGCACATTGCAAAGAGGAAAAGGTGGGATAAATTTCACATCCATGATGGGTTTTGTTTCGCACTAACAAATTATGCGTTCCGGACTCCTCCGTGCGTTTGCTATTCTGCAGAATCACATGCGGGTGGGTTGATGGGACATTTTGGGCGTGAGAAGGCGTTATCTATGCTTTGGCGATCACTTTTATTGGCCTAAGATGAGGCGAGATGTAGAGAGGTATGTGCAACGATGCATTACTTGCCACAAAGCGAAATCAAAATTGAATCCACACGGTTTGTATACCCTCTACCTGTTCCCAATGCACCATGGGAGGATATTAGTATGGATTTTGTTTTAGGATTGCCTAGAACTAAGAGGGAGTGATTATGTTTTGTCGTTGTAGATCGTTTTCAAAGATGGCACACTTTATTCCGTGCCACAAGAGCGGCGATGCGTCGCATATTGCTAACTTGTTTTTCAGGGAGATCGTAAGGCTACATGGCGTGCCACGCACTATTGTGTCGATCGTGACGCGAAGTTCATGAGCTACTTTTGGAAGACACTTTGGGGTAAGCGGGGACGGTTGTTATTCAAAGACGACTTGTCATCCCCAAACCGATGGTCAAGCGGAGGTGGTGAACCGCACACTTTCGATGCTACTTCGGACCATGATCAAGAAGAATCTGCGTGAGTGGGAGGATTGTTTGCCGCACGTGGAATTCGCTTATAATCGGGCCGTGCACTCCACTACGCAGTTGTGTCCTTTTGAGGTAGTGTATGGTTTCAAACCCTTTACGCCGCTTGATTTGCTGCCACTTCCAAGTCAACACCGTGTTCATATGGAGGCATCCAAGCAAGCTGAGTATGTGAAGAAATTGCATCTCAAAACAAAAGAGGAGATAGAGCGCAAGGTCAAGTCCTATGCTCAGAAGGCGAATAAGAAAGCGGAAGAAGATGATTTTCAACCGGGTGATTTGGTTTGGGTGCACTACCGCAGGATCGTTTTCGAGCGCGCAAGTCTAAATTGCTGCCACGAGGTGATGGACCTTTCAAGGTGCTTGCGAAGATCAACAAAAATGCCTACAAGATAGAGCTTTCAGCGATGACTATGGCGTGAGCTCTACTTTCAATGTCGCTGATTTATCACCTTTCTTTGGTGGTGATGATCCATCGTCGAGGACGACGCCTTTTCAAGAGGGGAGGATGATGAGGCATCCCTAACACTTATACATCTTTCCCTATTGGTGGTCATACACATGCGAGGTGGGCGCCATACGTGGCCTTACAAATAATTCAAATGAAGTGCATATTGGTCCACCGACGAGCAAGAGCTAAACTTCTAAATCAACAGTGCTTTTGTTTCTTAATGAATCTTCTATTGTCATTGATGAGAATTGGGTATTACCTCATGCAAATGTTTTGTGCATTCTCGAGTTTGAACATTGTGAAGCCTTTGGAACCAAGAGGAGGCCGAGTCAAAGCAATGGAGGAGAAGCTCACGGGTCAACCAAGGGAGAAAAGCCCAAGAATTCAAGCCCAATTCGGATCTTTCACAAGTGCAACCGAAATTCATCTCGGAATCAACTCAGAATTCAATTCGGTTCGGAGAGCCCAACGGGGCTGTAATAAAAGGCCATAACTTTTGCATACGAGTCCGATTGGGGTGTTCTTGGACTTGTTTGAAAGCTTATTCCAAGGCCCACACAATGGTTTTGGCCCCAGCTTCAGAAGACTTACGGCCGCGCCGCTATGGCTGAAACAATGTGACGGACTTAAGTTAGGTTTTCCTTTTTGTGTGTTTTTAGGTCTTAGCCGAGTTAGAGTTTGATTCGGCATGTGTGGCCGCCCTAGGCGTGCGTGAGT
The DNA here is from genome assembly GCA_036346255.1 of Ampelocalamus luodianensis. NCBI lineage: Eukaryota > Viridiplantae > Streptophyta > Magnoliopsida > Poales > Poaceae > Ampelocalamus > Ampelocalamus luodianensis. Next base: position 83,208 of record JAYEVH010000376.1, read on the forward strand.
CGCGGAGGTGCCTTAAATACCCTTGCCCCTCCCTTGTATCCATTAGACCAGTTTATTGATAAGATTGAAACATAGCTATTGCTTGTTCTTTCGACCCGAGTTCATGCGAGGACTTTGAGAGAGGACTAGGCGATCAATTGTTCGTTCGCAATTCAAGGTCAAGCCGTCATTCCATTGGGAATCGGGGACTTGTCGTTAAATCGTTCGTGGTCTCGCGACGAACAACTACCCGTGTGTTATGGGCGTATTAGAAGAGTTGAGGTTCGTGCATTGGCGCGAGTGTTCAGCTAGCGACATCGTCTACTTTGCATCAACTATCCACGGTTTCTCACTGAGAAGATCGGGCCTCCCCCGTATCACAAAGTATGGTCTTGTCTGTCTACAAACCTAGCGAGGCAGTGTTTTGGTCTATTCTTGGGGTGGGTTTTGTCATACCAGGTATCTTAGCGTGACAGTACCAGTCTATCACGCCACAGGCACTGGCATGACACAACCGTGCTGCCACGCCAATGCATGGGCAACTCAAGAGGCGTTGCAAGACAGCACCCCGTATAGTGCTAAGTCCTGTCACGTCAGGGATCCTAGCGCGACAGTACCAGTCTATCACGCCAAGGGAACTGGCATGACAGAACCATGCTGCCATGCCAATGCGTGGGCAACTCAAGAGGCATTGCAGGTCAGCACCCCGCTTCTAGTGCTAAGTCTTGTCACGCCAGGGATCCTGGCGTGACAGGAGCAGTCTGTCACGCCAAGGGAACTAGCATGATAGACCGTGCTACCACACCAATGTGTGGGACACTCCAGAGGCATTGCAAGCTAGGTCCCTGCTTCTTGTGCTAAGTCCTATCACACTGGTGCTCCTAGCATGACATTACCAATCTGTCATGCCAGTTTCCATGGTGCTTCATTTTTGGTCGAGCTCCAATCTTGGTCGGGCTCAACGTCACGGATTGTTCCATCTCTGAACACTTCCTCGTTAAGCTCGTTGGTCATTACAGTGCCGTTGAAATCAGTCACGGGGTCACTAACAAGGTGCGAAGATGAAACAGGCGCGTTTGACAAATCAACCAACAGGGGGGCATCGTTGTTCAGACCAATGCCAATGATCTCTTGGGACAGTTGCTCCTCCGTTGGGGGGCCTTGTGAAAGTTCCACAACGGATTCAAGTTCCTCCATAGGGGAGGGTCATTCACTACATCCGCATTATTTTGCATATCCTCGCCAACGACTGTCCTCTCCACCACAACCTCCAACGACCAGACCTAAGATGCAAGCACAACCTCCTTGTACACCCCAATCATCGTCACTTGAGATTGGCATCATGTAGGACCGAATAGGCGACTAGAGGGGGGGTGAATAGGAGCACACTCAATTTTTCTCTTTGATCAGATTCATCACATACTTCACTCCAATAGCTATGGAAGCTATGAAGATCAATATACTAGTAAAACAGAAGACTTGAACTGAATCCCTTCAAACCCCCAAAAGAAACAACCACAAACACAAGAAAACAGCCTGATGAACAGTACTCGAAGCTACAGTGCTCGGTGAATAGTACTTATGGCTTGTACTCGAATCGAATAGAACTCGAAAGAATAGCACTCGATGCTATAGTACTCATAGCTACAGTGTCGTGCTACAGTACTCATAGCTAGCACTAGAAATGAATAGTGCTCGAAGCTACACTATTGTGCTACAGTACTCGTAGCTTAGCACTCGAAAAGAATAGAACTCGATGCTACAGTACTCGCTGAACAATACTCGATAAAGAATAGAGCTCGAATAAATAGTACTCAGTGCTACAGTGCTCGTAGCTACACTACTCGGTACTCGGTGCTACAGTACTCATAGCTGGTACTCGAAAACGGATAGCTCTCGAAAGAATAGTACTCATAGCTACAGTACTTGGTACTCGGAGCTATAGTGTTTAGTGAACAGTAAAATCAGCCTAGAAAACAGAATTTCAGCGCGATTTTAAAATCAAAAATTGATCCAACTTTTGATCTACAACTCCAAACTTCATGAAACTTGAGACACACCTTCCTAAGGATGTCAGGAACCTATTCCATGCGACGATTGTGAAGATCGTTGCCAATGTCCTATCTTTTTCAGTTTGAACGAAGGGTGCTCCAAAACCGAGTCAAAAACAAAATATGATCTAAAGACTTGCTCGTGGGTGATTGATGATCAAGATGATCCTAGATGTGTTCCCACATGTCACAGCAAGCTAGATCAAGAAAGGAAATCAAGCAAAAACTCGCAGATCAAAGAAAGCCCCAAAATTATCAAATAGAGAGGACAGAGAGCATGAACAGAAGAAAACTTCAGATTTCCATTCATTGAATCAAGAGCGAAATACAAAGAGATACGTCCCCATATGCATGGACATTCGAACAAGGAAGATTACAAGCTCCTCAATCCATCCTCTCCCTCTCCAACTCAAGAATACAGCCCATACATGCTTGAGAAGGGAAGAATACACAGACTCTCAAGAAACCATCGAAGGGGACACAGAGGGAACACAACTCTGCCTGCACCAACAACTCTCAACCACTAAAGCCTAAAGCCAAAGCAAACTCTAAAGCCTATTTTGACTAAAGGAAACCCTAAAATCTCTTGAAGTGTTCACTATGGGCATGCAGCCCGCCAACCTATTTATAGCCCACGGCTAACGGGTCTCCACCCCGTTACACCCGCTAAGTCCAACGGAGCCCGCTCCCGCTTGTGCAGCCTTGGAAAATTCCCGTTTCGCCCCTCCTGCACCTTCCGGGAAGCTTCCGCGCTTCTTGTCTCACACGCCTCACAACCACCTCGAGTCCACGTCCTCTTCGACACATCCCGACCGTTCTGACCTCAGCGCCCCCTACACCTAGTCCGGTCCACCGTGTCTTGCCACGACTCCACCCGATGTCCTACAGTCACACAGACAAGAAACACATCAAATAGCACCGCTCGATACATGAAAGCGTAAATACCATCATACTTACCATGACAAAATCCAAACTTGTCGAAAAATCAGAATATGCAACATAATCCCGTACGACCAAGTTTGACCAAAGTCTGACCGAGCCCGATTGCGCCACGCAACGACTCGACTCCGAACCACCCAAACCAAACTCGAGTTATCTAAACCAATGTCAATTACTCATCACACACATGGGATGACCTCCACATGGTCTCTCAATCTCCCCCTTGATGAGTATATTGACAAACCCAGAGAAAACTGAAGTTGAGTTTGATTTGCAAAGTCCAACATGGTCCAAAGAAAAGAATGAAACTAATGACCATGTTGACAGAAGGAATACTAGAGCAATAACTGAAAGAGCAATTTTTTTTTCAAAACTCTAAAAAGATCCCAAACTAGCTTTTTCTTCTCTATTCTCCCCCTTTTGGCAATAAACACATCAAGAATGCAAAAGAGAGAATAAGATCACAAATATGGATGTAAAGGCTGAAGTTTGATTATTTCTAAGCATTTTGAGCCATGAGAATTATCCATAATGACCATAATGAACTACACCCAGCCATAACTCAATAAAAGGCTATCTAGATCATGACAAGACATGTATATCCTAGCTTGAGCACATAGATGACGATCTGAAATGTAATGCATTTTATGAGCATGTCAAGTCATCAATAAGCAAAGTCTAACTAGAGATATCCAAGGATGATGCAGGCCATGTCAATAAGCTAAGCGGAACAAAGAAGCTAATATTGAGACCAATTAGAGCGCTACACGATCAAGAGTGAAACATTGGGTTAAGTACTTGATTCTTTTGGTAGCTTAAGCAATTTGAACACATAAAACATTGTCTTGTTAAGGTTCATGGTCGTTTCCAACCCAATTTTTTTTTGTTATGTGCTAGATCTCAAGCCTTATGTGACTACTCCAAGCAAGAAGCTTAAGAAGATAGTCTAGGTCATCCAAAACTCCCCCTGAGTTCATGCCTAGTGCAATGGCAAGCCATCTCATGAGAAAAAATTGGTGAAATCAGTTTTTTCGCACAAAAGAGATCTTTTTGCTTTTTAAACAAGTTGTACTAACTTATGTATCATCAAAAGACGAAAATAGCTCAATCTAAGGCTCAACAAAGATTCAACGCTCAACTAAGCCTATTTGACATGGCATGAATCATAAAAGGATAGCTCAAGAAAGACTAGACTCAAATGCTAGCATGACAAGTTTTTAATTCAAGTGGAGCAATTTTAATTAACTTATCATGGCAAAAGCTAGTCTACACATATGAAGTCATGATAAATCTAGCATATAAGCACAAGTCATGGGAAGGTGTAAAGCATTGCAAACATGTCATAACAGGATAATAATCAAGGCTCAATGTAGTTATATTACAAAGCAGAATGCATGCAAGAAAATCCAGCTCACCCTCAACAAGAGATGCAACTTTTAGCTCAAGTTGACTTAAGTCAACATTAAGCTCCAGAAGCTCCCAAATGAACTCCCTTTGAACTAAAGCAAAAAAAAACGAGAAGCTAGCAAAGAAAACAGCAAATAGGCAGTCCTTAAAGCAGAGACAAGAAAGAGAATGCTATGGCTCAGACATGACCCTCATCTACCCCATATGACTCTAGGACTATTAGCTGACAGTAAAACACACACTAGAGAGCAAACACGTACCCTGTCTACCCGAGGGTGGCCCAACCCTTGCTAGAACCTACAAGAAGTGAGTGAGCTCGACCTAGTGAGATAAGAAACAGCTAATATGAAGCATCCTGGAGTCACAAGATAAGAGTAGAAAGACTAAGCAACTAGGCATGAGAAGTACTCTAACCTATGATAGAAGGACTAAACCCAATGCACTAGTATGCAGTGAAACAAAATAGAGACAGAAGCATAATATAATAAGCAGTAAAGCCCAAAGCTCCCCCTCCCTACAGTCCATAAGGACAGACCACCCCAAGCTCTCCCCGCAGAGCTGAGAACCTAGAGCTATCCAATGGCTTGGTAAAAATGTCAGCCAACTGGTGGTCACTATCCACAAACTGGAGCACTATGTCACCCTTCTCCACATGGTCTATAAGGAAGTGAAAGCGAATATCAATATGCTTGGTCCGAGAGTGCTGCACTGGGTTCTTAGCAATGTTAATCGCAGAAGTGTTATCACAAAAGAGTGGAACACTATCTATGACTAACCCAAAGTCCCGCAGGGTCGAAGCCATCAAAAGCACTTGGCTACAGAGAACAGCGGTCGCAGCAGCAGATTCGCCTCTGCGGTGGATCAGGTAACACCGATCGCTTCCTCAAAGACCAAGATACGAGAGAAGTGCCAATGAATTGGCAAGTGCCAGAAGTGCTCTTCCTATCTATCCTACAGCCAGCAAAGTCTGCATCCGAGAAGGCTCTCAAGGAAAGACAGGAAGAGGAAGAGTACCAGATACCATAGTCAATGGTAGCTCGAAGGTACCGAAAGATGCGCTTCACCGCCTGACAGTGAGAGACGCGAGGAGAAGCCTGAAACCGAGCACACAGACACACGGAGAAGTGTATGTTCGGTCTCGAGGCAGTGAGATAAAGAAGGGAGCCGATCATACTTATGTACTCTTTCTGATCAACTGGCTCGCCATCCTCATCTGGGTCAAGATAGGCAGTAGAAGCCATCGGAGTTGACACATGCTTATCAATACTCATGTCGAAGCGTCTCAGGAGGTCACGAGTGTACTAGCCTTGATGCAGAAATGTACCCTCCCGAGTCTGCTTGATTTGGAAGCCAAGGAAGAAGGTCAACTCCCCCATCATACTCATCTCAAACTTAGTGCTCATGACATCCGAGAACTGTGAAACCAGAGTATGGGAAGAGCCGCCAAAGATGATGTCATCCACATAACTGACGAGCAGATCGGTGCCATGTTTGGCGGATGAACAAGGTCTTGTCAACTTTACCCATTTCAAAACCATGACTTAACAAGTAGGACTTAAGCCTCTCATACCAAGCTCTAGGGGCTTGCTTAAGTTCATACAAGGCTTTGGAAAGCTTGAAGACATGGTTTGGGTATTTGGGGTTTTCGAAACCAGGAGGCTGTCAGACGTAAACCTCTTCCTCAATAAAGCCATTGAGAAAGGCACTCTTGACGTCTATTTGGTAAAGCTTGAAACCCTTAGAAGCTGCAAAGGCAAGCAGGATTCTAATGGCTTCAAGTCTAGCTACAGGGGCAAAGGTTTGCTCGAAATCTAGACCCTCAACCTAGGAGAACCCCTGAGCTACCAGTCTAGCCTTGTTCCGAATAACCACTCCATCCTTGCTCTGCTTGTTCTTGAACACCCACTTAGTCTCAATAATATTGTGACCTCGCGGGGGCTCGACAAGTGACCAGACCTTGTTCCTCTCAAAATTTTCTAGCTCCTCATGCATGGTATTGACCCAAGACTCATCAGAAAGGGCGTGACAAACGTCCTTGGGCTCAAAGGAGGCAACAAAGGCAGAATGGAGACAGACTGAGAAAGCGGACTTAGAGCGTGTGACACGCCGAAGAGATCTCAATAATCTGCCACGAAGGATGCCTTTTCGGATATGTCGGGAGGTCTGGATGAGAAGAAGAAGTGGCCTCTACCTGCGTGTGCGAGACGAGGCGAGGCGTGAGCCACTAGCCGGAGGAAATGGTAGGCAAGGGTGATCACCTTGAGGTGCCGTGGAAGAAGGTATCTCAAGGGGAGGATGAGGAGCTGGATCAGGTAAACAACCATCGTCTCCATCATCCTCATCATCCACAAAGATGGTCTCGGACTGCTCTAAAGAACCTGAGATATCTGGCCTAGTACCCAGACTGGCCTCGTCAAAGGTCACCTCACTGGTCTCTACCAACTTGCTGGACTCGTAGTTCCAGACCCTATAAGCCCGCGAAGAAGTCGAGTAGCCTAGAAAGATACCGTCACAGGAGCGTGACTCGAACTTGTCTAGGTTCCCAGACTTCAGAAAAAAGCACTTGCAACCAAACACACGAAAATGAGAGACGCTGGGCTTTCGCCCGTATCTCAGCTCATAAGAAGTGCGGTGCAAGTGTGCCCGAAGAAAAACTCGATTCGAAAGATGGCACGCGGTCGTAATGGCTTCAGCCCAAAACTTCCTCGGTGTAGAGTACTCATCAAGCATCATCCTGGCCATCTCGACCATGGTACAGTTCTTCCTCTCCACAACGCCATTCTGCTGAGGGACGTATGGAGAAGAGAACTGGTGCTCTACACCTGACTCACCACAGAAACTCTCAAAGTAGGAATTCTTGAACTCCGTGCCATTGTCACTACGGATCGCTCGTAAGGTACCTGGAAGCTCAACAGAAAGCCTACTAAAAAGACCTAGGAAATGTGAAAACGTCTCATCCTTCGAGACTAAGAAAAACACCCAAGAATACCTCGAGAAGTCATCGACCACAACAAGAACATACCACTTCCCTCATTTTGATCGTATCGAGCTGGTCCAATCGTGTCCATGTGGAGCAAATTGTCCCGCAGCATCGTCATCAGTAATGCGTGGATCGGAGGATGAGAAGCGGCAACCATCTTGCCGTGCGGCATGGAGCGCAGACAAGATCTTTGACCATCTTCGCCGCGGCACCACGAATGAGATCGTGATCGCTAACTCGGTCAAATTGTCAAATCCAATATGACCAAGTCTCCTATGCGTAAAGAGAGATCGTGAGACTCGAAGCAACTAAACACGAGAGGATCGCGGACGACTCGAAAACTCAAGACGAAATATCCTCCCATAACGAAATCCAAACCGGACTACAGAAGAATCAAGAATTTTGCAATTGTTTTTCTTAAAGTTCACCTCAAACCGTCATCGGTAAGTGAGAAAGCGAAAGCAAATTGTACTTTGACTTACTAACCAAGGCAACATCTTTCAAAATGAAAGAATCATTCAGTGCACAGTACCTTTGGCGATGACGCGCCGGATGAAGCATCTCGAAGGTGATCTTCTCATCACCCGAGCACGGACTAGGAAGAAACCAACAAGAATCTCCGGTCATGTGTCGTGAACACCCGGAGTCGACGAGCCAAACCTTTCCCTTCCCTGCCCGGCGAACCTGAGTCAACAAAAGAGTAAAGTCTCAGCACTGGAATAAATCAACACTGATTTTGGCACCCAATACTGAGTAACACGTCGAGCAGATGAATTAGTTAAGCACAACTGACCTCTATCTACCCTACGCTCTCTGTCACTCAAAACAGAAGGTCTATGAGCAGACCTGAAGCTGTTGCTAGGTCCAACTGCTACGAGGGAGCGAGTCGGAGCATTTGCAACATGCTGAACATGCCGCGGGTAGCTATCTTGATGAGGAAAACGAGATCTACCCTCAGGACGACGGAAGTCACGACTAGGAGCAAATCGAGGACGAAAATCAGAAAACTCAGTAAAACCGAGTCCTCGATACTGCCCAAACACAGACTCAACAGTCCTAGACGTCGTGTTGGTCCTAGGTGCACTCAAGGTCTGGGGCCGACCCTGAATACGCCCAAGAGACTCAACACGGTCTCTACGTGCAATCTTGGCGCGCCTGAAGCATCGATCGACTGTGTGTCCATCCTTCTGACAGAAGGTGCAGTGATACTTCACCTTCTGAGAGGTAGAAGCAGCACAACACGGGGAGGCTTCGCCTTCTAAGAGGCTGAAGCAGTAGGTGGAATCACCTTACTGTTAGAAATCCCCTGGACATAGCCCGCTGACTTAAATTGGACTTTCTCGGTCCTAGGCTTAGTCTCGATCACACCTGGTGCTATGGGTCTAAGGACGGCAGGTGGATGCTTCCTTATGTCCTCATAAAAATCATATCCTAGACCTTGATTAAATCTGCAGATCTTAGATTGGTCTAGAATAAGATTGAGCTTCTTCTTGCCTCCTACAAATCTCTCGAGAGTGTTCGTAAGGTACTAACACTCCCGAAAGAGAGAGGTGCAAGAAGAGCAGGGGGAGGAGAGACAGCAAAAGGTAAGGGAGCAAAAGAAGAATCAGCAGCAGAGGGAAAAATGGCTTGTGCACGCACAACCGACTCTGAAGGGACAGTCCTACTGCTAGCCAGTTGGTTCACGTCGCTAAGCATCTCAACCTTACCCTGGGGCTTCTCCCCCTTCTCCACAATCACATTACAAGCACAATGTGGCTTCTCTAGAAGGTCCTTAGTTAGCTTCACACATTTCTCATCCAAAGCAATCAAGTCAGATTTTAGTTTGTTACAATTAATGCATGGTGAGCTAACAGGGTCCTTAGAAGCAAACTGAGCCAACTTCCTATCATGATCAATCATATCTTGAAACTGTTTGGAGACAGCTTCAAGTTCAGCAGTTAACTTAGGACAGTTCAAGCATGAATCAATCGGCTCAAGTAAAGAAGCTTGTAGTTCAGCAATTTTATGATCTGCTAGTTTTAAGTTCATCTTCAAGTTATTGCAATTTTCACAAGACTCGGGCAGATCAAGGAGCCTGGCATAAGGTCCTCTAGCAGCAATGTCCTTATCCTCACATGAGGTGGGAAAAGTAGTCTCATCAGTAGTAAGTAGGGTAACAACCATCCTACTCAACTCTAACTCAGCAAGCAGACTAACATTCTCCACCTTAACAATATCAAGCTCGGAAGACACACTATCATGCGAGGTCCTTAGTTTCTCCATGTCACCCAATAGAGCACAGCATGTATCACAATCATTACGGGAGGGAGCAGATGTAAGTGAAGTAAGCTCCCGTGATAGTCTATCTACTTCCTTTTTTTAACTCAGTACACCTAGCCCTAGCTCTAGCATGAAAACCACCTAGCTTAAGAAAAGCATGATTGAGCTGGTCGTAGGTGGGGCATACCTCGTCCGAGTCGGAGTACAGCTCGCTGTCGCTCAGTTCGCCCTCGAGGGCCATGAAGCATATGCCGGAGAAGTCGTCGCCGCCATCCTTGGGCTCTTGGTCACCCGTCCCGTTGTCGTCGCTCCATCCTTCCACCTCACTGAGGTCGAGGTCATCGAAGGTAGTGAGGACGCGGTGGAAGAGCTTCTTAGCTTTGCCAAAGTTGCGGAACTTCTTCTTGCCTTGTGCAGGAGCTGGACACTTCTTGTTGCGGTTCTTGTCGGTGTAGTCGTTCTTGCCCGAACCGCCATAGTCATTCTTGCCTTTCTCCAGCTTGGGGTAGTTTGCCCGAATGTGGTTGGGGCCACCACACTCGAAGCAAATCACCGGTCCTCCTCTCTTTCTGTCCCTCCTCCCCTTGTAAGCATGGGAGAATCTTCGAGCAACGACGGCCAGTTGCTCATCCGCAAGTCGCTCTAATCGATCATCGCTATGTCACGAGAGCGACAAGGAGAATCCGCAAAGAGAATCGTAAGAAGAGGAACCGAAGCCAATGTGGGATCGGTGACCAAAGCCATCGATCGTGACTTCGACTTACGAGACAACGTCAATCTCGTGAGTCTTGAGACGCGAGTACAAAGGCGCCAAGAGTCAAGGTCGAGAGGTCCGCTCGTGTCCTTGATGGTGGTCACTTTCATCTCCCAAACATGCGAGATCAAGTGCCGCGAGCATCCGACGAGCGTTGTCCGAGTCGGGTATGTGAGACCGATCGCTCGAAGGTTGCTTAAGATCTTGTGGAAACGTGAAGCACTCATCGAGGACTCACCGCAAGCATCTCGAATTTGTTGTATTCTCGCTTGAAGGCGGTCTTGTCGAACCGTCTTGATCCGGTGGTGCCTCATGGTATGCGCCGAGGTCACCCGGATATCGAGGCGGACGACAGTGAGAGATGCGATCGAACTCGCTACGACTCAGGCCTCGGATAATGATGTTCCTTGCCTTAGCGCTTGCCTCAACATCATGCATATTCCAAAGATTGATGTTCTCATCGGCAGAACAACAAACCGGACCTTGACCTTGCGCCGATAGCGCACTTCGAGCTCGGATGTATGTTTCCATTCGGCTCTTCCAGAAAGGGTAATCGATGCCATCGAAAATGGGCGGCTTGGTTGAGTACTTGTCCGTCGCCATGGCTCTTGAGACCGGTTAAGATCTATTGATTAGAGATAACCTTGCTCTGATACCACTTGTAGGACCGAATAGGCGACTAGAGGGGGGTGAATAGGAGCACACCCAATTTTTCTCTTTGATCAGATTCATCACATACTTCACTCCAATAGCTATGGAAGCTATGAAGATCAATATACTAGTAAAACAGAAGACTTGAACTGAATCCCCTTGAAACCTCCAAAAGAAATGACCACAAACACAAGAAGACACTGATGAAGCGATCGATGAAGCGATCGAAGCTACTGATGTCTTGAATAGTACTCGTGGTTTGTACTCGAGTCGAATAGAACTCGAAAGAATAGTACTCGATGCTACAGTACTCATAGCTACAGTGTCGTGCTCCAGTGTAGCTAGCACTAGAAATGAATAGTACTCGAAGCTACAATATCGTGCTACAATACTCGTAGCTTAGCACTCGAAAAGAATAGAACTCGATGCTACAGTACTCGCTGAACAGTACTCGATAAAGAATAGAGCTCGAATGAATAGTACTCAGTGCTACAGTGCTCGTAGCTAGAGTACTCGGTACTCGGTGCTACAGTACTCGTAGCTGGTACTCGAAAATGGATAGCTCTCGAAAGAATAGTACTCATAGCTACAGTACTTGGTACTCGGAGCTACAGTGTTTAGCGAAGAGTAAAATCAGCCCAGAAACAGAATTTCAGCGCGATTTCAAAATCAAAAATTGATCCAACTTTTGATCTACAACTCCAAACTTCATGAAACTTGAGACACACCTTCCTAAGGATGTCAGGAACCTATTCCATGCGACGATCGTGAAGATCGTTGCCAAAGTTCCTATCTTTTTCAGTTTGAACGAAGGGTGCTCCAAAACCGAGTCAAAAATGAAATATGATCTAAAGACTTGCTCGTGGGTGATTGATGATCAAGATGATCCTAGATGTGTTCCCACATGTCACAGCAAGCTAGATCAAGAAAGGAAATCAAGCAAAAACTCGCGGATCAAAGAAAGCCCTAAAATTATCAAATAGAAAGGACAGAGAGCATGAACAGAAGAAAACTTCAGATTTCCATTCATTAAATCAAGAGCGAAATACAAAGAGATACGTCCCCATATGCACGGACATTCGAACAAGGAAGATTACAAGCTCCTCAATCCATCCTCTCCTCTCCAACTCAAGAACACAAAGACATACATGCTTGAGAAGGAAGAATACACGACTCTCAAGAAACCATCGAAGGGGACACGAGAGGAACACAACTCGCCTCGCACCAACAACTCTCAACCACTAAAGCCTAAAGCCAAAGCAAACTCTAAAGCCTATTTTGACTAAAGGAAACCTAAAATCCCTTGAAGTGTTCACTATAGGCATGCAGCCCTCCAACCTATTTATAGCCCACTGCCAACGGGTCTCCACCTGCTACGCCGGTGAAGTCCAACGGAGCCCGCCTCCCGCTTGTGCGACCTTGCGAAATTCCCGTTCGCCTCCCGCACCTTCCGAAGCTTCGCGCTTCTTGTCTCGCACGCCTCGCAACCACCTCGAGTCCACGTCGTCTTCGACACATCCCGACCGTTCTGACCTTAGCGCCACTTGCACCTAGTCCGGTCCACCGTGTCTTGCCACGACTCCACCCGATGTCCTGTAGTCACACAGACAAGAAATACATCAAATAGCACCGCTCGATACATGAAAGCGTAAATACCATCATACTTACCATGACAAAATCCAAACTTGTCGAAAAATCAGAATATGCAACCTAATCCCGTACGACCAAGTTTGACCAAAGTCTGACCGAGCCCGATTGCGCCATGCAACGACTCGACTCCGAACCACCCAAACCAAACTCGACTTACCTGAACCAATGTCAATTACTCATCACACACATGGGATGACCTCCACATGGCCTCTCACATCAACAAGGTATGCACCTTTGAACCTAGCCTAGCATCATACCGCCTCTATTTCGACAATAACCCCAGGCTCATCCCATCCAAAGGTCAACTTAATCCTCCTCAGAAGAGTTCGAAAGTCTGGTGATTCTCGAAACACAAGCATAGTAACTTCCATACCAACAAAGTCAGGACCACTCACCGTTTGGCTAACCAGCCCACCAGTACGGACACTTACAACTTTATTCATCTACATCCAACAATGCAAAAAAACATTGGAAAGTTAGTAAAACATGTTGTAGGTACAAAGTATTGAACATGCACTAGAATTTTTTTAAAAAAAAGGCTTGAAATCCACTAAATGTTTAAATAAGACTATGGATGTGCTCCTGGCCTAGTAGTAATACTTTATCTTTTCCTTGGGTTTGTTTGTGCGTGGTGGTGCTACCCCTTTGCACATTGTAAAAGTGTCGCCAGCTAGTACTACAATTCAAACGCTAGTTTGAACAATATGCCCTTGCATTGCACTTTTCTTTCAAATCTTTGACCACTAATATATATAAAAGTATTTAGATTTATCATGTGAAAATAATAATACTATATTTGTAATAGTTGCAAAGATGCAACTTCTAGGCTCTAATCTGCCAACATTTTCAAAAATATTTAGTCAACTCATAGGATTCTGCAATGCAACAAACATAAATGAACACCTAGGATCATGACAACAGTTTGCATTGTCTTAACTCCTAGCTCGTGGCCTACTCCATCCATTCAACATTGTTAAAGCAAACCACACTATATGAACAAACTCTTGCTACACCAAGAGACTCCAATACTAGAAGGCGACACAAAACCACTACACATAATTGGAACGGGCACTGCATTCCATGAAGCTTAAGAGTAGATTAATGGATAGCACTATTAGATCCTTTCGCGCATAGCCTACTCCATTCCACTTTCGGGTATTGTAGGCATTGGCCCTGTACACTGAATAAAAGTCATCCATACACTTTGCCAAGTACACCAGTTGTGCAAATCATGACCTGGCATGCTGTGAAGCGGGCACTAATGACCATTTTCGCTGGTTGCGCCAGAGCCCTTGGGTATAGACTGGTCGATCAGATGACCAGCCGGCTCTACAGTAATGACCTCCCTTGGTGCAGGCCTTATTTTATTATTTTTCTTGGCCTTGCTCCTGTGGTCGTTAGGTCTGGTCGGTTTCTTGAACTCTTTCTTATCAGAACCTTCCATACCTGGTTGTGGCAATGTACGACCCTTATTGACCATACGCTTCCACTCCACTACTTCATGATGAGTACCAATCAGCCATGTCAAATAACTATGATATACTGATACAGTTCTTAGCGGGTAGATATTGAGATCTTTTATGAACCTCCTATAGCGTACCGCCTACTTGAATGCTTTAATAACATAATTGTTAGTAATATTTGGAATAGTATTACGTACTTCTATAAACCTTTTAATAAACTAACATAAATTTTCTTCGGACGTTTGACGAAGACAATGTAAATCATCCTGTTTTTGGGTTTTGCGTAACAACTTTTAAAGTTGCCTATAATGGCATGGCACAGATTTTCCCAACTAAATATAGAATTTTTCGATTGGTTAAATAACCATGTCCGAGTAAATCCTTGTAGTATAGTGGGTAAGTAATTTTCCATTCATTACCTTTTCGTTGCCGCCCATAGCCTCAACAATGGTAGTGTAGATCTAGAGAAATTATGAGGGATTATGTGTGCCACCAAAGCTCTCCAAATGCGGGCTTCAACTTTTCAGGCCAGTTAACATCTCTTAGCCTGAGTGAGAAAGTTTTGAACCCTGTGTACAGCCCCAATTGTGGTTGGACATTGTGACCTTCATCATAATTATTAGGAGAATGAGGTCTTCAATGACCATGGTTAGAGCGCTCACCTGGTCTATTTTGCCAAACACATTCTGCTGAGGTGGATCATCCTCTTGACGAAGGTTGTTGTCGCGAAGGCGATGCCTAGAAGCAGAGTGGTATGTTCTAGAGCTACTTTGAGATATTGATGATTGTGAAAGGCTCTGTACTTCTGCAGCAACCTCTTGCAAGTCGACAACCAATGAACGAATGACGAAAAGGTTATGTTCATCGTTTCGTTTTCTCCTATTTGATGGTTAGCAATGGCACTTGAAAGTATGTGCACCCTTTCGACGGGAGTTTTTTTCCCTGTGAAGGTGATGCTACAATATTTAAATATCTTATTATTGTCCTCGAGGTGACCTCGGATGTAGTTGGCAAACGTTGTTTGCCACTCGCATTGGTGATAGGCCTCCTGGATATCCTCAGTGCGCTATCGTAGTACTGGCGATGGGCCTCCTCCACTACCTTCTGCTTAGCAGTGAGAAGTTGATTGTGTTGGTCTTGTGCCAAACGTTCGGCCTACTCCTGGGCCTCACACTATTCACGTGCTACCCGTTGCTCATCCATCTCGTTGGCGCTGACAACTGCACATTCACGAAACTCAAAGCAGATAGAGGGTGAGAGCATCTCATCCTGATCAGAGGAGGGTAGTAGTTGAGACCATGGAGTTGGTGAAGTAGATGTTCTTAAGAAGATTCCTCCAGAACCTAAACATTATCTCTGTCATTGAGATCATCATGGGCGACTTGTCTCTCCAGTTGAGATAGAAGTGGGAATATACTCGATCTCATAATTACTCGAGGCTGCAATGGCATCCCTGCAGCCTCACTCCTAACGGGTTGGGTTGAAGGCAGTTAAGATTCTCCCTCGGGAACGTGCTCGAGGTAGAAATCGTGTTTACATGCCCTCTCAGGGACGTAGTCCTCATCCATGAGGTCGGCATAGTTGACAATACCAAAAGAGCTCTCCTCATCCATTGATGAGGATCTAAGAACATCACAGCAATGATCTTTGAGTTGATGGCACCCTCCTTCTAACACCAACTGTCGATGATCGGGAGATAGGATCCCCTATCGAGCTAATCTGGGAAAATGATATGAGAACACAATCTAAATGAAAGCCCTTTATTTCCATGAACACAATGAATGTATAAGAATAAAATGGGGATGTTACAGAATTGATTGAATTATCGTAGTGTTATGAAGATGTTGAATGATGAACCTGTTATTATAGTATACGTGGGCTACCCCCTTTATAGCTAGTGAAGGGTCATTAATACCACTAAAGGCACATCTTTTCTTCTCACACATTTCTTTGTTGAGTCTTGAACCATCATTTCTTTTAGTCAACTGTCATAAGTTGTCGAATGCACCAATAACTGCTCTCACGTTAGTCACGTGGGAAACTGCCATGTCTCTCGACTAGTTTGCTAATCGGAGATGGCCCGAAACCATAGCTGGTCATCAAGTGTCCATGATTGGTTGTATTATGACATACACTAGGTTACGACTAGTTTGGCCGTAGTAAAGGGGATTGGACTTCCTTTAAGTACTGATCGTAGGTTCATAACCATTGAGTGAGCCTCTGATATGTGGGTCTACTTTGACAGAGACTCTGGCGTTGACCAAAAATGTTGACCTGGTCAAGAATCCTCCTCACTCGGCCCTCCCCTCCCTTATGTTGTGCCACCGCTTATGCTCTGCTTTGCTTCCTCACTGAGTGCTGTGTCGCCGCTTATGATCTGCTTTGCTCGCTCATTGTGTAGTTGTGTAGTATTACTATTAGTAGTAGTGTAGTACTAAGCTTGCTCGCCCTGCTCTACTTTGCTCGCCACTTAGTAATAGTAGTAGTGTAGTATTGTAGGGCAATAGGGGCGAGTTAACTAGTTATGTAACATCCCAATTCTCAACTTGTGCTTCAAATGTAAGAAAATATGTAGAAATTAAAACTTTTCTTGCATCTTGAAGTTTTTTAGCTTTTCTGTAATTCTTGTAAAGGAATTGTGGGAAATCAAAACCTAAATCTCCCATTTGACTCAAGTCATACCCTACGTGTTGAAAATCTTGTGTTCAACTCCTCGAATTATTTGTCCTAGGTTGTGTGACCACTCAAAAATTTCACAATTTTCGAAATTGTTTGAATATTTTAAGAGGCTAATCAAACATGTTGACCCTTGGTCAAACCCCAACTCGTAACCTTGAGAAATTTTTGGAGAAAAATGCTCAAGATAAGTCTTTGGAAATTTTACACAAGGTCAATCATTGAGTTAGCAAGCTCATATAAAAATTTAGAAATTTTGGAGTTAGTTTGCTACCTCTAAAAATCTCTCAAAGTTTCACTCAATTTTAAACCCTAAGTCAAAGTCCTGCTTTGGCTCAAGTCGACTCAAGCCCAAACCATTGTCTCGGTTGGACTCAACCATCCCACTCACCCGAGCCCTTTCAAGCGCGCGAGCTATGCTAGCTGTTGGATCTCCATCGGCCGCCCACTTTGCTCTGACCTCCTCTCGCTCGCACTCACCCTTGGTCACGACCACCCTGGTCTTTTTACAAAGACCACCCTCTCTGACCTCCCCTTGACCACCCTTTGCATCTTTGCAAAGACCACCTTGGGACGGTTGCAAAGACCTCCCAAAGACCTCCTCTCGCACCACCTTTGGTGTTTTTGCACGCACCACCCCGCCGGTCTTTTGCAAAGACAACCCTCCGCATCACCCTTGGCGACCACCTCTGTAGCACCGGGTGATCGTGGGTCGCCCATGTCTTGATCTCGTGTCTCGATCTCCTTGAACATCGTGACCTCTCAACCTCACTTTAAATCATAGCCCTTCATTTCAAATCCAACCGCCAAGACCTCCCCAACTCAACCTCCGGACTTAACCTAAACGTTATGTTCTTTTGACCACCCACTTTGAGCTCTTTCACCGACCGTGGGACCTCCGAGCCTCGGTCATCATCACCTTCCTCGCGACTGCCATGGCAGAGGAGGAGCACTGCTTTGTCAATTCGTGTCCTTGTCAACGGCTCTTTACTACCAGCATTAAATGCGAGTTAGAACCTTTGCCCCCAAAGTCCCCCTCCTACCTGCCCCGTCAATTCGAGTACGCCCATGGTAGTGCCCTAAGCTCGGTGCACCTGTGGAGCTTGGCCTTGCTCCACTCCTGTGCCCTTCCTTAGCCTCCTTCCTTAGCTCTCTTTCAACACCGCTATAATCACTACGCCCCTCTCGTGTCTTTGTGCTCAAAACACCAGAGGACCCCCCCTCTTAGCCGCCATTACTGGACCTTGGAGCTCCTCGGTGACATTAGGGCTCTAGTGGTTCAATTGCAACTCTTGGCGTGTCAACTTGTTCCTCTGATCACCTTGAGCATTTCCCCTAACTTATTTTGTTTGACTCTCACAGAGATTGTCAAATTGGGGTTTGTTCAAATTCAGCCGAATTCAACCCCTTTCTTCCTCAACTCCAGTAAGAACCTTCTTTTCGCCAATCCCTTGTTCTTGGGCCCTCTTAAGGCCCTATTGCAACTAACCCTACCATTCCTTCGCTTTGCTTTGCTCGCACCTCCCTATCTCCATCATCTTCCCAACTCCAAAGAAGATACTTGGTCGCCGGAGCTCCTCTGACTATCTTCTTGCTTTCTCCGTCCTCAGGTAACCTCATATTAGTCCCTAGAGGCTTGGACACCTACTTCTCAAAACAATGCGGAGCTCATTTTTTGCTTTTCGAGTTTAGCCGTATTAGTCATCGCCGCCTCTCTCCGGCTCGTCGGCGTTCTAAGCCACCGCCATCGTGAGTGGTCCCGGTGAGTGCGCAATACTATTGTGCAATTAGTGGTGCCCTTGGTTGGCGCCGCGAGGTCCTCATCGCCGACGGCAAGTTGTTGTTCGCCTCGAGCTTTGTCGACGCCGTAGCTCGCGTATTGTCGTTGGATAGCATTTATGAGCAAATCATTGCTAATCATTGGTTTAGTAATAATGGCTATCCAAAATGGCTTTTGTGTCACTTACATGTGGGCCATAATCTACGTTGTCGAAAGCCGTGCCACCCGCTGACAACCTTCAGGACCTCTTAGGTTAGATCATGGTGTAAAGACCTCTTTAGATTTAACTGACCGTTAGGATCCCCTCTCGTGTTTCCGCAAAGACCTCCCGTAGTCTTTTTTGTAGAAACCACCTCGTGGTCCTCTTTGCAAAAGACCACCCTTGGTCTTTTGTAAAGAAAACCTCGTGACCTCCTTTCTTGTAAATCCTAGCCGCCTAGGACCTCCTCGTGTATATCCTATCCATCCGTGACCTCCTCTCGCTTAGATTGTATCGCTTAGGACCTCCCGGGTGGATTTGAGCCGCCGTAACCTCCCTCCGAGATCTCAACCGCTAGGACCTCCCGTGAGATCTTAGCCATCAAGACCTCCCTTAGTAGACCTCCACCCTTAGGACCTCCTTGTTAGATCCGACCGTGTGTCTTGATCTAACAGCTAAGACCTCCTCAGCATGTGTGTGCGCGGGTGCTGTGCCCCCGTGCGCGTGAGCCGTGCGATTTCAAATCAACGGCCCAAGACCTCCCCGATTGAGTTAGTGGTCAAGAAACGTCCGAAAACGTTTATTTGCAAACTGTTAATTGCTTTGAACTTCAAAAATGCATAAATTTTTCTCTGTAAGTTCAAATTTAACAAACTAAAAGTTTGCTAGGTTCTTCTGTTAGCATGCTTTAGTGTAAAATAGGTTTTCATTATATCTTTGATTCTAAAAAATGCTATGTCCTAGTTCCCTAACTTAGGAAAATCATAATAAATTAATTTTAACTCCTATTGAAGTAAACTCAGTTTTGCTAACCTTAGGATGTCATTATCTACGTACTATAAAAATTTCATATTCAAAAACTATCTGGAAAATTATGCCATGAACAGTAACCAAAAACAATTTAATTTAAATTTTCAGCTGAAAGAAAATGTTTAGGCTATAATTTTTGCATACTTAATCCAAATCAAATGATTATTTTTTATAAATTCATTTAAAATCATGCTCTACATGTTGTGTAAATTTCATGAATTTTGGATGACTTTGAATTTTGAGTCCTTTTCGGTGTTCATCGTTTCTATTGGATTTTCTGTTCTTACGATAGGTTCAAGAAATTGTTAATTGCAAGAGCGAATTCTCTGCAACAAACCGTTGATCCTCAAAGAAGGCAAGAAGATGTAGCATCATTTGATCATATTGATCCCATTACTTTTAAAGTATAATATCTTGTTTGCAAAGAATAATTATGCATGTTTCTTTGTGTCAAAGTTAATTTTGTCGATTAGAGGTAGCTAATCCTATTGCATTTTTTCCCTAAAATTGTTCACCCCTGCCACAACCCTAAGTTAATATCCTCACTCGTGAATTAGTGCCCGGTGAATGATTTATGCTCTTTTATTGTCTTTACGATATGATGCTTAGCAATGCTTAGTTACCGGTAGAATTGGGTGGTTATCGACTTAGTCGATGACTTGGATCACACAAAAATTTGTTATTACTTATGATCACTACCCTTGTGCTTTGTTTATTTGTGAAATCTAAAACTGAAAATAAAATATTTTAGACTTGGGTACAATGGTATGATGGTGTCATCTTTGGTGTGAATGGAATGGTGCCCGGTCATCAAGGACCGAGTTACTTGTGTCACTAAGCCAGCGATAATTGCGTGCTAACCACACTAGGGGGATATGGGACCTCTCTTGACTTAGTACTTTGGGAGGAGTTAATTAATGAGTGGTGGTAGTTGTTAGAGAAAAATGTTCATTTTGGGATGAGAGGATGGGGTTAGGTTAGGTTCTCTATACCCGTGAGCACCCACAGATGCTTACTGGTCGGTGTCTCCGACTCAATGTGTGGGTCCTTGTGATCTTTGTCGACGGATCACTAAGGGTCAACCCCATACATGCAACTCTTAATTAATACAATCCATTGGAAATGTCTCGTAGGACTTACTCGTCTCAGCATACCAAAGGAAGTATGCTTAATAGCTTGGCAAAAAGGCGGTCCAGTGTGGGTACATTGGTACACCCTGCTGTGGTTTGATCTATTCGAATAGCCTCGCCCTAGGTTATGGACATGCTTGGTAAGGTCGCATAAGAACTAGACTACAACCTTTCTAATTAAAACTTGATGTGGGTGGTACGAATGGGTAATTCGTGCTATTGTTGTGATGGCTATTGGGTTAGTCATCTCCTGGATGTCTTTATAATTATTACTTATTGCCTCGCTGTTATTTGAACAAATAAATTTCAGATTGTTAAAACAACCTTCAATCTATTACTATTGCAAATAAAATCTGCTTTATGCTGAAAATAAACCTTTAGCCTTCTCCTTTCATTAAAGCCTGCATGTAGTAATAATTAGGTTTGTTACTCGTAAGTCTTGCGAGTACATTTTTTTGTAATCATTTGCTTTGCTTAATTGTTGCAGAGGAGGTTGATCCTCAAGGGATCGACTTTTGTGAGTTTTGTTGTGGTGCGTGCGACTAGCTTATGCCCTGGTCGGATTGCCTTTGTGGGTGTAGGGCAAACCGTTGGCTCTTGTTCATAGCCATCTTATGGCATTTTGCTTCCATCGTTCTTTTAGTTCTTGGCCGTTGGCCTCCCTTTTGTAATAACTATTATGTATGTCTTTCGCTTGTAAAGCTTTAGTTCGGTTGTATGGAACATATATGGAATTGATGCATTGTTTTGTAAAAGGTGTGTATACTGCAATTCTGGGAAGTACACATTTTCCTGAGGTACGGGATCTTCTGTTTGTGATGCTAGAGTCAATGGAAGACTAAGCATTACAAGCTAAATACCCCGTGGTCTCACAAGTTAGTAGTTACTACTTAGTACTATTTAGTTACATCATGTAGTACTCATTGCTCATTGCTCAATGTCAGTTTGTGTTATTCCATATAGGATGTCATCATCTCTTGCATCAAAGATCTTCACAAGCCCTTAAGACTAAGAGGAATTATGAAGATGTAGGATGGGAATTTGGGGTGCTAGTTGATGCAACAATTTGGTGTGAGAAGGAATTTCATGGAGGGGTGTATAGGCGCTCAAGCAACATATTGGTCACATAAAAGGGAATGTTTTAGAGACTCGGTTTATTTAGCTTGTAATACTTAGCCTCCATTGGCTCTAGCATCACAAACAAAATACACCGTGCCTCGATGGACATGTGCTTCCCAGAATTGGAGCACACATACATCTTTACAAAAGCATGCATCAATTCCATACAACAAGTTTAGCAAAAGACATACAATATATAAAGTTATTATAAAAAAGCAGACCGGCCAAATGACATCAAAGTAGCAAAGTGATAGCGGAAGCAAAAGCGCCATAAGATGGGTATGAACAAAATTCGGCCGGTTAGCCACACACCCACAAGGCAACCGACCGGGCCGCCAAGCTAGTCGCACGATCTGCAGCAAAACTCACAGAAGTAGACCCCTTGGGGATCCAATTCATCCTCTGCACACAACAAGCAATGCAGGTGAGTACAATAATGTACTCGCAAGAGTTATGAGTAACAAGCCTATACATAGCTACATGAAAGCTGTAATAAAGGAGATGGTTATATGGTTAATTGGACGCGTAAAGTAATTTTCATTTGCAATAATGTAATAGATAGAAGGCAATTTGTCAAATCTGTTTTTAATCATTGAAATAACAGCGAGGTAACAATAAATAACATAAGTAACAACCTAGAGGTGACTAACCCAATAGCTACCACAACATAGCACGAATCCCTGATTCGTACCACCCATCAAGTTTTAATTTAAAAGGTTAGAGTCTAACTCTTGCAAAACCTAATCAAGCGTGTCCATAACCTAGGATGAGGCTATTCGAATAGTTCAAAACTCTGCAGGGGTGTACCAATGTACCCACACTTCAAACCACCTTTAAGCCACAAGATTAGCACACTTCCAAAGGTATGCCGGCACGGCTAAGTCCTATGAATGAGCTAGGACGAATGAGCTAGGAAAATCTTCGGGAAAGACATCCACGAAGTCACACACTGTGAGTACATCCTGAATCTCCAAGGTTGGCTTCGCTTCAAGTGTACAAAGGTGCGGTTTTTGTAGCTACGGCGAAAACCCAACTTGTTTGCCTGAGGGGCTAGTGAGGTAGACAATCTTCCTGGCACAATCGATTTGCCCCAAGTGTTGAGACAACCAATCCATGCCAAGAATCACATCCAGACTCGCTGAGTTGAGTAGGATAAGATTCACCAAGAATCCCACTCCTTCGACTTCAATAGGAACATCCCGCATTCTTGATCGCTCTCATTTCCGAACCCGAGAGCGAATAAGCAAGGGAACCCCAAAGGAACAAAGTGAAGATCACTAGCAGAGCAAAAGATCTTGAAATAAAGGAATGCGAAGCTCCTAAATCAAATAATATCACGCAGTAACGAGAATTGACAAGAAGCGCATCCAACACAACGTCGGTGCCTCCCGTGCCTCCTCACCGAGATATAGTTGACTCGCCACTTCCCATGCCCCGGGTCTTCGGACTACCTTCCCGTCGTGGATGACCACTTCTTACTTGCGCCCTCCATTAGACGAGGCCGCTCAGCCTTCTAAGGGCAACTGTCGCATAGTGACCCTTGTTGTGGCGGTGCAAGCAAGTGACCTCGGCAGCCAAAGTTACGAGGCCACCTTGTCGGGCCGCAGTGCACATGATCAAACACGCCACGGGGACGAGGAACTAGCGTCGACGGCTTCGGCGGTAGTGAAGCCTGAGAATGGGCCACTAGTGCTCGCCCAACACGGGGACGAGGAAGGCTGGCCCAAGCTGCCTTCTGAGCCTCCCACTTGCACTTGCGGGACTCGCCCAGCACTCTCGCCTTGTGCTGAGCGACGATGGCCTTGTCCACCAAGGTCTGGAAGTCGGGGAAATCAACAATAAAGAGCTTGTCTTGCAACTCCTCCGACAAGCACTCTATAAACTTCTCCCGCTAGCCTCATCGGTGGCACTCAAGAGGAGCATACCGCCGATGGTTGAACTCATGGAGGTACTCAACACAGACTGCGCCCTTGCTTGAGCGCAAGAAACTCCTTCTTCTTGAGCTTCATTAGGGCGGGACATGAGCTCGACGGAAAGTAGATCAAACTCCTCCCAAGTGACCACATGGCCGGGCCGCATGGCGAGAAAGTTCTCCCATTAATGAGAGTGTCGCACCTCTAGCCGATGGGATGCGAAAGTGCATTCTCCTCTGCCTCGCATCGAGCAATGTTGAGCTTCCGCCAACCGCACGCAGACTAGTCGTCCACGCCGAGAGGGTCCTCTGACCGAGAAGGTGGGTGGTCAGGTGCGAAGGAACTCCGAGAGTCCCCACGTGGTCGATGTCACGAGGTGCTGAAAATAAAATCATAATAAGTATTTGTGTGATCAAGGTTATCGACAAGTCGATAACCGCCATTTCTACGGTAACTAAGCATGACTAAGCAACATTACTCGTAAACTACTAAGTGACAAAGGCTCATCCAACGAACCCAAAATCACAGCAAGGTAATCCTAGGCTCGTGAGTAGAGGATAAATATTTGCTCGCAGATTATGCATCTAATGGGTCAACTAATCGACAATAGTTTAAAACAAGATAGCAATGCATACGTAGAATTTGCAAACAACATATTATAATTTGAAAATAATAGAAGCAATATGATCAAATGATGCTACATCCGCTGCCTTGTCAAGATCACATCTTGCTTGTCCGAGGATCACCTCGAGTTCAATAAATTCTTCTGAGCCTAACGCAAAACGTGAAAAATCCAATAAGAACGAAGAACACCGAAAGAAACTCAAAAGCCAAAGTCATCCAAATCCCATGAAATTTATACAGCAGCAAGGGCATGATTTTAAATGAATTTAGCAGCAAGAATCAAGTCATTTGGACTAAACATGAAAAAGTTATAGCCTAAACAATTTTTCTCAGCCTAGAAATTCAACTAAAATTAATTTCGGTTACTGTTCATGGCACAAATTTCCAGAAAAGATCTAGAACCTAAAATTTTATGGTAGGTAGAATATGGCTTTCTAAGAACAGCAAAACTGAGTTTACTTCAATTGGAGTTAAAATGAATTACTTATGATTTTTCTAAGTTGTGAAACTAGAACATATCATTTTTCAAAGGCAAGGACATGAATAAAACCTATTCCACATTAAAGTATACTAACAGAGAAATTTTACAAGCTTGAGTTTGCCCAGTTTGGAGTTATACAGAAAAAGTTATGCATTTTACAAGTTTTAATTGAATTTCTGGAATATCAAATAATGGCAGAAACAAGTTAATATTGTTTACAAGATTTTCTGGCATAGAACAATGTCTAAATGTATTTTTAGATTAAACTTTAGTTAAACAAGAATTTAACACGGTTGGAACCATCTAAAAAGGAATCAAAATGATTTAGTTATGACATTTCAAGTTTAATACAATTTTCGCCATAAATAAAAGGTTTCAGATTTACTAAATATCAAACCAACATGGAAAAACTGGGCCGTTGATCTAGAATCCAACGCCCAAACGCTGGGCCGAACGAGCGCACAAACACAAGACGCATCCCACCGTTGGATCGATCCAACCGCTCACCGCGAAGAGGTTCTGGGCCCGAACGCCCCGACAAACGTGGACCGCAGATCTAAAAAGGAACGCTCGATCAAGGGTTCCTTTGGTGGTCTTGTAATATCCTGCTTAGTTACAGAGAAAATAACGAGATTGAGAGATTCCTTATTTGCCTCGCAAAGAAACGGGACAGACCAGTAATCATCTTCATTGTTCATATACATTCAATGCATCCATAATTCATGTCTTATCCACGGAGTGGATTGTAAGTCCCACCATTCCAATGTGGGTAGATTTGGACATTGTCATGTCCTGCCCACGGAGTGGATAGGAAGACCCATCAATTCCAAAGATATGGGCGCATAAGACCCATCAATTCCAAAGATGGGCGATTTGGACACCAGTATGAAATGTTCTTCATATAGATTTGGATCCCCGCACTTTTGTTAAGGTGCGGGCTTATGAACACCGACGGTGTATCAAGAACTATACCAGTATAAGCATGTGTGCATCCATCCTTTGATTACATTCATTCATTTCATGCATTCCTAAGTTTTCATTCTGTATGTTCGCATTCTTTAATGATGATGTCTTGTTCAGATATGTGTTTTGTTCTTTTCATCGCACTTGCCGAGTCATGGAGTCATTCTTCCGTTGTTTGTTTATTTTAGGTAATCCCGATGTTGGCTCACTTGGGAGGGAGTAGACACGCACTACTCATTCACATCATCCTATTCAAGTTCAAGATTAAATTTAATTCTATCTTACATTCATTATTGATGAACTGTAATAATTAATTCTAAATGGTGAAGGAAGGATATCTTCTCTACATTACGGTTGATTTATTACTGCATGTGAACCTTCATTATTGATGAACTGTAATAAATAATTTAGATGGTGAAGGAAGGATACATTCACCATGTCCTATTTGATTTTAATACTGCCATTAGTTGATATACTTTATTCATATTCTTCCGCATTGTGTTGAATGTTAGAGTAAGTAGGTGGCATCTTGGCTTCCGAATAGCCATGGTGTTACAGGTCTGGAAGCACCCAAGATCTGAGACATGGATCTAAAAATAGACGGTCCATGAGGATCGGAACGTTTAGAGCTCTAACACGCTGAGGAGGTCTAGCCCGTTAGATCAGGATCTAACGGTCTAGAGTTGAGTGGAGGTCCTAAAGCTAAGGATCTAACGGAGGAGGTCTGGGACGGCCAAGATCTAAAGGAGGGAGATCCCGACGGCTAAGATCTCGCGGGGGAGGTCTTCAACGGTCAAGATCTACACAAGGAGATCTGCAAAGACCAGGCCTTAACAGAGGGAGGTCTTAATGGCTCAAATCTCCACTAGGAGGTCCTGAACGGTCAAGATTTGCCCGGGGGTGGTCCTAAAGGTTAAGTCTTGCGGAGGGAGAGGTCCTGAGGTTTTCTTTGCAAAAGACCAAGGGGTGGTCTTTTGCAAAGAGGACCCCAAGGGCAGTCCCAAGGGTGGTTTTCGCAGAAACGACCCCAGAGGTGATCTAATGCACTAAGGTGATCCTAACGGTCCAGATTAAACTTAAAGAGGTCTTTAACGGCCAGGATCTAACCTAAGAGGTCCTGAGACTAAAGTTTTCGTGGAGGAAGATCCTACGGTGAAGATCTAACCCGAGGTAGTCCTAAACAGCTACGATGACACCTAGGAGGTCCTGGACTTTGCCAACTCTTACGACAACAGTACAGGACTTCGCACTTTGCCCGCCGGCTCGCAATACTAATGCGAACACATCGGAGGCACTCTCGACGACAGAGCTGGCCTGAAACGCCGGCGAGCCGAAGAGGGGCGAAGGAGCAGTTTCGGCAAAAACTGAAAACAGCTAAAAGCACCGCTACGGGCTAATCTAACTGGTTCTCGAGCATTACGAGGTTAATGCGAACTTACCAGGGCACAGAGGAGGTCCGAGGGAAGCCGGAGGAGTTCTAGCGGCGGAGACCGGCGTCGGAGTGGAGGAAGACAACGACGACCAGAGCTCCTGACAACCAGAAGCAAAAAGAATGGTAAGGATAGCTTCGTGATGGCCCAGAGGTGGTCCAGGAGCTACCAAAAGAACTGAGAAGGCCCTTACCAGAGATGGGGACAAAGGAGTCCACTTTCGGCTGAAATCCGCACA
Organism: Ampelocalamus luodianensis; assembly: GCA_036346255.1. Classification (NCBI taxonomy): domain Eukaryota; kingdom Viridiplantae; phylum Streptophyta; class Magnoliopsida; order Poales; family Poaceae; genus Ampelocalamus; species Ampelocalamus luodianensis. The sequence continues at coordinate 110,707 of JAYEVH010000376.1, forward strand.
AACTCCAAATTGGTCAAATCCTGTGAAGGCGACCCAAAATAGAGTTAGGGGATAGCTTTGCACCAGCAGAGGTTCAAGAAGAAACAAGATGTCGGACAAGAGGAACACTGAGCACCAAAGCCACCACCGAGCTCAAGGGTGAAAATGGTGGAAGAGGAGGCTCTCTGCGTCTGCAGGCGCTCAAACACACAGAGAGAGGGCCGAGGGTGCTTGTGAATGTGGAAGAGGAACTCCAGAGAGCTCAAGGTGCTCAAGCAGCGAGGGATCAACTAGAGCACAAGGACAACGCTTAATGGCGTATGACCAAAAGTGTTGGGGACTGAGCAGAGGAGACGGAGTGTATTAGCGCACTCTAAAAACGACAAAGTCAAAAGGGTGCTCAGAGCCTGGGAGGAGGAGCCGAGTGAGCTAGCATGCCAAGGGACTATGCGAACGAGGAGGGGGGAGGCGATGGTTTTGTTGAATAGCAAAAGCGAGTAAATACCACGCAAGTTGGGGGCAAATCGTAAGGAGATGATGGGAAGCCACGCGGTCGCCTTTGCGACGGCTTCCTTCCGGCCTTTTCACGCTAAGACGGTTTCCGACTTTGGAAAAACGGCTATGAAAAGCCGGCCGTTTGGACAACTTCCGGCAACATAAAACGGGAAAGGCGTGCTTGGAACGCAGGAATTTTATGAAAATTTTGTAAAGCTTCACACGAAACAGTTCAAACCCCATAGGAATTCAAGAAAAATTCCCTTGTTCCAAACAGGGCATAAAATGGGTAGCTCCTATGCAAGACTCAACTCCAGCAATTTGACAGATGCACACAGAGATGAAATGGCAAATAAACAGGAGGCACAATCACAGCAGAGGAAAGGAGTAAACTTAACCCAACATAGTCAATCAATGTAATAATGCTGCAAAGCAAGCGGCAATTGATCCGGCGAGACATGATGGTTGAATAAAGCACTTAACAAAAGCATACATGATTCTGGAACATCTTCTCTGCGTTATATAATACAACGAGATATGGAGCAACAAATGTGTACGATCATTTTGCTCTAGTGCAGGAACCACCAGGGGGGGGGGGTAAGCATGCCAGAGTAGTACACCAAATATCGGTCGAGACCTATTCTCTCAGCATTGTAAAGGTACCAGGGCTTTAATGAGGTTCTAATGCATGATGTTAGCATTGCAACGTTCAGATCCTGTGCAGCCACTATAAGCCATTTCCAATTGCCATGTAACTAACAAAGGCATTTCGCAGTTAAAGATTCCCAAGTAGTTAATCCTTGGGAAGGGTGAGATCATCTGCAGAAGCTTCTCTTTTCCCATAACGCTGACAAAATGAACCAAGTATTAACATAAGAACATGATAAATGTTAAGATTATTTCAGCAAGTAGTAGCAAGTAACTGAAATTATTATTTCAGGTACCTGTTTCCCAAAGGAGAATGGAACATATCTGTATTTTATCATATGAAGAATCTGACGCTTCATTGTGACCGTAAACAACACCACCCAATAGAAGAGAAGAATAGGCCAAAACACAGGCACATCAAACACGCTGAAGAACGTCAAGGCAAAAGCAATGCAGAATGCTTTAACAATAGAATACCTTCAAAGGAGAAGACAGTGTAAAGGTGTTAGCTTGGAACAACAAAGATCATTTTGTTCAGCAATAAAATTTCTTTTACCAACTGAAAGAGAAGTCAACTGTATTATTCAAAGAAATCAACTGCACAGATTCTCGAAGTCAATTGACATCGTAAGTTACAATAAGCAGATAGTGTGGTTGGTTCAAAACAGAGAACATACTGGGTATGGTAATTAGATTCTCCATTGTACAATCTACTATGAGGAAAGAAACAATGATTGGCTAACGCATGATACTGAGCCAAATAACTTACAAATATATCAGCAGGTAAACATAAAAAATATTATACCAGGGAAGGTTCTAAAAAGAATAAACATAAAATACTGTCACGTTATTTTTGAAGAATTATAAATGAGGTACAAACTTTGGCCATTTAGAGAAATGCCAAGGATGCTGTTTAAGGAGAATTGACTTAACTGTTCAAGTAATTGGAAAAGGCATATCCAAACTCATGCAAAGCTGTAAATTTCATGGAGGACAAAACATGCTAGGTGGAGCATTTCGTAGTAAACACCATCTCATTTTTGAACAGACTGGTCAGCTAAAGAGTTATTTATCTAGAAGTCTCCTACAATCCCTCATAACAGCTATCTGCCTTAGTGACTGTCATGGGCCGGCACTGTTCACACGACGGGTTAACAGTAACAGCCCTCGATTATTAGGAAAGTTTATTATTTAGGAATCTATCTATTAGTTAGGCGAGTTATTATTGGATTGGATTGTTAGAGATAGGTTTCTTATAGATTATTTCTTAAAAGTCGATCGGGTCATCCCTATAAAAATGGTAACATGCATCCATTATGAATAAAGCAAGAAAGATGAATTAATGTAGTCTCTCTCATGGTTCTATCATCCCAGTCTATAATCTAATATCTCATCCCACCAAGCCGACGTCGTCCGCCTTTTTCCTGACGGTGTTTACTTCTGCTATGAACTAAGGTTCATTACAGTGACACATGGCAACAATTTAAGAACACACAAAAATGTTGTACAATGTACAGTATCTAACTGGAAAGTTCTACCATAGAATAGTATAACACAGTAGTGCAAATAGGATGAAAGTATCAGTATCAGATATGTATTCCTCTACAGGCACAGAAAGCTGAACAAGCTAAATTTTTCTACTAGCCTTTGGCACCTAACATATATGTAACAATACAGGGCTAAACTCCACTTAAAGCCTAGTGCCCACATGGGACGGGCCAACACACGTGGAGCAATTCACTTGTGTTTTGTTTCAGTATTCGTCCCCGTCGCCTGAAAGAGTTAACCCAAAGTTACTACATTTGGTTCCTTGGGTTTATATGTTGGCTAAAGCTATCTAAGCTCATGTGGGACTAATCCCATCACTACTACACTTGAGCCACACAAAGGCCACCACCAATGGGCTGAGGTGTTACAATATGATCAAAACCGTCCAATGGCAAGGGAAAGATAGCATAATCTGGTAAGAAACCAGGAAGCCATTTATGAGATCAGCTGCATTTATATTTTTAGACTGCTGCCATTTTCCATTTTCTTGATTACTTGTGGACACTACAGTGTGAACATAGTTGTCTTTTACCAATCCTTCAGATGTATAAAGTTATACATATATTGTGTTCAGCCTACAAAATAAATTGACATACCAACTCACGACATACCATCAATAAGATAAAACAGAATATTTTGTGCATAAAGAGGAATAAATATTGATGGCAGTACCATCTGCATTTCATATCAACCAAAATGAGGAAATTCATATCCCATATGTAATACTACTTCGCCCTTTTGGAATATGGCAATGCTTAGTATCCAGAAAAACTTGCAAACATTACTTCTCCACTAAATTAAGAAGAAGATTGACCCCATCGAAAGGAAAGTGCATTCTGCTCATCCTCCTCTCCTAGAACTCAACATCCCAGTACATGCATCCAAAAAATCCAAATGAAAAGCATATTCTTTTCTATTGTGAACTGTTGCATACCTAGTAATCCCCATTCCATACAACCTCAGATCAGCTAACAAAACAATAATAGTTGGTTATCCCATATTCATATATTAACCTTGTGTGGTCATTCAATAAACTCATATCTTAATGTATCACTACTGAAACCCAACTTGGCAGGTGAAGAAGTTGATAGTCTTTGGCCAAACGAACAGGAACATCAAGTCAACTATTCATCAACCAAATATAATAAAAAAAGAGCCTACTAAGTGTGCTACCACATATGGAACAATTCACTCCTCCCTAACCTGATGTATTCATGTATGAATGAACTTGTTCAGAAATCTTAATAAAGTACAAGATTTCAAAAGTTTAACATCAAAAGATCATGTCTTCCACACCTACGAAGACTATGTATGCCAAATTCCACATGAACAACACACGACGATCATTACTAAAGCATGAAGCACCCAATTCCAACTCGCAAAGTTACAACCCCATCCCCAATCCCAGGCTCTATTGCAGCTCGCAAGCACGCCAACAGATGCAGAACCTGAAGAACAGCTTGATTAGACTGTGCTACGTGCATCCATTGAAATCATAACAAGCCCTCACCTCAAGGGCCTGTTTGGAACATGGGGATTTCACAGGACTTTCCAAGGAATTTCACAAGAAACATTTCAATTCCAGCATTCGAAACAAGGCCGAAATTTTGCTGCCTCACCTGCCGAGCCAAAAAAAAAAACTCTACCATCAAATGTTCCTCCCCTCCCCAATTATCAAGATCTCTCAAGTTCACGGCACCGACAAAAAAAAAAATCATCAGATCCCACAGCATTTACCCGAATCCCTCTATAACACACATCAAACCTCACCACAATGCTCGAAGATCCTTGAAACCCAACAAAGATTCCACCCTTCAGCCCAATCAAGCAAGCAAGAACCACGCATACATATCCCAAATCCTCTATAGCACATACACAAAAGATCCCACGATTCGACCCGAATTACGCAAGCAAGAACAACGGATCGCACCAGAACTTGAACTCGGGGAGGCGGCGGACAAAGGGGCGGAACTCGTCGGAGGCGCGGGTGGGAGCGCGGGCCCTCGCCCAAAACGTCGGCGACCTCGGGGTCGACCTGCGGTGAGATGAAGGCGATGAGGAGGTTGAGGATGTAGATGCCGAGGGCGTAGGTGACGATGTAGTAGCCGCCGGCGAACCACGCGCGCAGAGCGTACGCGGCCGCCACCCCGGCGAGGCCCAGCCACCGCCGCCCCACGTGCGGCGTGGACCGGTCCAGCAGGTGCTGGAAACGCCGGACGCCGTGGCGACCGCCATGGAGACGGCGGCGCCGGGCCCCGCCGTCGCCGCCGGTGGGGACTGCCGGGACGGCGGGGGCGGTGGAGGAGGAGGGTCCATCATGGCGTCGGGCTGGGTGGGGATCTCGGGCGGCAAGCCGGCAACGCCCCGGTATGGTATTGTCTGTCTATACAGCTAGTGATGGGTGGTAGTTCAAGGCCTATTTGAGTTGGCCTTCTCCCGTGGCGAAGGCAGAGAAGCACGGTTTCGTGTTGTGCTGGATACAGTGAAATGGTGGATTCGACCTTCGTGGCCTGAAGTCTTGAACTTATTTAGAGAGAAAAAGGCCTATTGGCACTTTCATCGGATGTTTGAGTAAAATGGCTTTTTTCCATCGTATTTGCAAACATGGCCGCTTGGACCGTCGCGGACAATTATTAGACCGACACATACCTATATATGCACCGCCATCGCGCTCCATGTCCGCATCGCCATCGCGTGCGGTAGTAGCAAAACCGCACGATCATCGTGGTCGCCTGAAGAGCTACCGCGACGCCACCATGCGGATGAGGGGCTAACGTGCGGTGGAGCTAATCGTCACACGACCACCGTGGGCGGAGTCGGTCGCACACGCGGCCGCGGCGCCCGCGACGCCATCATGCGGTGGAGCTAGCTACCGCACGACTTCATGTGGTGGAGCCGCTCCCGACCGCCACCGCCGCTGCCGAGGTTGATCCATGCGCGACAACCCTCCTCCGCACATCCGCCGTCCCATCGCCGTCTCCCTGCCCGCAGCAGCCACGCCGACAACACTCGGCATTCCCGGCGCTAACGCAATGCCGCCTTCGCCGACTATAAATATCGAACTCGCGGCCGCCATTGTTCATCTCACTCGTTCGTTTCTCTCTCGCACTCGTCGAGAACTTAGATTATGTAACATAATTAATTGTTTTTGGAGATTAAAGTTCGAGCGATCGTTACGATCATAGCGCTTTGATTGCTTCCCCCGAAGGGTAGGTAATGCTTTGTCGGATGCCTTTGTCGTTATTATCGTAGTCATAGTTAATCAATTTTAGTCAGCTAGTCGTAATTAATGCAGCTTGTATTCTGAAGTAAGTAGGTCACAGTAATTTAGTCGTAGTTTATAATTGTTTATAATATAGTCATAGGTAGGGTATCCGTAATTTATTAGTGCATGATACTTTGTGGTGATTTATGAGTCGTAATAAATTAGGCTTTGCTATTTTTAGTATGAATTAGTTAGTGGTTGAAAATTAGTGGAAATTAAGTAGTCATAATTAATTAGTTGTTAGTTTAGTGGTAATTAATCAGTCCAACATATTAAATTAGTAGAAATTAACTACTCATAATTAATTTAGTGCTAATTAATCGATGTAATTAGTTTACTAGCAATTAGTTTGGCATAACTAATTTATTGCAAATTAGTTAGTCATAATTAATTTAGCGATAATGAACATGTGGTAATTAACATATCGTGTTACTTTGACTCGTGGTTTAATAGTGGTAAGTATAGTAGTAATGAATTACTCGTAATTATTTTTTGGAGGAGTAATCAAAATCTTGGTAATTAATTAATTATTCGTATTTAATTACACGATGTAATCGATCACTTGCATGCAATTTGTTGTCATTGTTTGTGTCGTGGGTAATTAGTGAAGATTAGATTACTTGTAATTATGTAATATTAATTAGTTCATCGTATTAAATTTGTAGTTATGTGATACCATGTTTGTTACACCGCTGTACGCAAATCGGTTGTTGTGGCTTTAGGTAATTTTGAACATACAAGACTTGGTAGTGTTTATAGCGATAGTCTCGTACGGGCCAAACCCGATGGGTTGGACCTGTCGAGATGGCAATACAAGGTGGTCTAGGCGTAGGAGCTCGATGCAACGAATATTCACGAGCTTCGAAGCTGCATCTGGAGGGAGTTCGTCACGAAGGCAATGACGAAGAAATTTGTGATCGAGGGGATCACCTATACGAATACCGTGTGAGAGCTGGTCAAGGTGAATAGAAGCGTAACATGGAGCAATACATGCAGATTGCCTCCCAGCCCAAGGTGGCCATTTACGGGAGGCCTATGGTGTACGTGAACTTCGTACGCAAGGCATCGAGAAACCTTCATGATGTCGGGGCCTCTGCAAGTGGGCAACCGCAGGCGAAGCTTGAAGACGGCAATACAGAATGTGTTGTTTTGGAGGGAAGACTTGCGCATAACTTTGTGCAAAATGAGGGGGTGGAACTGTGGTGGTCGGCCCTCATTGACTGCCACGAGTATTTTCCGAGCCAGCCTCTCGGGTTGGAGTCCGACGAGGATACCGACCCGGGCTAGGATGATAGCGAGGACACACATCAAGCTGGTGGCCCAACTAGCAGAATTGTATCACTGGAGGTGCCTTATATGGCATCCAGACTTGATGATATCGTCGCGCGCTTGCTCGCATCGCCGCAAGAAGAAAGGTCCGAGTAGGGTTTGATGTCGACACCTCTAAGTTGGGCGTAACATCCCCAAGAAGGTTGTCGATAACAAGCTATAGCACTGTATGCCTTGTCTATCACCGTGTACCGTGCATCGGTCTAACCCGTGACATTACGCAGTTGAAGTGCATAGTAGATGGCGCCCTCGCAAGGTCACGCCATCGAGCAAAGATCTTCTCGCCGTTCTTCCCGGTCAAGGCGGTGATCGAACACACTTGCGAGCTTAGCGGGCCACTACGCAAAGATCGAATGTTACCTCGCATATGTGGACAGCCTCATCACCCACTCGTTGTCGCAGACGTCTTCGTCTCCCCCCAAGATGTTGTTGTTGGAAGTCACCAATCTAATTGGTTATCCAGTCAGTTATAGCAAGGTTCGACGAGTGAAGCAGAAGGTTATCGAGTCCATATACAGGATATACGAAGTGACGTACAACCTTGTGAGGATATTGCTTCACTAGATTGCTGAGGCAAACCCCGGCACATACATAAACAAGCTTGAAAGTGAAGATGCCGATGAATGCCCCAACTGCTTCATACTGGACCGCGTATTCTAGGCCTTTGCCACAACCATAAAGGGCTTCAGGCTCTGTCGTCATGTGATCATGATGGACGACACTTTACTCATAGGGAGGTACAAGGGCATAATTCTCACCGCGGTGGTGGCTAACGCGAATGACCAGCTTCTCCCAGTTGCTTTCGCCATTGTGGAGAATGATAGCACATCCATTTGGCTATGGTTCCTGGTTAATGTGAAGCGCGGTTGTGGGAGAACGCCCAACATATGCCTTATCACGACCGCAATGTCGGGTTGTTGTCGACTCTTAACACCATAAATAATGGGATGGAACCGCCTCACGGTGGAACGATGTGGAAACACTGGTGGTGTATGAGGCATCTTGCATCGAACTTCCTCACACTGCCCACAAATGAACTTATGAAGATGTTTAAGGCGCAGTGCATGCAGAACTATAGGCAGAAGTTCGAGACCATCTGGACAGATCTCAAACATAGGACTACAAGGCATACACGGGAGTCCCCTCCGGACGCACAGTCCGCGAGCAGGCAATCTAGGAGCAACATAAGTTTCATGCAGTAGATTAATCTCCACGCTTATGAGTTGGCGAAATGGTCCCTGCTTTATGACACAGATGGGCGAGGTAAGGAATTATGATGACTAACATGTTCGAGGTGTACAACAACGTGCTCAAAGGTGTGTTGTGCCTCCCTATCACCGCGATCGTCGAGGAGACATAGACTCGCACGATCAGTTACTTCGTGAATAGAGTCACCGTAGCGAGGCGTCAATTGGAAGAAGGGAAGCAGTGGTCCTCTCGTATGCAGAAGTATATGGACCAGAAGACGTAAAAGGCATGAATGCACAACATCCGGGTGATCGATGGTCTCAGAGGAAGTATGAGATCAGGGTGTGGCAAAAATATATCAACAATCATGCCAAGGGGAAGGAAACATACATGCACCATGGGTGATGTGGCAACATGCACCTACAACGAGCCGAAGCTCCTGCATAAGCCATGCTCGCACATGTGTATAAGGCGTGTGCACAAATAAGGCAGATGTCTATGCCCTACATCTCCCAGTACTACGACATGCAGCACCTTTCTGGTATATGGAGTGCAGAGTTTCACTCGTATGGCTTGGACATGCACTACAAGGACCTTTGGCTGGACATGATGCAATAGGGTCCGAATAAGGCCTTACAAACAGGGAGGGGACGACGGCAGACGTGGCGCTTCTGGAACGACATGGATGCTAGCCAATGTACCAGTCTTAATCGTACGATCACGTGCAGGATATGCAAGACCCCTGGACACTCAATGAAGGATCACCCCAACAGACCGAGCTTGTCCAGTCGTCATTCAGTGTCGTAAATTAATAGCATTGATGGCCTTGTTTTCTTCTCTACAGTGAAATATTTGGTGGGACTACAATATGTGGGACTCATTGGCAAACTTCACGTGAGGTTGCTGCGTATGCAAGTGGTTGCGTAAGAAGGCCAAATGATACCAGATTTTTCAATGAAGGATGCTCGTACCACCAATGTTTCCAGTCTAGTAGTGTGTGTGAAGAGCCGACGAAGATCATTCAATGACACAACCGACACCTCCGTCTGGCGCACTACATGTGCGAGCACCACCGAAAGCGCTTATTTTGCACACATCGATTATCCACTCCTTACGCTGATTTTCATAAATTTTTAGCTTTTTCGTGTGTAATGGTAGCCCCGATGCGCCGCAACTTCTTCCGTGGATCGATGACCGGAGATGGACGATCGGTGTTCATTCAACGTATACATGCTCAACTACTCGATGCGGCCGAGACCTTCATGTGGTGGAAACCTTACGCGCGGACCCTATTGATGAGGCATTGGAGGAGCTCAGACTCACCCGACGGACAAGGGGGAAGGCTCTCACGAGACCGACAATCGTCGAGCAACTCCCGTCGCCGAGAGCACTCGTATCAAAGAAGTAATTTATGTACACCAAGCGCCTTGATTTTGTCTTTGCCCTTTGTTCTTCTAACAACATGCAATCGTCAGCCCGTATCGTGGAACATTGGGGACTTCAACACACGACACCGAGGTGGGGAGTCCCGAGACAAGGGAAGGGAAGGGTCCCGTGGATCGAGCCCGCCACCATAGCGCATCCAATCGCTCGGCGCACTCCAGATCTACGGCGTGAGTTGTGTAGAATTTACATACTAGTTACATTTTTCACTGTACGGTCCACTTATATCATGGAATCATAGGACATGGATGACTTCGACACACGACACCGACTTGGGGAGTGGAAGGGGAAGGCTCCTGCAACTGAGACTGACTACCATCGTAGCATTTCTAGTCGCTCTGGTCCACTCCATATTCAAGACGTGAGTTACAAACAATTTACATCATGGGATCGAGGACATGGACAACTTTAACACTTGCCGCCACCGGGCAGCCCGAGACAAGGGATGGGGCAATGGTGCCATGGAGTCTAGTTTGCATCCTCCTTCACTGATTGCAATAAAACCCACGTGCATAATGTAATGCTTGTAACCGAACCATGTGCGGCATGTATAGAAGTTTGAATTATAATCTTGATGTTTTTCTTTTAGGGGTGACTTACTTTGGTTGTGCCATGTGCATGAGACTTTACATCACTAGTCCTTAGTAACGATTATCTTCCACAAATGGAGGTTTGAAAACTGAAAAGTGGTGCTGAGTTCAAATGTCTCCGTACCGAACAATTCCATTTAATGATGGTCCTTCCGTGTTATAACTTGTATTAACTGCTCTTGTACGAGTACTGTGGAAAGTTACATGTTAGAGAATGAGTCTTGGTCATGTACTTTATAATTACACATTTCAAAGCTTCCCCGATAAATCCCACGAGTAACAGCAGATCCGAAGTACAAGTTTGAGCAAGTGAAAGTGAAACGGATATAGAAGCAAGCAAAGACAAGCCTAAGTTAATTATGCTAGATAAGATCTCTGCAAACATAATACGAAAGTAGCTTATGTGCATAGTTTAGGTTTAGGTACCAAGAACGAAAAGGCTCTAACACACTTGACAACCTTAACACAAACAAAATGGTTTTCTAATTGGATGCACTTGTCATCCAATTCTCGTGGTGATTATGGTAAAACCGCACGGTAGCCATGCGGTGGAGGAAAAACCACACAGTGGCCGTGTAGCAGAGGTTCCATCGCACGGATGATGAGGACATCTCTACTGCTACTATATCTAACAACTCTCCAAGTGTGCATGAGGATATACCTAAAGGTCCCATGATAAGGGCAAGAGCTAAGCTACTACAACAGCAGATGCATTTATTTCTTAAAGACTCTCCTTGTGTTTTTGTTGAGAATAGCATACTACCTTATGCAAATACTTTGTGCATTCTTAGGTTTGAAAGATATGGGGACTTTGGAACTGAGAGGGAGGTGAGGGAGGCTAGGGCCAAAGCAATGGAGAAGCATAAGGAGGAGGATAACCATATTTGCTGCCTAGCCCATGAAGAACAAGAAGCTCAAAGCCCATGCAGTTGGAAAGGAGAAAGCCAAACAACCCATGCGGCTGATCAAAAAGGGAAAGAAGCCCAAGAACTTAAAGCCTAAGTTTTGGATAAGATCTCCAAGCCCAATTTAGACTTCCCATAAGTTCAACCGAATTCAAACTCGGAATCAACTCAGAACAAAATTTGGATTCGGTACGGACAACCCAATAGGCCCATAATAAAAAGGCCATAACTTATATAAACGGAGTATGATTCGGGTGTTCTTGTGCTTTTTGGAATGCTTATTCCAAGGCCCATGCAATGGGTAAGTCCCTAGCTTCAAAAACGTCACAGATCGTCTGATATGACTGAAACAATGTGACATGTGTAAATTTTGGTTTCCTTTTGTGTGAGTTTGAGTCCAATACATGTAGGAATGAGTTGGAGTCAGTATAGATACCTTGTGGCCGACCCTAGGGTCATATATACTCATGTATTCGTGCCTTTTGAGGGTAGACCACGATTAATAGATTGAAACTTCAGCAAGAGAGCCTTTGGCACTTGTTCTTCTCCTAGGTTTGCATAGCAACTAGAGAGGGAATTGGGTGTTTTCTTCTCGTGTTCTTGCTTTTCCTGGTTATTGTAGGCACATCTTCCACTTCCTCGTGGTCGTGGAAGAACAATCAAGAGTGTAGTTGGGTTAGTTCATACGTCGCAAGTCGTTGCACCGCAGCGCTGGCCACGCCTGCACTCATCAAAGTTGCACTAGTTATCACCGATCTTATGTCGAGAAGATCGCACCCGCATCAACGGTGGTGCGGCAGAGACTCCATTTTTGCAAATATGATGTGAAGACAACCATTTTCGCTAATTCATGCGTGCACAATGCCAATATGGCACAAAAATTCTTATTTAGACTGAGTTTGATGTTGAGCTCTTTGTTGGGATACGGTACTGGTAGGTTACAGTAATGCAAATTTTAAAAAATTACTGCATAAATTAGAAAGCTTTACGAGTAAGAGATCATGAATCGTTTGAAGGGCAACGGGTAGGCTACACTAGCGCAAATTAAAAAAAAATTCTACCAGAAACCAAGATCACCGCAGATTATAGATCACGCCTTACCACTAGACGCGCAGTGCGAAGTTGATGCAAAGACGCGGCAAGCGGTGTAGTCGCACTCGGCTGATGCAAGACGTCGAGGCGCAGTAGTCGTACTACTTCCTCGCCTCGTCGTGGCGCCCCACGACAGCCTCCTTTCTTGCGGTTCGTCCCAACGCCACGATGCGGCGCCTTCAAAGGTATCCACACGCACGGAGGAAGCGACGCACGCCGGACTACTAGATCCGCGTGAGCGACTAGGGCGTGGGAGGGTGGCGCTGTGGTTTGAGGATGTCACAAAAACTCATCCTCCAAACCGGTGCACCCTCGCCTCCTTTATAGACGCCCTTATAATGGGCTTCTACGAATAGAGGCCCATTAGGACTCAATGCCCACCTAATTCGGATCCAATCCGAATTAGGCTTCATTTCTTAAGTGTGTGACCTATGGTTCACGTATGTTTAGACATGACGCAAGTACACATACTTGGTCAATAGTTGGTAGTGGCCTCTAGCAAGAAGTGCCAACTCCTAAACGCACGTAAAGATCATATCGGACGAACCATCACAACGTTATGTACATGCCAATCCCTTTGCCTCACGATATTCTGGCCGAGCTCCAAGTCGACCACTCTTTCTCGATCCCGTGATCCTAATCCCTTACTAGGTTAACTCTTAACCTTAAGTAGCATGGTCATGCATTTACGGATCCGATCACCGAGGCCCAGATATCTCTCTCGTAGAGAGGGGCAAATCCCATCTCGACCGACCATACCTCGCAAAGATGCTTCATGACAAACCCGAAAGCTACCTTTATAACTACCCAGCCACGGAGTAGCGTTTGATAGCCCTAAGTAGGTCGATTCACATCTCAAGTACATGCGACAATCTCGTGTCTAAGGACAAGGCGTACACATTGTGTAGAGAGAACCATAAGAATAATTACTATATCTCATGTTGGGTCGGTCTAACCCCATGTTCTAAACATGTGTCCACATTATTGGTTTGACATCTCCATGTCTATGACCACGTGAAACATGGTCATCAACCGATACATGTGCTAATCCATCATTCACGTGTGTCCTCACATGAACTCCGACTAGGGACAACTTTAGAATAACCATACAAGTAAAGAGTTTCACAAACAAGTCACATACTTGTTAAGCAACACAAAGGTAATATTCAAGGAACATTTATTAAATCATGGATACAACGAAATATCATCATCAATATGATTGCCTCTAGGGCATATCTCCAACATCGTTATCACTAGGCGCGTAGTACAATGTAAAGAAGAGTTTGAGCGATCGATCCAAAGAACTAAGCGCCTAGGTGGTCCAAGTAGTTGACCGTCTCACATAATGATGTAAGATCGAGATAACTAGAATAGCATCATAACAAGAATAAAGAGCTCCACTAACAAATCATAAATGACAGAACAACATATTATTCAAGTGATGAACAAAGCATATTATTAAAAATTCATAAACACAAAAATGATACAATCATCTTCATGATTACCTCTAGAACATATCATCGATAATCGTAGCTTATGAACCTCTCACAAGCATCAAAGTTTGATCGCTTGGCCTTAAAATGTCTTGTTCGTGCAAACGCATAAATGAACATCCGTTTCACATTCCTAGTTGGGAGAGCTTTCAAATGTGTTGCATTAGAAGTTGAAAATTAGATTATCTAACCGGTTGTTAGTATGTTTTGTCATTCGAAGGTAACTAAGGAGCCACTTGCCCTCAAAGTCGCCAGACGCATCCTCTGGATGGCGTGCACACATGCTCTCTCCGGTGGCCGTCTTACTCTCCAATCGTGAGGACACCGGTTATTGGAATAGTACTTAATTAAATTCATATGTAGCACAATTATTAATGAAGGAACAAAGATCGTCCCTTATTAAAGATCATGCTAAAGATATAAATTTAACAAGTGACAATCCCAATAAACAGGATTCCCGGATATATATATACCACAATGGTTCCCAGGATCAATGACCATTGCATATATATATCCTTCATCAACATTGCATCAAACACATACAAGTCATACATTTGCATAATTAAACATAAGTTTACATCATTCGGTTTAGTACTACAATATTAAGTGACTGGGTCACTTCAAAAGTTTAACAGCGGAAGCAACAACAAAATGTTAAGGTCCACCAATGGCCTCATCCACCAAGCAGCAATTGCGTGGAGGAAAGAAGTAGCTTTACTCGTTAGCGCCACCGATCGGCGCTAACGGTACTTCATAAAGAAAACCGTCCTCACTGCAACAATAGGTGATAGCACCTTGAGTACGGAAGGTACTCAAGAAGTCTTACACAAACTAATAAAATAAAGTGTTTATTAGAACCTAATCAAAGGAATAGAATTTTTACATGCATAAGGTTACAACAGAAGGTATAAAGGTTCAGATTTGCATAAAGCGATACATCTTAACCTACAAATGCTAAATTTTGATAAAGCAATTTAATAAATCAAAGTTGGACCGAACGATAAGTAAAGGCATTAAATGTAATAAAGATGCGATTGCATGAATCCTCATGCAAAGCCAAAATCAAACCAGTTTTGAAAATCAAAACTTCTATACAGTGACATCAATTCAAGTTATCGCCCATGACCGTGGACACGGCTATTCGAACAGCTTTATACCTCGCAGGTGTACATCTTTACCCACATGACTTAGCTAGCCCGTTGCCTTCGGATTCCTCCGAATGATGACAACTAAGATTTGGTATTTTTCAACAAGCTAACACTATTGAGTTGGACCCCCATGTGTGAACTGATCCTGCTTAAACAACAACTGCTAGTATCTGCTTAACCGGGGCACACATGTTGCATCAGTAATGCCGATCCAAACAATTAAATGGGAACTGGGCTCACTACCCATATTAGGATGCAATCGGCACCATTAAGGTACGATATGCTACTGAGCACATATACGCTCACCCTTCTAAGAACATCCGACATCGACATACAAGCTCACATGGCATACAACGCAATCCACAAGACCAAAGCATCTATGCCATACAAGGTCAATACACATATTCTTACTTTCCTGTTTCCAACCCAATAGTCTTAACATTTTACTTAACCAAACAACGCCCATACATCGCATGTGGAAGTACGTGGGGACTTGAATTGAATAATCGAGTTCGGTCCTTAATTAACCGGACAAGTCCACCACAAATCCCAATCTCGTGCACAAAAACACCATCACTAGCTTCCTCTTGTCCAGATCAATTTAAATATAAAACTCATTTCTGAAATAAGTAAACCGACAAAGAGTTTCAAATAATGAAGGTCTTTTGTGATTCTATGTTTGACAAGATACCCTTGTCAAACTCTAAAATCTCTAGACGCATGTCTAAGCCAAAACTGAAAATATACTATAATATACAATACTATACTAAGTTTGAGTGTATGGTGACAATTGAGGTAATCCATCATGTTAGGTCATAACTAACTACTAACAGTCACAATTTGTATTTTCGTAAAAATAGCATGCACAATTGTCTTTGGATTTAGAAAATCTATTGTATAAAATTTGGGATCAATATGGTGCAGAGAGGAAGCTTGCCTTGATAA
Source organism: Ampelocalamus luodianensis (assembly GCA_036346255.1). NCBI lineage: Eukaryota > Viridiplantae > Streptophyta > Magnoliopsida > Poales > Poaceae > Ampelocalamus > Ampelocalamus luodianensis. Next base: position 126,775 of record JAYEVH010000376.1, read on the forward strand.
TAGTATACTGTATGTGCTCGGGATGTTCGTAAATAAATTCACCCACTTCAAAGAAACCAGATTCTAAAAGAAGCAATAAGATCCAATAAATACCAAAATCGCAAGAAGCACAAAATGGAAGAAATATGCATGATCAATCTGGAAATGCATGATTGACAATATGCTTAAGCCATAACTACCCATAATAGTGAGAATAACCCATATTATAACCTACTATTTTCAAATGGCAGAAACTAAGGCTTAGTTCAAAGTTTCAGTTTTCATATTTTGAAAAGAACTCAAAACAGGACAAATAGCAGATTTTGGGAAAATGAAGATAGATCAAGCAAAGGTTCGAAATGAAACTTAGCATGATCTTTTAGGTAATTAATATCCCAAACTAACATTAATCTAACCCTAATCGATTAGATTACATCAACTAAAAAGAAACCTATTTTTGTCGGTTAAGCCGACAAAAGAGAACAGAGACAGATCTCTGCCAACAAACTAAATAGATGATGACAATGATTAAAAGAACCACTTATCATGCTACTAGGGTTCAGTTGAAACATAACTAGGATGATAAGTTGACAGGAGAAACCCTAGGTCTTGAAAATGATATGGAAAACCGAAAAGTTATAATAACAACTTTTCAGTTTGAAGCAAGTTGAAGCTACTGCTATTTAAAAGAATGATTCATATGACCTCCTAAGGTCCTTAAGATGCTCAAGAGGTCAAAACTAGGGTTTTAGCTTACCAGTATAAGGAAGACACCAAAAGTTGAGAAAGTTGATTTTGCTCAACAGAAAGATAACTGATGAGGACATCCCTAATTTGGATACAACCGCGCCTACACACACAGCTAATCCACAACCAATATTACAAGGACCAATTACTCGAGCTCGTGCTCGCCAACTTAATCACCAGTGAATTGCTCATAGGGTTATATATTACTGAGAATAGATCGCTACCTAATGCAAGTGATTTAATTGTGCTTAGGAACATGGGAAAGGACCAAGGAGAGGTATGTGGAGTCATGGACAAGCATAGGCATAATGGAGGACATCACGTCACTTTGGGTCCGAGCCAAGCAAGAGTTCGAGTTGGGCTCGTTCTGAATTTGAGTTCGGACTGCTGCGACAGCACTAAGTTCAAACGGCCGTAACTTCTTCATACGAACTCCGTTTGGGATGTTCTTGGACTTCATTGAAAGCTTATCAAGTCTACTTTCCAATGGATCCAACCTCAGCTTCAAATTCCAAACGAGCTGACCACAATAAACAAAACAATCCACGTCTGTTTTTTTTACCGAGTCAAAAAGGGTGCTGCGCCACCTCCTCTTAGGCCCATAGGCCTTGTAACCCTAGGGGCGTGCGTCCACTTCCCTGACCACCACCCCTGGTCGTCTTCCCATATAGGAGCCGCCGTCCCCCCTGGCTAGAACTCGGATTTCGTTGAATTTAGGTTTAGCCATTGTGCAAACTGCTCTTCAGATTGTGTCTGACGACCACCGTCAAGACAGCCTTTCGATCCCACTTTTGTTTTCAATACCATCTATACTACAATTTTATTCGCAATATCGATTGCATACATCTTATTCTTGCTAGTTCTTCGATTGCTCGCAGGAATTGAACTGTGTTCGAGTTGATCGCGCTTCCATCACTGGGCCAATAACGCTCTGGAGTTGGTTCAACGATTGCTAAGCGCGCAAGCGCCGCCGCACGTAGTAGTCGGATCGCGAGTCACCTCCACCCAAAATCGATAGTTATCAATCTCATCGAAAGATCGGGCACCCCGTGTCCATCAAGTGGTATCAGAGCTTAAGGTTGCTCGGTGAGAATTTACTGTTTTTCGTAGTTAGGTTGCTTAATTCAAAGTCCGAAAAAGCCAATTTTTTTATAGGATTAGATCACCTATCCGCCCAAGACCAATTGCGCCATTGCATCTTTCTTTTGATGCATTGCATTGTTGAACTTTCGAGTGCATCGTCGTGTCTTTTGCTGGTCTTAGTGTCTAGTTCCTTTAGAGTTTCGAGTTCTGCTCATGTTTGGTCGCACCGTTGCGCTTGGGTTCAATCTGCTACCTCCATCGTTGCCAGTCCTTGCCGCGCCCGGCAGAGCCGCTGTTGTCTTTGCCTTCACGCTGCCACGACCACCAGAGCCGTTGCCGCGACCACCAGCGCTGCCACCATCCCTTGTCGCATCCTACCGTAGCCACCACCCTCCTGCCGCGGCAAGCCACCATCCTCCTGCCACCGCCACACCACAGGAAACCCTAACCAAGAACAAAAGTTCGTTTCGGTTTGTGATAGAGAAAAAAAAGAGAAAAAAAAGAAAAGAAAAGAAAAAGAAAAGAGAGGTTGTTTTCGTGCTGCCAAAAGGAAACATAAGATTCATCTGACTTCGGCAACGCGATAAAAAAAATCAAAGTTTAGAGAGAGAGAGAGAGAGTTACCTTTTAATTACCTTTGTACCCCTACTTTTTAGAAAAAGTTTGTGACCCATATACCTCCCTAGGCCTGGAAGAGGACTTTGAAGAGTTTTGAGTGAGGTGCATATTTGCCAAAAAAAAAAGAGGAGCAAAAAAAGAAAGAGCGAAAAAAGTTTCTCAAAATTTGCTCAAAATTGACATAGCCGCTTTGTAAGTGATTCTAAGGTTCCCGTGAAGACGCATCCTTTTCGAGCTTCACGCATCGTGCTTTCGCTTGTGTTCTAGGCTCGCGTCTCTAGTACGGCCTAGCCTAGTACCAAAGACTAACCGGCGTTGAACGATTTTTCACTTGCTTTCTCTCGATTTGATAGTTGCTAATCCATTGCTACCATACTTGAGCCTTCCCACTACACCTTTTCTACAACCGCATGTGTGAACTTCACCGCAATCGCTCCATCCAATCTTCAGAGATACATTGACACCGCTGTTGCCGATAACCCTGCTTGCTTGGTAAGAATTGGTAAGAATTCGATAGAAGGCTTGAGTGTGAGCGACTTTTGAACCATCACATCCTAGTGTGAGCGACTTTTGAACCATCACATATACTTGTGATTTGCTAACAATGGCGTGTTCTGCAGAGCATCTGGATGAGGATACATCTCATACTCCGCACGAAGGGAATCGCATAACATTTTCGCGCCTCATGAACCTTCGCACGGAGGGTCTTGAGGAAGATGTCGGGTCACAATGAGCGACTTGCTCAACTTGAGGGTGCCCAAATTGAGACAAACGCCACGCCGCCGCGATGGAGAGAGCGCAGGCGCCACTAACACTTCTTTGGCAGGTATTATGGCGCCTTGACGAGATGGCCCATGCATCCACCGCCGTTTCCCGCTGCCCGGTGGTAGAGGGACAAGATGAATTCGACTATGTGACCGATACCGAGGCCAATGACATGGGTAATAATAACAACGATCGAGCTCATCGACGCCATGCGTTTTAACCGACAAGGTATGCGACGAGATCCCCACGACGTGAGGTACGTGACTACGAAGATTCTTTTGCTAAGGTTAAATTCACTATTCCTCTTTTAATGGTAAATATGATCCCGATGGTTATCTTAATTGGGAACTAGCTGTTGATCAAAAATTTGCTTGCCATGAAGTTCCGAGATTAGACGAGTTAGGGTCATGCTACTAGTGAATTTACTGATTTTGCTTCTATTTGGTGGAAAGAACATTGCCGTCAACATCCCAATAACATACCTAACACTTGGGAGGCTTTAAAATTGCTTATGCGGCATCGATTTGTTCCCTCATATTATGCTCGTGATTTGTTAAATAAATTACAACGCTTAAGACAAGGTACAAAGTCTGTGGAAGACTACTATCAAGAATTACAAATTGGTATGTTACGTTGTGGTTTAGATGAGAATGAGGAGGCATCAATGGCTCTTGGGAGGGTTGAATCGAGAAATTCAAGACATCCTTGATTATAAAGAATACAACTCCATTACTAGATTGTTTCATCTTGCTTGCAAAGCTGAACGTGAAGTGCAGGGACGCCGACGAGGACACGATCTAACTCTTCTCGCAGTCGCACAAACTCATGGACACCACGCACCTCATCGCCCCGCCATCGATGCACCCCACCGCCACCCTTCAACAAGCCTCGCCTTGCTACTTCAAATTTAGCACCACGAAGTTTCAAGCAACCAAATTAGCACCACAAGCGTCTACAAAAACTTCCTCTTCAGTTGCTTCGACAGGACGAACTAAGGATATTCAATGCCATCGGTGCAAAGGCTATGGACACATGATGCGTGATTGTCCAAACAAGCGCATCGATCATACGCGATGATGGTGGGTATTCCTCCGCTAGTGATTTTGATGATGAAACATATGCTATGCTTGCAACCGACCTGCGCAGGACTTGATGACGAATCTGATCACGAGGAGGAACATGTTGGCGCCAAGATGCCGACAAGTATTTGAGCATTATAGTGCAACACGTACTAAGTGCTCAAGTTTTCGTCTTGAGCAAAATCAACGCCATAATTTGTTTCAAATCAAGGGCGTTGCCAAGGAACGCTCGATTCGCATAATTATTGATGTTGGGAGTTGCAACAATTTGGCGAGTATGCATATGGTGGAGAAGCTTGCTTTGTCTACCAACCCTCATCCCCACCCATACCATATTCAATGGTTCAACAACGATGGTAAGTTGAAGGTAACACGAATGGTGAGAGTAAACTTTTCTATGGGTTCATACCATGATTATGTTGATTGCGATGTTGTTCCTATGCAAGCTTGTTCATTGTTATTAGGACGACCTTGGCAATACGACATCGATTGTGTGCATCATGGTAGGAATAATCAATACTCTCTCATGTTCAAGGGAAAGAAAATTGTGATGCATCCTATGACTCCTGAACAAATTGTTAAAGATGAACTTGCTAGAGCTAGTAGAGAGAAGAATCAGGAGAATGCTAAGAGCGAAAATCAGATTGTAGCAAAAGAACTTCAAAGAACATAAAAAGAAAGAACCTAAATCTACTCATGTGAAGAATAAAGAAATTAAATTGAAAGGTGTTAGTTTTCTTGCTACCAAATCTGATATGACTGAACTGGATGCTAGTAATTCTATTTGCTATGCATTAGTTTGCAAAGAAGCTTTGTTTTCATTTGAGGATACACCTTCTTCTTTGCCTCTCATTGTCACTAACATTTTGCAGAGTACAACGATGTCTTTCCAAGGACATACGCGGGTTGCCACCACTTCGAGGGATTGAGCATCAAATTGATTTAATTCGGCGCATCACGCTCAACCGCGCACCATATAGGACCAATATGGTAAGAAACTAAAGAAATTCAGCGCCAAGTACAAGAATTGCTTGCTAAAGGGTATGTGCGTGAATCTCTTAGTCCTTGTGCTGTTCCGGTCATTTTAGTGCCTAAGAAAGATGGATCATGGCGCATGTGTGTAGATTGTAGAGCAATCAATAATATCACCATTAGGTATCGTCATCCTATTCCTAGATTAGATGATATGCTTGATGAATTGAGTGGCTCGTTGTTTTCTCAAGGTTGATTTATGTAGTGGATATCACCAAATTCGCATGAAATTAGGCGATGAATGGAAAACAGCATTTAAAACTAAGTTCGGGTTATATGAGTGGTTAGTAATGCCTTTTGGATTAACTAATGCACCTAGCACTTTCATGAGACTAATGAACGAGGTTTTGCGTGCTTTCATTGGTAGATTTGTGGTGGTTTATTTTGATGATATATTGATATATAGCAAATCCTTAGAGGAACATCTTGACCATTTACGTGCTGTTTTTAATGCCTTACATGATGCACGCTTATTTGGTAACCTTGAGAAGTGCAACTTTGCACCGATCGAGTCGCGTTTCTTGGATATGTTGTTACTCCACAGGAATTGAAGTTGATCAAGCCAAGATTGAAGCAATACGAGTTGGCCGACTCTAACACGGCCACACAGTACGGCTTTTAGGACTTTTTGGATTCTACCGCCGCCGTGAAGGATTTCAGACCATCATTGCACCATTGAATGAGCTCACCAAGAAGGGCGTACATTTGTTTGGAGCGCCGCACGTGAGAACGCCTTCACCACATTGAAAGATAAGTTAACACATGCACCACTACTCCAACTCCCTGACTTTAATAAGACTTTTGAACTAGAATGTGATGCTAGTGGAATTGGTTTAGGTGGCGTATTGCTATAAGAAGGTAAACCTATAACATACTTCAGTGAGAAATTGAGTGGGCCTAGTTTGAACTATTCTACTTATGATAAAGAATTATACGCACTATTTCGAACTTTGGAAACATGGCAACATTATTTATGGCCCAAAGAATTTGTTATACATTCTGATCACGAATCTTTAAAGCATATTCGAAGTCAAAGTAAATTGAACCGTAGACATGCAAAGTGGGTTGAATTTATTGAGTCTTTTCCTTATGTCATAAAACACAAGAAGGGAAAAGAGAATGTTATTGCTGATGCTTTGTCTAGGAGATATACCATGCTTTCACAACTTGACTTCAAAATTTTTGGATTGGGGACTATTAAAGAGCAATATGTGCATGATGCTGATTTTATGATATATTGTTGAATTGTAAAGAAGGAAAACGTGGAACAAATTTGTCATTAATGACGGTTTGTGTTTAGAGCTAACAAGCTATGCATTCCGGCTAGCTCCGTTCGCTTGTTGTTGTTCAGGAAGCGCATGGAGGCGGGTCGATGGGACACTTTGGCGTGAAGAAAACGGAGGATATACTTGCCGATCATTTCTTTTGGCCAAAGATGAGACGAGACGTCGGCGTTCGTTGCTCGCTGCACCACGTGTCAAAGAGCTAAGTCACGACTTAATCCTCATGGTTTATACATGCCTCTACCAGTTCCCAGCGTTCCGTGGGAAGATATTTCGATGGACTTTGTTTTAGGATTGCCTAGAACAAAGAAGGGGAGCGATAGTATATTCGTGGTTGTTGATAGATTTTCTAAGATGGCTCACTTTATACCATGTCATAAGAGCAATGATGCTGCCAATATTGCTGATTTATTCTTTCGTGAAGTTGTTCGATTGCATGGTGTGCCTAATACTATAGTTTCAGATCGTGATGCTAAATTCCTTAGCCACTTTTGGAGAACTTTATGGGCTAAATTGGGGACTAAACTGTTATTTTCTACTACTTGTCATCCCCAAACTGATGGACAAACTGAAGTTGTGAATAGAACTTTATCTACAATGCTTAGGGCGGTGTTGAAAAAGAACTTAAAATTGTGGGAAGAATACTTGCCTCATATTGAGTTTGCTTATAATCGTTCATTGCATTCTACTACAAAGATGTGCCCTTTGAAGTTGTTTATGGTTTTGTGCCTCGTGCTCCTATTGATTTAATGCCTATTCCATCTTGGATAAATTGAACTTTGATGCTAACCAACGTGTGAATTGATTTTAAAAATGCATGAGACAACTAAGGAGAATATAGAGCGCATGAATGCTAAATATAAACTTCTTTGGTAGTCAAGGAGAAAACATTTAACTTTTGAACCAGAGATCTTGTTTGGTTGCACTTGAGAAAAGATAGGTTCCCTGAATTGAGAAAGTCAAAATTGATGCCTCGAATGATGGTCCTTTCAAAGTGTTAGAAAAGATTAATGATAATGCATACAAACTTGACTCGCTGTAGATTTTGGGGTTAGTCCCACATTTAACATTGCAGATTTGAAACCATACTTGGGAGAAGAGGATGAGCTTGAGTCGAGGACGACTCAAATGCAAGAAGGGGAGGATGATGAGGACATCCTAATTTGGATACAACCGCGCCTACACACACGCCTAATCCACAACCAATATTACAAGGACCAATTACTCGAGCTTGTGCTCGCCAACTTAATCACCGGTGAATTCGCTCATAGGGTTATATATTCGAGAATAGATCGCTACCTAATGCAAGTGATTTAATTGTGCTTAGGAACATGGGAAAGGACCAAGGAGAGGTATGTGGAGTCATGGACAAGCATAGGCATAATGGAGGACATCACGTCACTTTGGGTCCGAGCCAAGCAAGAGTTCGAGTTGGGCCTGTTCGAATTCGAGTTCGACTGCTGCGACACACTAAGTTCAAACGGCCGAACTTCTTCATACGAACTCCGTTTGGGGTGTTCTGGACTTCATTGAAAGCTTATCAAGTCTAATTTCCAATGGATCCAACCTCAGCTTCAAATTCCAACCGAGCTGACCACAATAAACAAAACAATCCACATCTGTTTTTTTTACCGAGTCAAAAGGGTCCCGCGCCACCTCCTCTTGGGCCCATGGGCCTTGTAACCCTAGGGCGTGCGCCCACTTCCTGGCCGCCACCCCTGGTCGTCTTCCCATATAGGAGCCGCCGTCCCCCTGGCTAGAACTCGGATTTCGTTGAATTTAGGTTTAACCATTGTGCAAACTTCTGTTCTTCAGTTGTGTCGGACGACCACCTGTCAAGACAGCCTTCGGGATCCCACTTTTGTTTTCAATACCATCTATACTACAATTTTATTCGCAATATCAGATTGCATACATCTTATTCTTGCTAGTTCTTCGATTGCTCGCAGGAATTGAACTTCGTGTTCAGTTGATCGCGCCATCACGGCCAATAACGTCTCGGAGTTGGTTCAACGATTGCTAAGGCGCAAGCGTCGTCGTACGATTGTAGTCGGATCGCGAGAGTCACCTCCACCCAAAATCGATAGTTATCAATCTCATCGAAAGATCGGGCACCCCGTGTCCATCAATAACCTTCGGTTTTGACCTACAAAAGATGTTAAAACCTTAGTGCATGGTAAAACCAGTTCTTGGGATGGATAAGCAAAGGACAGGAGCAAGAAACTCCACTGGACAACAATGGAGGATGAACTTCAGTGGTCAACAATGGTAACATCAAAAAGCTAGGGTTTATATATGGATGTTGAGCTACAGGGCAAAATGGAAATGTCTAGAGTTGATGAGGTGTCCATTTAGGCTAATTATCCCAAAAATTAGTTGCATAAACTTTGGGATAAATCCTCTCCTCTTCTGATGAGAGATCTGCTGCAGAGAGACAAGGAAGATGATAAGAATCATCGACATGTGGGTCCATTGGCATCCACACTCTACGCGCCTCCTAAAGCCTCAAAGAATATCACCGTCCGATCGAAATGGGCGGTTGTGATAAATAGGGAGGTTAAAAGGTTTTAATCAGATCATAATATGGACCGTGATCTAGATCGGTCGATCGAGATTAAAACAGAGCCCAAAGGATTTCGGTTTTAAGTTCAAATAGGGGCGCTTGATTGAAATCCAATGGCCCGACTCAAAAGATACACGCCATCCCTTAGATGCACCGATGCAAAGACCGTCCGATTAAACTTCTACTGGCCGATTGACGCGGATCCGGATGGTCCGATTGCATACACTCACCCGACCCTACGATTAAAATCCAACGGCCCACTAAATTTGGGCCTTAAATGCGCTCGATCAAAAAGAAGCGCCGTGGGATTTAAATCCAAGGGCCCAGATAAAAGCGCGCCTATGATTTCAAAATGAAACGAGCGACGCTGTTAGATCAAGAATGGACGGCGGAGATCATGAGGGGATCCGGAGTTGTCCGAATGCATACACCGCTCTGGACCACACGATGAAGATCTAACGGCCCAGAGGAGCGCAGGCCTTAATAGCACGCGGTAAAAGGAAAGCCGAGGATTTGAATCGGTCGGCCTTAATAAAAGCGCCTTTAAGTTTAAAACGAAAAGGAGGCGTCATGGATCGGAAATGAACGGTGGAGATCGAGAAGGGATCCGGAGTTGTCCGATTGCATACACTGATCTCGATTGTTAGATCAAGATCCAACGACAGAGATCAAGTCGCACGCGCGGACGGCTGCGCGGCATCGCGCCGCCTCTCGCTCGATTGAAGATCAACGGCTCACATCACGTATAGGGTTCGGGCTCGCGCCCGAGCGTGACAGAGCCGGACCAAGTTGATTGGGTTGGACCCAAACACATGGCTCGATTCGCTCTGATGCTAGAGTTTGATTCGCACCGTTTAGTTGACCAGAACCTATTCAATTGCTTAAAAGGTTTGACTGGGAGTTTAAAAATAGCAAATAAATTTATAAAATCATGAAATTTTTACTAGAGGCTACTGGGATGATATATTTCCCAGATAAATTTTTAAAATCACATAATCACTTTGTAAAATACATAAATATTTATTTTAGCCCGAAAATATTCATTTAAAGACAATTATTTTCCTTTAAGTCAATATAATTTCTAAAAATGCAACAAAAATATTTTTAGTCAAGATAATTTATCTAGGCTTTAATAAAAATACTTCCCAAGAATAATACAAGTTTTACCTTGTATTTCCTTGAAAACTTTTAAATAAGTTTTTGGTCTTTGGCTAAAAGGAAGGTTTTACTTGGTAACAAAGAACTCCCAATCGGTGATTAAGAATAAGAATGCTATGAACAGTGTCCTACATCGCTCATAATGCAGATTATTACTGTTCATAATACAGATTATTACTGTTTACAAACCTACCCCCCTTAAGAAAATCTCGTCCCCGAGATTTGGAACAAGTTTAAGATTAGGAAGAAGTGGAATGGAAATGATTTATAAGGAAATTCAACATCTGTTGTCTTGATTTCCTTCAAAGATAACAAAGAGGAACTTTACATAACAACATAGTGTTATCATTACATCTTTGTTTACATTGTTTTGTTTAAACTTTCCTTTCTTGATTCAAAGGAAAGTTCTAAACAACAAAAAGATGGGGGTGCTCAATCTGCATCAGATCTTCGCGCTCCCAAGTGGCTTCATCTTTAGAATGATTAGCCCACTGAATTTTCAAGAACTTGACAGTACGATTTCTTGTCCTGCGTTCCATTGTGTCGAGGATACGTACTGGTTGTTCTTGATAGGAAAGGTCAGGTTGGAGATCAAGATGCTCATAAGCAGTTGCCTCAATAGGAACACGAAGGCATTTCTTCAATTGAGACACATGAAAAGTATCATGCACTGCTGAGAGGGATTCAGGTAGTTCCAATTGATAAGCTACAGCTCCTCGTTTTGCAATGATTTGGAAGGGTCCGATATAACGAGGTGCTAGCTTTCCTTTCACCTGAAAACGATGAGTGCCTTTCATCGGTGATACTTTAAGATAGACATAATCATCTACCTCAAAGCTTAATTCACGACGACGATGATCAGCATAGCTCTTCTGACGAGACTGTGCAGTTTTCAAACAATCTCGAATCAGATGAACTTGCTCTTCTGCTTCCTTTACCAGGTCTGGACTATAGAATGATCTTTCACCAGACTCGGACCAATTCAATGGGGTCCTACAAGCTCTCCCATACAAGGCTTCGAAAGGTGACATTTGAATACTTGCTTGGTAGCTATTATTGTAGGGAAATTCCACATATGGCACAGATTTCTCCTAGTCTTTGCTATAAGATAGCACATAGGCTCGAAAAAGATCTTCCATTACTTGATTCACTCTCTCAGTTTGACCACTAGTTTGAGGATGATAAGCAGTACTGAAAGAGAGTTCAGTCCCCATAGCCTGATGAAGACAATTCCAAAAGTGGGAAGTAAACTGAGGGTCACGGTCAGAGACAATGACCTTGGGAACACCATGAAGACAAACAATTCTAGCAATATAAAGCTCTACTAGCTGCTTGCCACTAAAGATGGTTTTGACAGGAATAAAATGAGCCACCTTTGTCAAACGGTCGATGATTACCCAAATGGCATCGGACCCATTGGAAGTTTTGGGAAGACCAGTAACAAAATCCATACCGATCTCTTCCCACTTCCACTATGGAATAGGCAAAGGCTGAAGGGTACCAGCTGGCTTCAGATGTTCAGCTTTAACCCTTTGGCAAATATCACATTCAAGAACATATCGAGTAATTTGCCTTTCATTTGGCTCCACCAAAATGTTTTCTTCAAACTCGATACATCTTGGTACTTCCGGATGTAAAGAAAACTTGGAATTATGAGACTCTCTGAGAATTAGACTCTTCAATTGAGGATCTGCATGTACTACCAAACGATTGCGATATCGAATCATACCGCGATCATCTTCAGAAAACTCGTTGGCTTTACCCGCTTTCAAGTTTTCCTTAATTTCGGCTACCTCGACATCAGTTTTCTGGGCCTCAAGAATCTGAGATTCTAATGTTGGCTCCACTTGTAATGCAGCGAGAAAACCTTCTTCCACAAGTCAAGACTTAGGCGTGAAAATCAGCACACAAGTCCTTGGTCAGCAGTAGAGACAATGTGCGCTGCACCGTGACTTTCTACTTAAAGCGTCTGCCACAACATTGGCTTTGCCTGGGTGATAATGAATACCCATGTCGTAGTCCTTGATCAATTCAAGCCATCTTCTTTGTCTCATATTCAAATCAGATTGAGTGAATATGTACTTTAGGCTTTTATGATCGGTATAGATCTCACAACGATTACCAAGAAGGTAATGTCGCCAAATCTTTAATGCATGGACTACGGCAGCCAATTCCAAATCATGAGTAGGATAATTGATTTCATGAGGTCGCAACTGCCTGGATGCATATGCCACAACTCGACCTTCTTGCATAAGCACACAACCAAGTCCATGGCGAGATGCATCGCAGTAAATGTCAAAGCTCTTATGAATATCCGGAAGAGTGAGAACTGGAGCTTTAGTCAAGAGAGTTCTCGGGTAAAATTCTCCTCACATTTAGCTGACCATTCAAATTTCTTCTCTTTCTGCAAAAGCTGAGTCAAAGGTCTAGCAATTTTGGAAAAATTTTCAATGAACCTACGGTAATAACCCGCAAGTCCAAGAAAACTTCGGATCTCAGGGACACTCTTGGGAGGCTTCCAATTTAGTACATCTTGTACCTTGCTTGGATCAACGGCGATACCTCCTTCAGATAGCACATGTCCCAGAAATGCAACTTCTCTAAGCCAGAAAGCACACTTACTAAACTTAGCATACAGTCGATGCCGACGAAGTGTTTCTAGCACAAGTCGCAAATGTTGTTCATGGTCCTTATCAGACTTGGAATAAATAAGGATGTCGTCAATGAACACGACAACAAACTTATCCAAGAACTCCATGAACACCGAATTCATAAGGTTCATGAAATAAGCTGGAGCATTGGTCAGACCAAAGGACATGACAGTATACTCGTACAAACCATAACGAGTAGAGAAAGCTGTTTTAGGTATGTCCTCAGCTCTAACCTTGATTTGATGATAGCCCGATCGCAAATCAATCTTTGAAAAGACTCGGGCACCAACCAATTGATCAAAAAGATCATCAATGCGAGGCAAAGGATACTTATTTTTGATAGTGACTTCATTTAACGGACGGTAGTCCACACACATCCGTAAAGTATTATCTTTCTTCTTGACAAAGATTGCCGGGCATCCCCAAGGTGAGGAGCTCGGTCGAATAAATCCTTTGTCAAGCAATTCTCCGAGTTGCTTCTTCAATTCAACTAACTCGTTGACGGGCATTCAATAAGGACTCCTGGATATAGGAGCAGTTCCAGGAACTAATTCAATAACAAACTCCACTTCCCGATCTGGTGGCAAACCGGGAAGGTCTTCCGGAAAGACATCAGCATACTCACAAACAATTGGTACCGACTCTAAGGAGGGAGTGGTATCAACTTGGTGAGCACAAAGATGGAAACCCATTGTCCTGGATCGAAAAACGACTGAAGTGCCGCTTTCATTAGTTAAAGAAATGGATCTTTGAGCACAATTAATTTGCCCAAGGTACTTGGATAACCAATCCATTCCCAAGATAACATCCAACCCTTTTGAATCTATCACAATCAAATCAGCCCAAAAGTCTACCCTTCAATATTTATATTGACATCACTACGAACTTGATTAGTCATAAAGGCTGATCCAGGTAAATGGATGATATGGGGTGGATGAAGATGATGCACAATTAAATGATGTTGAGTAGCAAACTGCCTACTAACAAATGAATGGGATGCTCCAGAATCAAATAAAAGCAGCAGAATCCAAATTGACTAGGAGCATACCAAGAACAACTTCAGAGGATAATGCTTCCTCAAAGAGTTGATCCGTTCACACGACCTAACCGGAGGTCGCTTGACCACGGTCGGGAAGGTGGTGCGAACGCACAATAGCCGGGAAGGGGAAATAGGTGGTATCCCTTGCGCTTGGCATAGCGATTGGCGAAATGCCCGGCGCCCACAATGGTAGCATATAACTCCTACCGACAAAGAACAACAGATGGTGGCGGTTTCCACTAGGTCTTGGTTGATTAGTGGAAGAGGATGGACGAGGGCAAACACCGTAGGCCTTGGTGCAATGGAGCTGGTGCTCGCGGTGGTCTAGGCACCCACATGCGAGGCCTGGCGAGCCGCCACCAGAATAAAGCGAGAAGTCCGCCGCGCGTGACTCCTCCAAAGCCTTGCTCTTGCTCGCCACAATTGCTTTGTTGACCAAATGAGAGAAATTCTAAGTCTTGCAAAGCTACACCATCGCAATTCTTCGATAACCCATTCAAGAACCGGTTTCGACGACGAAGGTCACTAAACATCTTCGTGGGCGATCGGCAAGAAAGTTAAACTCATGCGATACTCGGTCACGCGACTTTCGCCCTTGCTTAAGAGCGAGGAATTCTGTTGCTTGATCATCATCACTCAGAATATGAGCTTGCGAAAAGCTTCCACGAACTCATCCCAAGTAGGTCATGTCCAGCAGTGAATGGCAAGGAGGTTATCCCACCATATGCTAGCTGGCCCATCAAGTTGATAGCGGCGAAAGAACCTTTTCCTTTCTAACACCGAGCAATCAATAGCTTTTTCTCAATGGTCCGCCGTCTTCGACTTCCATGGGATCTCGAGAATCGAGAACACCGGCGGGTTAGTCGCCAAAGTCGGCAAGGCGCTCGCACATGGTGACCTCTCGCTCGGCACCGTGCAACAGGGAAGAAGTGTTGCGCGCAACTGCTCCAAGATGCGCTGCTTGATCCATTCGATTGCGCCGATTTGCATGAGCACATCGGCCATCGAAGGTGGTGGAGGAAGCTCCTCTTCCTCGGGACCACCTTGCGGACCTTGAGAACTGGAAGGTTCAGTCGGCCCTCCCTGAGAATGAGGCATGGGAGTCGACATGCCCTTCCTTGTTGTTGCTTGCAAGACGAGTAGTAGGTCCGTCATCCTGTTACCACACCATGGTTAACAACATAACAAGGATATACTGGCAAGCACAAACAAGGTGGAAATTAGAAAAGAAACAACATCGTACATATAATGCATCATGTTATGGTGTGCATTTAAATTAACACCAAAACCAGAAACTTCACATATACAACAAAATATTCGGTTCCAGTCTTACATCATAGTCGGCCATAAAGGTCAAATTACAAACCAAAGGTTAAACTTACATATTCTGTACAAAACACCACTGCCCTACTACATGCAATTTATTTAAGGGCAACTACTAAACTGGAAGACACTCAACCACGAGGGTTCATCGTCGAGGTACTAACATAAAGATCCCGGTTAAAGTTCACCGGAAACTCATTCAAAAGATGAGCTCCAGGGGAACCCGTGTCAACCGGATCCAAAGGACTAATAAGACACCTCGGAGATCCTAGAAGTGGTCGTGACCTCCAGAGGTGCATCGCAGAGTGCGAGGAAAACTCGCATCATCCGGCTTGGCGACTTGTCCATAAACAGCACGCACCCACCACTGGAAGTCAGAAGAGGTGGTGCAAAGAAGAAATGGAGATATCTCGTTGTCACCATAAAGCACGCTGCAGGAACGCGGTTCATGTTGACAAGCAATGTGTACTCCTCGGCTTCATTAAGGCGATGCCGAGTTTCCCATAGCTCCTCACAAGACAACGATGGATTTGGTCCATGATGCGACCATCCTCGCCAATCGCCGCACTGGGGTCTTCGCCAAATCAGATCTCATCGAACATGCTCACTGAGGTAGGACCTTGATTCGGGAAGTGGTCATAGGGTGGTTGAGACAACCCACAAATCATGACGAAGAAGGCTCATCATCCTACTTGCGCTTCCCAACACCATAGCCTCGGAGGTGGCAAGTGCTTGGACACAGAGGGAACACCGCCACTACATGCCTAGCGATAACGTTGATGAAGGCACTGATTCTCCATCCCCGGTCCTCGGCCTCGTCGACAGAGGGCGACTCTACGGTAGGTGAAATTGGCTCGCCACATCATGTCCCAAGTAAGGCCGAAATCCATCAACATCCTCGGCCGGTCCCTTGACCAAATACCACCCACTCATCTATAGACAAAAGGACAAGATAAGAAACAATTCACTTTTAGAATAAACCAACGTAAAGTTGGGGTAAGAGTTGACATTAAGGAAGATAAGAAATAAAAGATGTCATACTTAAGCTTTCAAAATTATACATCGCTTGAAAATAATTTTATCGTAAGACTCTCTAATAACTTCGCCATGCTACTTCTAACCACAGCAACGATGCTCGATACCAACGCCGTGAGGACACCTTGCTATTGGAATAGTACTTAATTAAATTCATCTCAGTAGCACAATTATTAATGAAGGAACAAGATCATGTCCCTTATTAAAGATCATGCTAAAGATATAAATTTAACAAGTGACAATCCCAATAAACAGATTCTGATATATATATATATATATATATATATATATATATATATATACCACAATGGTTCCTGTGATCAATGACCATTGCATATATATATCCTTCATCAACATTGCATCAAACACATACAAGTCATACATTTGCATAATTAAACATAAGTTTACATCATTCGGTTTAGTATTACAATATTAAGTGACTGGTCACTTCAAAAGTTTAACAATGAAGCAACAACAAAATGTTAAGGTCCACCAATGGCCTCATCCACCCGCATCAATTGCGTGGAGGAAAGAAGTAGCTTTACTCGTTAGCGCCACCCCGATCGACGCTAACAGTACTTCATAAAGAAAACCGTCTCACCGCAACAATAGGTGATAGCACCTTGAGTACGGAAGGTACTCAAAGAAGTCTTACACAAACTAATAAAATAAAGTGTTTATTAGAACCTAATCAAAGGAATAGAATTTTTACATGCATAAGGTTACAACAGAAGGTATAAAGGTTCGATTTGCATAAAGCGATACATCTTAACCTACAAATGCTAAATTTTGATAAAGCAATTTAATAAATCAAAGTTGAACCGATCAGTAAGTAAAGGCATTAAATGTAAATAAGACAAAGGCATGAATCCTCATGCAAAGCCAAAATCAAACCAGTTTTGAAAATCAAAACTTCTATACAGTGACATCAATTCAAGTTATCGCCCATGACCGTGGACACGGCTATTCGAATGCTTTATACCCCGCAGGTGTACATCTTTACCCACATGACTTAGCTAGCCCGTTGCCTTCGGATGCCTCCAATGATGACATACTTCCTTTGGTATGCCGACCGGGAAACTAAGATTTGGTATTTTTCAATAAGCTAACACTATTGAGTTGGACCCCATGTGTGAATCGATCCCGCTTAAACAACGATCGATAGCATCCGCTAACTGGGCACACATGTTGCGTCAAGAATGCCGATCCAAACAATTAAATGCGAACTGGCTCACTACTCATATTAGGATGCAATCGGCACCATTAAGGTGCGTATATGCTACGAGCACATATACGCTCACCCTTCTAAGAACATCCGACATCGACATACAAGCTCACATGGCATACAACGCAATCATAAGACCAAAGCATCTATGCCATACAAGGTCAATACACATATTCTTACTTTCTGTTTCCAACCCAATAGTCTTAACATTTTACTTAACCAAAGCGCTCATACAATCGCATGTGAAAGTACGTGGGGACTTGAATTGAATAATCGAGTTCGGTCCTTAATTAACCTGACAAGTCCACCACAAATCCCAATCTCGTGCACAAAAACACCATCACTAGCTTCCTCTTGTCCGCATCAATTTAAATATAAAACTCATTTCAAATAAGTAAACCGGACAAAGAGTTTCAAATAATGTAAGGTCTTTTAGATTCCATGTTTGACAAGATACCCTTGTCAAACTCTAAAATCTCTAGACTGCATGTCTAAGCCAAAACTGAAAATATACTATAATATACAATACTATACTAAGTTTGAGTGTATGGTGACAATTGAGGTAATCCATCATGTTAGGTCATAACTAACTACTAACAGTCACAATTTGTATTTTAAAAATAGCATGCACAGCTTGTCCTTTGGATTTAGAAAATCTATTGTATAAAATTTGGGATCAATATGGTGCAGAGAGGAAGCTTGCCTTGATAATAGTATACTGCATTGTGTGCTCGGGATGTTCGTAAATAAATTCACCCACTTCAAAGAAACCAGATTCTAAAAGAAGCAATAAGATCCAATAAATACCAAAATCGACAGTAAGCACAAAATGGAAGAAATATGCATGATCAATCTGGAAATGCATGATTGACAATATGCTTAAGCCATAACTACCCATAATAGTGAGAATAACCCATATTATAACCTACTATTTTCAAATGGCAGAAACTAAGGCTTAGTTCAAAGTTTCAGTTTTCATATTTTGAAAAGAACTGAAAACAGGACAAATAGCAGATTTTGGGAAAATGAAGATAGATCAAGCAAAGGTTCAGAAATGAAACTTAGCATGATCTTTTAGGGTAATTAATATCCCAAACTAACATTAATCTAACCCTAATCGATTAGATTACATCAACTAAAAAGAAACCTATTTTTGTCGGTTAAGCCGACAAAAGAGAACAGAGACAGATCTCTGCCAACAAACTAAATAGATGATGACAATGATTAAAAGAACCACTTATCATGCTACTAGGGTTCAGTTGAAACCTAACTAGGATGATAAGTTGACAGGAGAAACCCTAGGTCTTGAAAATGATATGGAAAACCGAAAAGTTATAATAACAACTTTTCAGTTTGAAGCAAGTTGAAGCTACTGCTATTTAAAAGAATGATTCATATGACCTCCTAAGGTCCTTAAGATGCTCAAGAGGTCAAAACTAGGGTTTTAGCTTACCAGTATAAGGAAGACACCAAAAGTTGAGAAAGTTGATTTTGCTCAACAGAAAGATAACCTTCGGTTTTAACCTACAAAAGATGTTAGAACCTTAGTGCATGGTAAAACCAGTTCTTGGGACGAATAAGCAAAGGACAGGAGCAAGAAACTCCACTGGACAACAATGGAGGATGAACTTCAGTGGTCAACAATGGTAACAGCAAAAAGCTAGGGTTTATATATGGATGTTGAGCTACAGGGCAAGATGGAAAGGTCTAGAGTTGATGAGGTGTCCATTTAGGGCTAATTATCCCAAAAATTAGTTGCATAAACTTTGGGGTAAATCCTCTCCTCTGTTTACAGAGAGATCTGCACAGAGAGACAAGGAAGATGATAAGAATCATCGACATGTGGGTCTCATTGGCGGCCACAACCGCCGCGCTCCTAAAGCCTCAAAGAATATCACCGTCCGATCGTAAATGGGCGGTTGTGATAAATAGGAGGTTAAAAGGTTTTAATCGGTATCTGTTAATATGGACCGTGCGATCTAAATCGGTCGATCGAGATTAAAACAGAGCCCAAAAGGATTTCGGTTTTAAGTTCAAATAGGGCGCTTGATTGAAATCCAATGGCCCACTCAAAAGATACACGTCATCCCTTAGATGCACCGATGCAAAGACCGTCCGATTAAACTTCTAAGGTCGATTGACGCAGATCCGGATGGTCCGATTGCATACACTCACCTGGACCCTACGATTAAAATCCAACGGCCCACTAAATTTGGGCCTTAAATGCGCTCGATCAAAAAGAAGCGCCGTGGGATTTAAATCCAAGGTCGAGATAAGCGCGCTATGATTTCAAATGAAACGGCGGACGCGTTAGATCAAGAATGGACTACGGAGGTCATGAGGGGATCCGAGTCGTCCGAATGCATACATCGCTCGACCACACGATGAAGATCTAACGCCCTGCAGGAGCGCAGCCTTAATAGCACGCGGTAAAAAGGAAAGCCGTAGGATTTGAATCGGTCGGCCTTAATAAAAGCGCGCCTTTAAGTTTAAAACGAAAAGGGAGGCGCTGTTGGATCGGAAATGAACGGTGGAGATCGAGAAGGGATCCGGAGTTGTCCGATTGCATACACTGATCTCGATTGTTAGATCAAGATCCAACAGCGGAGATCAAGTCGCACGCGTGGACAGCTCGCGGGGCATCGCAGCCTCGCCCGTTCGATTGAAGATCAACGGCTCACATCACATATAGGGTTCGGGCTCACGCCCGAGCGTGACAGAGCCGGACCAAGTTGATTGGGTTGGACCCAAACACATGGCTCGAGTCGCTACAGTGCTAGAGTTTGGATTCAGACCGGTTTAGTTGACCAGAACCTATTCAATTGCTTAAAAGGTTTGACTGGGAGTTTAAAAATAGCAAATAAATTTATAAAATCATGAAATTTTTACTGCAGGCTACTGGGATGATATATTTCCTAGATAAATTTTTAAAATCACATAATCACTTTGTAAAATACATAAATATTTATTTTAGCCCGAAAATATTCATTTAAAGACAATTATTTTCCTTTAAGTCAATATAATTTCTAAAAATGCAACAAAAATTATTTTTAGTCAAGATAATTTATCTAGGCTTTAATAAAAATACTTCCCAGTCATAATACAAGTTTTACCTTGTATTTCCTTGAAAACTTTTAAATTAGTTTTTGGTCTTTGGCTAAAAAGGAAGGTTTTACTTGGTAACAAAGAACTCCCAATCGGTGATTAAGAACAGTAATGCTATGAACAAGGTCCCATTACTGCTCATAATGCAGATTATTCGTTTATAAACTTGGGGTCATTACACCAACTCTGCCCTCACTACCCAGGCGAGCCATGCTATGCAGGTGCTTCAACTATCCAAGGGATCCATCGAGAAGAATGAGAAACCTCGTCGAGCCATGATTTGGAAGGGCCACAGCTTGTCAAGTAGCATTGAAGTCCGTCTGTCGGACTAAACAAGGAGGGCTTCGAACGCAAAACTAATATTTGCTCCATAAAATGGTCCATAAGCTATTCTTCCGGCAAGATACACCTTGAACATGATGGATCCGACAGTGGTACCAACCATTCTCGTCTACATGCTCCCCATCAGAAGCTACAGACAGTTGGAGTGTTTTCGGAAGTAATTTTCACAGACGGATTGTGTGCCACGGCAGGAGATTATGTGCCACGGCAGGGGCCATGGTAAAATCAAAGCGTAAGGAAAATTCGAAGCTATGGTAAAATCAGAGAGTAATAAAAATTCCAAGCCATGGTAAAATCACAGACAGTTTTTAGTACAAACCGTTTGTGATGAGATGCTTATCACAAAAGAACCGTCTGTGATGTCTGTGATTATCATAGACGGTTTTTCTTAAGAACTGTCTATGACTTATCACAGACGGTTCTAGTTACAAACCATTTGCGATAGTACGTATCACAGACGATTCCGAATAAACCGTCTGTGATGACACGTTTAGTATAGCCTATTTTATAGTAGTGTCAAGTGGGCTTCAAATCTGAAATGGAATCCAACTCCACATTCAATTCCGAATTGGAAGCATATTCAAAGCCATAATCCTGCTCACTCTGTTTTTCCTTTAATGTTTTAATTTTGTTTTCTTTAAATAATGTTAGAGAATCCAAAGGAGGTCAAATTCGGAATCAAAAACTAAATTAAAGTAGGGTAATAAGAGTTGATCTGAATACTGTTCACATACACTGTTCACCTACTCAGACACTGTTCATGTGCGTGTATTGTTCACCAAAATCAAAAGTGCTTGTTTGGGGGCTTTATAAACCACCATGGCCGCACATTGTAAGCAAGTTTGAAGTTAAGGAATAAACAAAAAAAATCATATTTTTGTTGCGCATATAGCTTTGCCGTGAGAGAGAGGTGAACCAAGCTAGTGTTTTTTTAAAAAAATTTGGCACAAGGATTGGAGGAGCTTCGTCCATCTAATCTCCATGATCTCGTGTGGATCAACTCATAAATTCATATACAAGGTGCATGGTTTGATGTTGTTCTTTGGGTTTGGTTTTGTTTCTCTCTTCGGATTGATTCAACATCAACCAAGTATCATTACTTGCTTTGGAGATACACTTGTTGTTCCTTTTGGCACAACCAAGGAGGGGAAAGCTAAGGTTTTGGTTCGATCAAGATTGAAATTTAAGTACTGTGAAATATTGGACCAGTTTGTGCATCAACTACATACTGATCCATATCATCGGTCATCTGCAGCTTGAACTTAAGCCTCGCATCTCGACTCAGGTGATCTCAGAGTTGGCAATCTTACAAGAGCTTTCCAAAGTAACGTCGACAATCAAAGAACCTTGGCCTGGGGGGGGGGGTCAGTGAGCTGTTTAGAGTGGGTTCGATTTATCGGATGGTGCACAGTACCGGCTGCAGCCTTCCCCTTTAGAAATTCAATTGGAACAATTTCATGCCAAAAAAAGTTCACATATTCTTCTGGATTCTCAAAACTATTACCAAATATTTTGTCTTCAAGCTAGGATGGGTATCTAACCATGATTGTCCCTTCTATCCTGGAGTTGAGGAGACTATTGATCACCTCTTCCTTCGATGCCCCTCCACTTGTGTTTCTGGGAACACATTCTCCCCTCCTACCTGCACAGCATCCAAAGTCTGGAGTCGTGATGTCAAGCCACCGCCAAAACCTCCCCTATAGACCCACCGTTGCAGACACACTACTTTCTGCTTTAACTCTAGATTCACTACACCATGAAACTACCTTTGGCAATGCATATATACATTGCTATAACTCCAAATAAGCGTTGCTAAGGGTTGTACCAACGCATTTTGTATGCATTGCTACAGAGGCCATTGCAAGGGCCTATTGCAATGCATATACATGTGTTGGTAACAATTAGGAAAATGTGTTTCAAGGTACCAACGCATATGTTCAGTTTGTAGCAACATTTTTATGCATTGGTATTTTGATTGAAAGAATCACTTTAAGTATTATTTTCACAATGCCTACAAAAGTTTTCAACATAACTATCTTTCTAGTTAGGCTATTCTTATTATGAGCTAGGTACCAAGAAGATCAATTGCAATTCCATGGTATGCATAAAATAAATTGTAATATTTCATTCACAAAAATTTGTAAGTACATTCTGATTTACATGTCAACACGCTTGTCGGTGATCTAGGACTGATCTTACGTATAAATGATTGTATGGGGGTCTCCTAGAATTAGAACCACGCAGAGAATGACACAGGGATTTTATACAGGTTCGGGCTTTCTCCTGAGAGAATAATAACCCTACTCCTGTGTAGCTATATTGAATGTGCTGATTATAATCAAGAAGAAGACTAAAGCTATGTGTCTCTTCTTCTCTTTGATCTTCTTTTTCTCTGAGCCCCTGATCTTAGTCTTTATACAACATATGAAGGGGTTGTAGTTGCTTCAAGCCAAAAGGTGTCTCAATGATTCAAATGATGAACCGGTTGATAGAATTTTTTGTCATAGAGACAGCACACCCACGTCGCCAGATGGTTATCATCGGAGATAGAGAAGAAGACATGTAGTTATTCCTGAAAATAACTGCATATATTAACTGTCATATGTGCCGAACAAGACGCATAAGACTCCCCAATCGATCAGGCCCACAAGTCGCCAGCCTTATCAATTATAAGGTTGTCGTAGCCAAGCTGGTCGCAGAAGGTTCTACAATCACAAGGCAGTCGTAGAAGGACTTACGATTAGGTCATGGTCATAGAAAGACTTACGACCATAGGGTGATCGTAGGAGGGCTTACGACCACAGGGTGGTCGAAGGAAGGCTTACGACCACATAGCTAAGTTTTTCTCTTATGAACATTAAGGGGTATACTAAGATTAGTATGACTATATTCGTACCTATAATAAGAATTACAAATAAATAGTAAAATAAGGATTATTATATCCTCGTCATCTACCCTCCCAACTTCAAGTGAAAATAACTTACTTGAAGGAGAGGTTGTAGAACGATGATTGAAAGTAAAGCCTATTCGACTGGTATTTCATTTGACTAGAAATAGACTTGGTCAAGGAGGTAATTTCACTTGAGTTCTAAAGACATATTCATTTTTCTCGAACAAACAAATTTTAGAATCCCAATCAACTCTCACAGACCTGTCTGTTGGAGCAGTTCCCAAAGAGGTGGTAACGGTTGAGTTTCCACGATCTCTAACTCAAGTGTGTGGCTATAAAAACTTACCATAGGGGTCACTTTAGGGTTCTACTTTCCTCATTTGCCTCAACTACTCCTCGAGTCCTTGCTCTCTTCATCCCAACCAAATCGCCTGCTTCCACTAAGTCTTTCCAAATCCGAGCCAACCTCTCCTAGAGAAAATGGCCGAAACTGTTTCTAGGTGGGCGGTATGAGAGATGGATATGACAAAGATGAAAGCTTTGGTCACCGCCGGGAAGATCCCAAAGAGCACTTATGTGAATTGGACTGAAGCTGCTGGACAGCATTGGCCTTTAGGCGAAGACGACACCATTCTAGTGTTCCAAGCATACGGTGAATCTAGCCTTTGTTTGCCCGCTCATCCTTTTCTCACATTGGTACTCGAGCACTTTGGGGTGGAATTGGTGAATCTTGTTCCTAATTCCATCACAATATTGAGTGTGTTCGTGTACTTTGTGCGAAGCCTATCTGGGAATTCACCTAGATTTAGAGCTCTTCCAGTACTACAGGATGAGACAGCAGGCCAGAATCGCATGTAGCTGCAGTCCGAAACTCCATGACAGGAAGTCGAAGGAGAACATTCAGATGTTCACCTGTTCGTTATGGCCGGGATGGAAAAAGAGGTGATTCTATTGGGAAACAACCAAGGAAGACAGCCCCTTCTTCGTAAGCAAAGCTGCTGAGAAGAGTTCCTCCTGGGATTCAACTCCCAGCAACCTCGATCGGATCGTCCCCTACATTCAAGCCATAAAAGACTTGAAGGAAGAGGGGCTTACCGGATGGCACGTGGTGAAAGATTTCATCACGCGCCGTATCAATCCTTTGAAGAAATGAGCACATCCCATGTGGAGGTACTTGGGGACTAAAGATTCGACTAGGGATTTCGAAGAAGGTAGGTAGATAACCTTTCAACTCAGCTCTTTTTGATTAATTTCAAGTTTGATTGTTGAATGTCTTATCTACCTGTGCAGATCTCTCATAGATAGAGATTGACACCCGAATCAAACTCGTTTGTGAGAAAGGTCCACACACTCATGAGGGCTCCTCGAATCCGGGCGATCATATCTACAAAGGAAAGGGAAGAATGCCTAAAGGTAATCAAACATTAATTTCGTCTTTAGGGTTTCGTAGTGGTGGAAATTGACCACTAAATAATGTTACTTTTCTAAATTTTCTAGAAAGTAGGCATGTCGAATCACAAGATGACTAGGAGGTCAAAACAATGGCTATCGTAGCAGGGTCGAAGGAAGTTAATGTTCCTCCAGCCATGAGGCACCGCTTGGTGTAACGTCGCGTTTATATTAGAGTTCTTGCCAGATTTCAAAACCTAAAAAAGAACCATTTTATTTATTGGTTTGCTCAAGCTTAACCTTGAACTTTGAAAAAATTTGAAGGTTTAAATTGAATTAACTTAACTTCAACTAAAGCCTTTTAGCTCTCTGTTTGTTGCTGGAGTTCTCTGGTGTTCTTTGGCTTTTGGCTCTTTTTCGTTGTTTGCCTTGTGTGCCCTTAGCCTAGTTTTTCCTCTTTTGGACCCCCCTCTTGAACTCGATCCCCTTGACCGTCAGGACCTCCCCTTTGTAGATCTTGAACGTCAGGACCTCCCCTTTGTAGATCTTGACCGTTAAGACCCCCTTGTACCTCTTTCTTTGGATCTCCTTCATTAGATCCTTCTCACTTTTGAATCTTATCCATTGAAACTCCACCTTGTCTAGACCTCCCTTAAGTCCAAGACTCAGTGCACGCCTTCCCCTTCTCAGGACCATTAGATCTTGGTTGGATGGCGTGATCCTAAGGAGACGTTCGGATGGACCAAACGTTCCCTTGCATTGTGGTTCGTCCGATTGAGTTGGGACGGCTCCGATGTAAGTGCGCGTTCGCATGGTCCGAATGTTCCTATCTCCGAGAACCACCCGATTAAGATCGTGTAGCCCTGGTTTGTGCGCCTTTTTCTTATCATTTGGACCTCCTCTTTCCTCAGGATCTCCTTGATACGGGGGAGGCCCGATCTTCTCAGTGAGGAACGGTGGATAGTTGATGCGAAGCAGACGATGTCGCTAATGAACACTCGCGCCAATGCACGAACCTCAACTCTTGAATACGCCCAAACACACCGGTAGTTATTCGTCGCGAGACCACGAATGACGAACGCCAAGTCCCCAATTCCCAATGGAACGACGGCTAGACCCTGGATTGCAGAACAAAACAATGGATCGCCTAATTCTCTCTCAAAGTCCTCGCATGAACTCTGGTGTCGAAAGAACAAGCAATAGCTATGTTTCAATCTTATGCATAAACTGGTCTGATGGATACAAAGGAGGGGCAAGGGTACTTAAGGCGCCCTCCACGACTCACGCACGGCCTAGGGCTGGCTACACACGCCGAATCAAATTCTAATTCGGCTAAGACCCAAAAAAACACACAAAAAGGAAAACCTAACTTAAATCCGTCACATTGTTTCGGTCATAACGGCGCAACCGTACGTCTTCTGAAGTTGTGGCCATATCCATTGTGTGGGCCTTGGAATAAGCTTTCAAACAAGTCCAAGAACACCCCAATCGGACTCAGATGCAAAAGTTATGGTTTTATTACAGCCCTGTTGGGCTGTCCTGAACCGAATCCGAATTGAATTCGAGTTGATTCCGAGATGAATTTCGGTTGGGCTTGTGGAGGATCCGAACGGGCTTGAATTCTTGGGCCTTTCTCCTCTTGGTTGACCCACGTGAGCTTCTCCTCCATTGCTTTGGCTCCGCCTCCTCTCCTCCCTCTTGGTTCCAAAGGCTTCACAATGTTCAAACCTGAGAATGTACAAAACATTTGCATGAGGTAGTACCCAATTCTCATCAATGAAAATAGAAGATTCATTAAGAAACAAAAGTACTGTTGATTTAGAAGTTTAGCTCTTGCTCTAGTCGGTGGACCAACATGCACTACGCACTTGTATTATTTTTAGCTTCACTTATGGCGTCCATCTCAGCATGTGCGTGACCACCAATAGGAAAAGATGTATCGTTGTTAGGATGCCCTCATCATCCTCCCCTCTTGAAAAGGTGTCGCCCTGACTGGATCGTCACCACCAAAGAAAGGTGATAAATCAGCGACATTGAACGTAGAGCTCACACCATAGTCATCGCCGAAAGCTCTATCTTGTAGGCATTACCGTTGATCTTCGCAAGCACCTTGAAAGGTCCATCACCTCGCGGCAATTTGGAGTTGCGACGCTCGAAAACGATCCTTGCGATAGTGTACCCAAACCAAATCACCGTTGAAAAATCATCTTCTTCCTCTTCTTGTTCGCCTTCTCAAGATAGGACTTGACCTTGCGCTCTATCTCTTCTTTTGTTTTTAGATGCAATTTCTTCACATATTCAGCTCGCTTGGACGCTCCATATGAACACGGTGCCGACTTGGAAGTGGCGCAAATCAAGCGGCGTAAAGGGTTTGAAGCCATACACCACCTCAAAAGGACACAATCACAGAGTGGAGTGCGGCCCGATTATAAGCGAATTCCACGTGCGGCAAACAATCCTCCCACTCGCGCAGTTCTTCTTGATCATAGTCCGAGTAGCATCGAAGTGTGCGGTTCACCACCTCCGCTTGACCATCGGCTTGGGGATGACAAGTTGTGCTTGAATAACAACTCGCCCCCGCTTACTCCCAAAGCGTCTTAAGTAGCTCATGAACTTCACATCGCGATCGACATAATAGTGCGTGGCACGCCATGTAGCCTCACAATCTCCTCGAAAAATAAGTTAGCAATATGCGACGCATCGTCGCTCTTGTGGCACGGAATAAAGTGTGCCATCTTCAAAAACGATCCACAATGACAAAAAGTAATCGCCCCTCTTAATCCTAGGCGTCCTAAAACAAAATCCATACTAATATCCTCCCATGGTGCATTGGGAGCATGTAGAGGGGTATACAAACCGTGTGGATTCAACTCGATTTCGCTTTGTGGCAAGTAATGCATCGCTGCACATACCTCTCCACATCTCGCCTCATCTTAGGCCAATAAAAGTGATCGTCAAAGATAGACAACGCCTTCTCACGCCCAAATGTCCCATCAATCCACCGCATGTGATTCCCGCAGTAATAACAAACGACGGAGGATTCGGAACGTATAATTTGTTAGTGCGAAACAAAACCCATCATGGATGTGAAATTTATCCCAGCCTTTTCCTCTTTGCAATGTGCGTAGGAACGGAAAAATCATGGTCATGAGCATATAAATCACGCAAACTCTCTAAACCAGAACTTGCACTCCTAATTGAGTTAAAAGCACACTTTTCCTAGAAAGAGCATTAGCTACCACATTTTCCTTTCCTTCTTGTATTTCACAATGTAAGGAAACGACTCAATGAATTCGACCCATTTGGCATGTCTACGGTTCAGATTTGCTTGACCTTTTAAATACTTCAATGCCTCATGATCGAATGAATAATAAACTCTTTAGGCCATAAATAGTGTTGCTAAGTTTCTAACGCACGCACTAACGATAAAACTCTTTGTCATAGACCGGATAATTCAATTGAGCACCATTCAGTTTCTCATTAAAATAAGCTACCAGTCTACCCTCTTGCATTAAAACACTGCCAATACCCAATCCACTAGCATCACACTCAATTTCAAAATTTTAGTGAAATCAGTAAAACAAGCAACGGTGCTTCAGTCAAGCGTTTCTTAAGTTCACCAAAAGCATTGTCTTGCGCTACCCCCCACACAAATTCAACACCCTTTTTAGTAAGTTCATTCAAAGGGGCAGCGATGGTGCTAAAATCCTTCACAAAGCGCCGATAAAAACTAGCGAGACCATGAAAGCTTCTAATCTGACTTGCGTTCACAAGAGTTGGCCAATTTTTAATCGCTTCAATTTTAGACTCATCTACTTCAACTCCCTGTGCAGAAACAGTGGCGGACCCAGGATCTTTAGGATGGGTGTTCGGATTTCGGAGTTAGGTTGTGCAGATACGTCAATACTAATACGCTAAAACCATGAAATATCATTTTTCCCAAAAATACTAATAAGACGATACACGTATATATAATAAAATACAAAAATATAGAAATTAATGATTTTATATGTGGAAATAGACAATATAAAGCAATCATAATGGCATGAATTAAATAGCAAATTATAGATATTTCAAGGAACTTTGAGATTTTCTACACACTATGTAGGTTAGTTTATCCCAGCCGAATTCATCTGTAGCATTGGCCCCAATCACCCATCTTAATTCCTCACTTCCCCCTAGCCCCGTGTGGTGGCGTTCCTCATGATGGTAAGTTCACTTAGATAATCTCAGAAAAGAAAACTGAAATTTATTTAAGCAAGCATAATCAATTCCAATTTTAAGAGAAAACAACACATATTCATTTAACTTGCAAGTAGCAAAGCCGCAATTTGAACCCTACTGCTTCAATTAAACAAAAAAAATGCTACCAGCCTAAGTGCCAAGTGTGAGCGTCAAATAAGAAATCTGAAGGGGAAGTAAGGAAGGAAGCAAGATGACCTCAAAGTTGAGGGTGACGCGGGCCTTGTGGGACTGGAGCTTCTCCATGACCTGGGGAAAGGCGGCGTCCGCTGCAGGACGAGGCGCTGGGCGCGGAGGATGGAGAAGCAGAGGCCCGGGCACTCGTGGAGCGCGACGCTAAGGAGCTCGCGGGCCATGTCAAGCATCCGCACGCCTCCACCAGGATCTGGCTGTTGAGCGTCACACCACGGTTCGTGTGCTGTGCATCACCGCGCCGGAAACGTCGAGACGGGGTGAGCTCACGGCGGAGCGCGATGAAAAGGGAGATATGGAAGTAAAGTACCACTTGACGGCAGGCATGGCGGCGAGTCGGTCGGACGGCGGTGGCTTGCTCCTCGAGCAGCGCCGGGTCGACAGCGAGGCGCCTCGGCCGCCGGTCCTCGAGGCTCAGAGGCAGAGCAGCAGCGCGCCTCCGCCTCGCCTGGTCGCTCGGACTCTCAGAGCCTCCGAGGATAGGAGCAGGCGAGCAAGCCGCGCAGCGCCCCTCTGCCTTCGTTCCTCGCCTACTCTCGGTCCTCCCCTTCTCGGCTTCTCTGGTTCTCCCCGCGAGTCCGCCGCCGCCGCGCTCACCCGCCAGGCTGACACTGCCGCCGCAAGATGCAAGGATGAGGATGGATATTCAGATTGGAGAATTGGAGAATTGAGATGGACTGTTGCGGCTGCGGTGCTGCCCCTCCTGGTTGAAGTGTGAGAGGCGGAGAGAGATTAGGGATTTAGCCATAGGGTTTGAGTCCTTTGAGTTTGACGAAATGGGCTCGGCAGTCGGCAGCTTGGGCATTGGGAGTTGCCCGACCCGCTGAGCAACTGTGGGCTGGGCTCGGCTGCGAGAATGCGAGGCGCGAGTTGCGAGCGCGAGACGCAAGACTGAGGTCGTTACATGTTAATTCAACACAACTTCAAATATATACATGTATTATACTCTCTATATATTGATTTTTTGCCCAAAAATTTTGGGTGTTCAGTTGAACACCCATGACCTTAATTGGGTCCGCCCCTGTGCAGAAACAACATAGCCCAAAAAGATGACATGATCTTTGTAAAAAGTGCACTTCTCTAAGTTCCCAAATAACCTAGCCTCACGCAAAACTTGCAGAACTTGTCTAAGATGGTCTATGTGTTCAGATTTAGTGCGACTGTAAATCAGAATATCATCAAAGTACACAACCACAAATTTACCAATCAAATGCCTTAAAACATGATTCATTAAGCGCATGAAAGTACTAGGTGCATTAGTTAAACCAAAAGGCATGACTAACCACTCATACAACCCAAATTTTATTTTAAATGCTGTTTTCCACTCATCCCCTTCATGCATCCTAATTTGATGGTAACCACTGCGCAAATCTATCTTAGAGAAAATAACAGCACCACTCAATTCGTCTAGCATATCATCTAAGCGAGGTATAGGATGACGATATCGAATTGTGATATTATTAATCGCTCGACAATCTACGCACATACGCCATGAACCATCTTTCTTAGGAACTAAAATAACAGAACAAAGACAAGGGCTTAAGCTTTCACGTACATACCCTTTGAGAGAAGCTCTTGTACTTGTTTCGAATTTCCTTTGTTTCCTGGATTGGTGCGATACGGTGGTCGGTTCGGCAAATGACGCCCCGAATCAAGTCGATCTTATGTTCTATCCCACGGATTGGTGGTAGCCCACCGGTACTTACCGAAAGACGCGTCTGAAGTCCCGCAAAACACAAGCAACACCACTAGGAAGAGAAGACAAGTCGTTAGTCGAAGCAAGGCGTCTTTGTACAACAGTACAAAGTGCACCAAATTGGGATCTTCGCTGAATTCTCTCATCTCTCGATTTGGTGGCTAACATCACTAAATTCTTCTCTCGCTCTTGGTAGTCTCAACGTGCATCTCAATTTTCGCATTGAAGAATTCACAATCATTGCTGTGTAAGCGGCTTCAAGATGATATCCATATTGTTCCATCGAAATGTGTAGCGATTTGTACGCCCATCGTGAATGTGCAGAACGGTCATATTGCCATGGCCGCCCCAAGAGCAAGTGACACACCGTCATAGGCACTAAATCGCAGTCCACGTTGTCGGTGTACTTCCCAATAGAAAACGCCACACGCACTATATAGTTCACCTTCACTTCTCTTTGTCGCCAACCATTGCACATGATAAGGACGTGGATGCGCAAGTATTTCAAATCCAACTTATGACACATATCTCATCGCCAAATTGTGACAACTCCCACCATGAATAATCACTTTGCACACCTTATCCTTATCAAGTTTTCCCAAGTTCGAAATAAATTGCACCGCTGCCGAGTGATGGTGATGGCATCACACTAAGCACCTTGGGTGTGCAAATAATAGAATACTGCTCAGTGTTAGGGAACTCAGGATCGCACTCACATTGCTCTATGTCATCGGTGTGCAAGACTGGCTGTGCATCAGGCGACTCATCATCACTAGCTGAAATATAACCGCCATCTTCGGTGATAAGCATAGTTCTGACATTTGGGTAGTCCCTCTGAAAATGGCCAACACCCTTGCACTTGTGGCAAATGATGTCACGTGAACGTCCTGTTGACCCCATAGACGAGGTCGCACTAGCAGCGGGCGCCGCAGGTCGACGCACCAGTGATGGTGTACTCTCCAGCTTCTTACTTGCGGAACTACGCATTGCCGAATTGCTTCCAGCCGGAGGAGTGCTCCTTTTTGGCTGGCTATTGTTATATGGCTATCCTGGACTGGCTGAAGAACGTGAACGAGCAGCGAATCGTGCGTCTTCAATCACTTGTTGCTCGGCTTCGCGTGCTTGGTGCAGCAACTCAATCATATCATTATAGGGATGGTGATTGACAATGGGCTTAACAGCATGATTCATGCCAGCTAGAAATCTCGCCATGGTCTGTTCTTCATTCTCGCGGACATATGCATGTATCATGATAGTATCCATGTCCTTATGATATTCATCAATTGATCTCATACCTTGTCGCAGCCCTGTCAACTTCTCAAATAGTGAACGCTTGTAGTGGCGAGGTACAAAGCGTGCCCGCAAATGCTGCTTCATCTGCTCCCAGGTGATAATCGGCAACTCATGACGCTCCATGCGCTTACGGATGAATTGCTCCCACCAATGTGTGGCATAATCATCCAAGCCATTGGACGCAAGCAACAACTTCTTCTCATTGGAATAGTTGTTCATCCGAAACAACTTATCAACTTTCAGCTCCCAAGTGAGGTATTGTTCGACATCTGTACCACCTAAAAATATAGGGAGAGTAAATTTGGGCTTAGCGACAAAATCCTCGGCGTCGTCGTGTCGAGGACGCTGCACGTTGTTGCGGTGGTGGCGCTGTCGGTCATCGTCATCGACGGGGAAATCGTCATCCCATTGCTCGACCTTATCAACCCAGCTACGATTTGCACGATGCACACCTCCTCCGTGGACACCCGGCCGCCGTTGCCTCGCCCACGCCATGTGCTCGAGCCGCGCGCGGCGCTATCCCGACGCTTACGGCACCGCCATGCGCCGCGCTGCCGTGGCGTTGCTCCTCATCCACACGAATAGCACGCTCCTCCTCGGCCTCACAGCAAACGGCGGGGCCGTGCACACTTGTGTCATCACTTGCGCGCCCACGTGGGTGTGTTGTGCGAACATGGCGCGTAGCTCCGGGAAGTTATTGTTGATGCGTGACGTAATTGTGTGACCTCCTCCCGAGAGTGTTCGGTCCACCGAACTTCCCGAGCTCATCGCGCACGCCATTGTCACCATCATGAAGTTGTTTTTGTAGCATCTCGCGCAATCGAGTGTACTCGTCCCACGTGAACGGCGCCCGGATTAGGTGGATCCTCCTCGTGACCTGACATGGCAACAACTCACAAACAAGAAACGAGGTTATATCTGGGTTAGTAAAACAAAAGCTCTCTCTACTACGCTCGCAACTCACTGTCCTGAAAACAAGGCAAGCTTACCGTTCCAAAGTGAATCAAGGACGGTAAATCGAACGACCTTAACCCGGTAATGTATGAGCGTAACCAAGAGCAAGGGAGTACACAAACGGGTGTAGGTGGAGCTTGGATAGGTATGTGTATATCCTATGCAATCTGATATTCAAGGTATTGTAAAGCTAAGTAATGATCCAAGCTAGAGTATTTTGCCTATGTGCTGATCCAAAAAGTTTAAGCGAAAGTGTATGAACGCACACGCAAAGATAAATGAGATTTAATGCAAACAAAGGAATGAGCTCAAACGGAAATAGAGATAAAACAAGCTCGTTTTGCACCAAGTACAAGGATAGACGCTAGCCAATTGCAACAAAATATACTAGGGCGCAAGATTGCTCAAAGAAAATTGAAAACACAAATCGAAACTATGACCCGATCATGAGCAGCCCAAATTAGGCGCGGATCAACTCGGAAAAGGATGTCGTCTTCACGGGAAACCTTAGAATCACTTGTAGAGGGTCTGTGTCAATTTTGAGCGAATTCTGAGAAACTTGAATTTTTCTCGGTTTATGGGCCCGTTTTGAGGCCCTAAACGACCTTTTTTTGGGGTCAAAGTTGCTGCGCGTGTGCCCGATGGCTTACGCGGATCTAAAATCCCCAGATTTCCCAGACTTCTTTTTTTCGCTCTATTTTCCCGTTTCCTTTCCAACGGATCGAAAAACGCTCCAATCGGAGGTCGTATGCAAAAGTTAGCTTTTTTTTAATTTTTTTTATGTCGCGGCTCTTTCTATATGCGGCTGCCTTTTGCTCTTCTGTTCTCTTTTCTTTCAATGGTCGAATGTGTTTTGTGCTACTCTCGTGTTTGCGTAATGTCGACAATTCAGCAAAGTGTAAACAAAGTTCAATGAGCAGCCCAAAGCAATATCAATAGCTAGTCTCAAGATGAAAGGATATACAAAAGATACCAAATGTGGTTCAGCCAGTGATGATGTCGTGGCCGAAACACAAGATGGAGCAATTGGACTCGGATTGTGTTTGAGCTAGAGGTTGATACGGACGCTAGTCCCACCAAGGAGTTCGGATAAGGAAACAACACCGTTTCGGATTACAATTTTTTGGGTGCTAATTGAGGGAGTTCAATCAGCAATTTTCGACAAAGATTAAGCTACGCAATGGAAGCACAAGGATCAGCACTAAAACAAAACTCTAATGGATGAAAACTTAACTAAACGCACAAGAAATAACAGATTAAACTACGGTTTTGGTATTGCAATTTTCGGTTTATTAAACGATAGGAAAGAAAACGAATCTAACTACGGGTAAAGAAGTTCTCATCGAGTAAACCTAGAATCTGATACCACATGATACGGGGGAGGCCCGATCTTCTCAGTGAGGAACCGTGGATAGTTGATGCGAAGTAGACGATGTCGCTAGTGAACACTCGCGCGCAATGCACGAACCTCAACTCTTCGAATACGCTCAAACACACCGGGTAGTTGTTCGTCGTGAGACCACGAACGACTTAACGCCAAGTCCCAATTCCCAATGGAGCGATGGCTTGACCACGGATTGCAGAACAAAACAATGGATCGCCTAATTCTCTCTCAAAGTCCTCGCATGATCTCTGGTGTCGAAAGAACAAGCAATAGCTGATGAGGATATCCCTACTACTTATGAGGTTATTCGTGAAGCGGAGCTAAACTTCTCAAACAACAGTGCATTTGTTTCTTAATGAATTTCCTTTTTGTTGCCAATGAGAATTGGTTACTACCTAAAGCAATACTTGGTGCATTCTCGGTTTGACAAATTTAAAGACTTTGGAACCGAGAGGGAGGAGAGGGAGGCAGGAACAAATTCATGGAGGAGAAACACATGCGGGCAACAAGGAGAAGAAACCCATGTGGCCAACGAGGCGGAACGTGCTCTCCAGGATAAAACCCTAGCACATGCGGGCGGTCAAGAAAGACATATGGTGACATGGCAACAAGGGTTACATTGGCATAAAAAGAAGCATCAAGTGCATCGAACAAATTCGCGCAAGCTAAGAGAACGAAAGCTCACAATACAAGGGAAACCGAGAGGGAGACTAGTTTAAATTTCCAAATTAAAGTAGGACGTTTTTTTGAATCGGATACTGTTCACGTGAACAGTAATCGGCTCGGATTACTGTAGCAGTGAACAGTGTCAGACTCGGATTACTGTAGCACTCGGTTACTGTTCATCCGAGTTTTGTGCTTGCGTGGGAGGCTATATAAACCCCCCATGGCCGCACCATAGAGGTAGACCAGTTTATTCATAAGATTGAAACATAGCTATTGCTTGTTCTTTCGACCCCAGAGTTCATGCGAGGACTTTGAGAGAGGACTAGGCGATCCAATTGTTCGTTCTGCAATTCAAGGTCAAGCCGTCGTTCCATTGGGAATCGGGGACTTGGCGTTCGTCGTTCGTGGTCTCGCGACAAACAACTACCCGGTGTGTTGTGGGCGTATTCCGAAGAGTTGAGGGTTCGTGCATTGGCGCGAGTGTTCAGCTAGCGACATCGTCTACTTCGCATCAACTATCCACGGTTTCTCACGAGAAGATCGGGCCTCCCGTATCATATGGTATCGATTCTAGGTTTACTCGGTGAGAATTTCTTTACCGTAGTTAGATTCGTTTTCTATCCTATCGTCAATAAACCAAAAATTGCAATACCAAAACCGTAGTTTAATCTGTTATTTCTTGTGCGTTTAGTTATGTTTTCATCCATTAGAGTTTTTGTTTTTAGTGCTGATCCCCATGTGTTCTTTTTGCGTTGTTTAATCGTTGTGTTCACATAAACCGTACCAAATTGCTGATTGAACTCCTCAATTAGCACCCAAAAGAGATAGTGACCGAAACACTTTGGGTTTCTTGAGCTTCACTTATATCCTTTCATCCTTGAGACTAGCTTTTGTACATTGCACTAGGGCTGTTCTTTGGTTTATTTACACGTTGTTGAATTGTGAGACTTGTGCAATCAAGAGGAGCAAACCTATTTTCGGCCATTGCAATAAGAAAAGAGGAAAAGGCAGGTTACAAGAAAAAGCCACGGCTTGACAAGGTATTAAAGAAAACACAAAAGATCAAACCATAAATACCAGTACCAAATTTTTTCCTTTCGGTTTCCTTAATAGCGAAAGGCGAAGAGCTTTGTTCATGCGGTTTTGAGAAAAACAAACAAAAAGGCTGGCTGAAATTGGGAAGAGTAAACCTTAGTCCACAATTTCAGATTGTGTATTTAATCTATTTGAGCAATCTTGTGCCCTAACATTGATATCTTTGCAATTGGCTAGCGTCTCTCATAGTACTTGGTGCAAAAAGCGAGCTAGTTTTCATCTCAATTTCAGTTTGTCTCTCACTAGCTCATTCCTTTGTTTGCATTAAGTCACATTTATCTTTGTTTGTGCGTTCATACACTTCGCAAACCTTTTGGATCAGCACATAGGCAAAATACTCTAACTTGGATCATTACTTAGCTTTACAATACCTTGAATATCAGTTGCATAGGATATACACATACCTGTCCGAGCTCCACCTACACCCGTTTGTGTACTCCCTTGCTCTTGGTTACGCTCATACATTACGGGTTAAGGTCGCCATTGTCTGGCTAATCGATTTGCCGTCCCTGATTCACTTTGGAAGCGGTAAGCTTGTCTTGTGTTCGGGACGGTGAGTTGCGGCGTGAGAGCAACTTTTTTTACTAACCCGGATATAATCTCGTTTGCTATTTGTGAGTTGTATCCATGTCGTCATCGGGAGAATCCACGGTTACGTGGGCGGAGTATACACGGTTGTGTGGGTCGCTAAAAGCAACTTCATGATCGTGATAATGGTGTGCGCGATGAGCTCTGGTCCGTTCGGTGGATTGAACAACCTCGGAGAGGAGGTTACGCAACTACGTCGGACATCAACAACAACTTCTTGGAGCTGCGCCATGTTCAATCAACCAAGCGTGCATCGTAAGGATTTTCACGATAAGCCCAAATTTTCTATCCCTATATTTTCGGTCGCATGCGGATGTACAAGAATATCTCACTTGGGAGCTAGAAATTGATACTCTATTTGGATGCACAACTATACCAATGAGAGGAAGCTCTTACTTGCGTCTAGTGGCTTGGTGATTATGCCACACATTGGTGGGAGCGGTTTATTAAATAGCGTATGGAGCGCCATGAATTGCCGATTATCACGTGGGAGCGGATGAAGCGGCATTTCCGCACGCTTTGTACCTCGCCACTACAAGCGTTCTCTATTTGACAAGTTGACTTGTCCACGAAAAGGTTTAAATGCGCTAGTATATCACATGTGAAGGCGGCCAGAGCATGGGACATTCCCTTCGATACATGTTTCGTGTAGTGCTGCCCCATTGCTTCATGAAGAGTTTGTGGTTCTCGGTAATTGCTCAATTGTGACCCACAATCTTTGGGGGACGGATGTATCCAAACCCATATGAGAATGAGTGTCACATAGCCAAATTGAGTGAGAATGATAAAGAGAGTGAGTGTGTGATTCCACCATATGTGAGGTTGAGAGCATCTCTATTGAGTGTGAGAAAGATGCACCAACAGAAAATAGAGAAGTAGATGATAGTCAAAGTGAGGTTACTACTGAAATTTACGATTTATTTTCTACTTCTAGTGTTGTTTCTCACATTGTGCAGGTTGATATTAAAGAAAATGAGTTGAAAGTTGAACAACCCAAACAGTTGGACGTGAAAGACGAGGAGATAACCACGGTGGGGATAGAGTGCTTGCGATCCAATGGTTTCATGATGATGATTTGATATCTACAACACCTACAACAACCGAGGAGGATGGTAAAGGTACTTGATAATGGTGTTGAATTGCATACTCATCAAGAAGAGTGCGTGCATTTGAGTTCGATCTCTAGTGTTCCTTTGAATATTCCATGTTCGAAATTTATGCGCTCAATTTACATAATGTGGAATTGATTACCCATAAGGGCGTTCTTACTAAAATATCTTTTGATGATCTTTTATACTATATCATGTTCGATGTTCATAGAGAGCTATCTAGTGTGATTGAGAATCTTGCTAAAGTTTCATGTTTAAAATCACTCGTTAGTACTTATGCCTACACATATACATTCAATTTGATTGGAGATTATGGTGTAGATGACAAGTTCTATGTTTATCGAATATGCATTACCTGTGATAATCTTGCTGATTTAAACTTGCATGTTTTGCGCAAACCATCATGATCATTTTGAGATGGATTTTAATACAAGTGCCTATTGTTTAGAACGCAATATGATGCCTACTTGTTTCTCCTATGCATGTAAACAACGTTGTCGAGTTGAAGCATGGAAGAAACTAAAATTTTTCTCTCCAATATTTGAACAACTTGATCTAGTGGGTCCCTCTTATATCTTGTCCATGTACTTACCAAAGTCGAGGACGACTTTTTCTCATGGGAGGAGAATGATGTGAATGAAAGTATCATAATGTATATATCAAATACATCCTATGGCTGCTATGATCCTAATTATTTTGTGTTGAAACAACGAGAATGTCACAACAATTGATGCATACATATACCACGTATATACGTTGTTCTTTTTGTTTATTACACTTTCAGCAAATCATCATGTGCTAAGCGAAAGGAGTTTGGATGACAAATATATATACCATGCATATACGTTGTATTTTTTGTCTAGCACATCTTCAGGCTATCAAAAGCCGAGGACGGCTTTTCTTGAAGAAAGGGAGGATGATGAGGATATCCCTACTACTTATGAGGTTATTCGTGAAGCAAGAGCTAAACTTCTCAAACAACAGGTGCATTTGTTTCTTAATGAATTTCCTTTTGTTGCCAATGAGAATTGGTTACTACCTAAAGCAATACTTGGTGCATTCTCAGGTTTGACAAATTTAAAGACTTTGGAACCGAGAGGGAGGAGAGGGAGGCCAGGAACAAATTCATGGAGGAGAAACACATGCGGGCAACAAGGAGAAGAAACCCATGTGGTGCGAGAGGAACATGCTCTCAGGATAAAACCCTAGCACATGCGGGCGGTCAAGAAAGACATATGGTGACATGGCAACAAGGGTTACATTGGCATAAAAGAAGCATCAAGTGCATCGAACAAATTCAAGTAAGCTAAGAGAAGGAAAGCTCACAATACAAGGAAACCGAGAGGAGACTAGTTTAAATTTCAAATTAAAGTAGGACGTTTTTGAATCGGATACTGTTCACATGAACAGTATCCGGGCTCAGATACTGTAGCAGTGAACAGTGTTAGACTCGGATTACTGTAGCACTCGGTTCTGTTCATCCGAGTTTTGTGCTTGCGTGGGAGGCTATATAAACCCCATGGCGCACCATAGAGGTAGACCAGTTTATTCATAAGATTGAAACATAGCTATTGCTTGTTCTTTCGACCCCGAGTTCATGCGAGGACTTTGAGAGAGGACTAGGCGATCAATTGTTCGATTACGCAATTCAAGGTCAAGCGTCGTTCCATTGGGAATCGGGGACTTGGCGTTAAATGCGTTCGTGGTCTCGCGACGAACAACTACCCGGTGTGTTGTGGCGTATTCGAAGAGTTGAGGGTTCGTGCATTGGCGCGAGTGTTCAGCTAGCGACATCGTCTACTTCGCATCAACTATCCACGGTTTCTCACTGAGAAGATCGGGCCTCCCCCGTATCAATAGCTATGTTTCAATCTTATGCATAAACTGGTCTGATGGATACAAAGGAGGGGCAAGGGTCTTAAGGCGCCCTCCACGACTCATGTACGGCCTAGGGCCGGCTACACACACCGAATCAAACTCTAATTCGGCTAAGACCCAAAAAAACACACAAAAAGGAAAACCTAACTTAAATCCGTCACATTGTTTCGGTCATAGCGGCGCAACCGAACGTCTTCTGAAGTTGGGGCCATACCCATTGTGTGGGCCTTGGAATAAGCTTTCCAACAAGTCCAAGAACACCCCAATCGGACTCCGTATGCAAAAGTTATGGCTTTTTTATTACAGCCCTGTTGGGCTGTCCCGAACTGAATCCGAATTGAATTCTGAGTTGGTTCCGAGATGAATTTCGGTTGGGCTTGTGGAGGATCAGAATTGGGCTAGAAATCTTGGGCCTTTCTCCTCTTGGTTGACCCACGTGAGCTTCTCCTCCATTGCTTTGGCTCCGGCCTCCCTCTCCTCCCTCTCGGTTCAAAAGGTTTCACAATGTTCAAACCTGAGAATGTACAAAACATTTGCATGAGGTAGTACCCAATTCTCATCAATGAAAATAGAAGATTCATTAAGAAACAAAAGCACCTGTTGATTTAGAAGTTTAGCTCTTGCTCTAGTCAGTGGACCAACATGCACTTCTGTACTTGTATTATTTGTATCTTCACTTATGCGCATCTCAGTATGTGCGTGACCACCAATAGAGAAAGATGTATCAGTGTTAGGGATGCCCTCATCACTCCTTGTCCTTAGGACCATTCCGTTGTCTTTTGTCACGATCACCCTATGTAGTCATGACTTTTGGTCTTTTTGCAAAGACCACCCCGGTTTTTGGAAGATGAACATGGAACAATTTGGTTTGACAAAAGGCTATGTGTACCAAATAACACCGAGCTCAAAAGGGTGCTCCTCAAAGAAGCCCATGAAGCCTTGTACTCCATTCATCCTGGAACTACAAAGATGTATCAAGACATCTAGGAGATGTACTGGTGGCCAAGCATGAAAAGATAAATTGCAGAATATATAGCCAAGTGTGATACTTGTTAGAAAGTCAAGACTGCACACCAAAGACCAGGAGGTCTTTTGATGCCTTTGCCCATACCCAAGTAGAAATGGGAAGAGATCGGGATGGACTTTATAACTGGTCTACCCTAGACTCAAACTGGTTTTGACTCCATTTGGGTGATCATGGATCGCTTGACAAAAGTGGCTTACTTTGTCCCTATCAAGACCACCTATTCTGGAGATAAGTTACGAGCTTTATAAGGCAAAAATTGTGTATTTGCATGGGGTGCTAAAGAAGATTGTGTCGAACAGAGGATCTCAGTTCACCTCCAAGTTTTGGCAAAAGTTGCATGATGTCATGGGCACATACCTCAACTTCAGCACAGCCTATCACCCACAAACTGATGGTTAAACCGAAAGGGTTAACCAAGTCCTTGAGGACATGTTAAGAGCTTGTGCTCTGGAAAAGCAAGCTAGTTGGGATCGAATGTTGCCCTATGTTGAGTTTTCTTACAATAACAGTTATCAAGCAAGCCTCCAAATGTCACCATTTGAAGCTCTTTATGGGAGGAAGTGTAGAACACCTTTGTACTGGACAGAAGCTGGTGAAGGACAAATTCTTAGACCAGATCTCTTAAAAGAAGCTGAAGATCAAGTGAGATCAATAAGAGAGAAGCTAAAGAATGCTCAAACCCAACAGAAAAGCTATGCCGACAATAGACGCCGAGATCTAGCTTTTGCTCCTAGAGATCAAGTGTACCTCAAAGTGTCACCTCTCAAAGGAATGCACTGTTTCAGGGTCAGTGGGAATCTTGCACCAAGATACATTGGACCTTTTTCAATCCTTGTCCGAAGAGAAGTTGCCTACAAGATAGATCTCCCTCCTCAGCTGACTGGAGTGCACAATGTCTTCTATGTGTCACAGTTGAAGAAGTGCTTGCGAATGCCCGAAGAACAGATGACCTTAGAAGCCCTGGACCTCCAAGAAGACCTCACTTATCAAGAGAAGCCCATCAAGATCTTAGACGTGTCTGAACGAGTCACAAGGACCAAGACCATCAAACTTTGCAAAGTGCAGTGGAGTAATCACACTGAAGCAAAAGCAACTTGGGAGCATGAAGAAGACCTCAAGAAGGAGTTCCCGCACCTATTCTCTAGCTAGCCCGAATCTCGGGGTCAAGATTCCCTTCAAGGGGTGAAGGTTTGTAACATCCCGTTTGTCTTAGAGTTCTTGCCGGATTTCAAAACCTAAAAAGGAACCATTTGATTTATTGGTTTGCTCAAGCTTAACCTGGAACTTTGGAAAAATTTGAAGGTTTAACTTGAATTAACTTAACTTCAACTA
The DNA here is from genome assembly GCA_036346255.1 of Ampelocalamus luodianensis. Taxonomy (NCBI): domain Eukaryota; kingdom Viridiplantae; phylum Streptophyta; class Magnoliopsida; order Poales; family Poaceae; genus Ampelocalamus; species Ampelocalamus luodianensis. Next base: position 169,537 of record JAYEVH010000376.1, read on the forward strand.
AAGCCTTTTAGCTCTCTATTTGTTGCTGGAGTTCTCTGGTGTTCTTTGGCTTTTGGCTCTTTTTCTTTGTTTGCCATGTGTGCCCCTCAGCCTAGTTTTTCCTCTTCTGGACCCCCCTCTTGAACCCGATCCCCTTGACCGTCAGGACCTCCCCTTTGTAGATCTTGACCATCAGGACCTCCCCTTTGTAGATCTTGACCGTCAGGATCTCCCTTTGTAGATCTTGACCGTCAGGACCTCTCCTTTGTAGATCTTGACCGTCAGGACCCCCTTGGACCTCTTTCTTTGTATCTTCTTCGTTAGAGCCTTCTCACTTTTGAATCTTATCCGTTGAAACTCCCCCTTGTCTAGACCTCCCTTAAGTCCAAGACTTAGTGCGCGCCTTCCCCTTATCAGGACCGTTAGATCTTGGTTGGATGGCGCGATCTTAAGGAGACGTTTGGATGGTCCGAACGTTCCCTTGCATTGTGGTTCGTTCGATTGAGTTTGGACAACTCTGATGTAAGTGTGCGTTCGTATGGTCCAAACGTTCCTATCTCTAAGAACCACCGATCAAGATCGTGTGGCCCTGGTTTGTGCGCCTTTTTCCTTATCCTTTGGACCTCCTCTTTTCCTCAGGACCTCCTTGTCCTTAGGACCATTCCATGGTCTTTTTGCAAAGACTACCCTCTTTTGTCACGACCACCCTATGTGGTCATGACTTTTGGTCTTTTTGCAAAGACCACCCTCTTTTGTCATGACCGTTTTTGTCACAACCATCCTATGTGGTCATGATTTCTGGTCTTTTTGTAAAGACTACCCTCTTTTGTCACGACCACCCTATGTGGTTATGACTTCTGGTATTTTTGCAAAGACCACTCTCTTTTGTCACGACCACCTTATGTGGTCATGACTTCTGGTCTTTTTGCAAAGACCACCCCGGTGGAGCAGGACCTCCTCCTGAAAACCTCCTCCTCTGCAGGACCTCCTCCTATGGTCACGACTTTTTCTTGTTGCTTTGACCAACCTCTTTGTTTGAGCCAGCTCTGACCCCCTTTCCCCTTTCTACACGCCTTGCAGCAGAAAGTCTCTGAATATTTATTATTGCTGCGGCACATTGAATGTAGTCACACCTCAGGGTACTTTGTTCCTCCTTTTTATGGCCTACCTTGTCTTATCCTTGTACCTTTTTCTCATCTACCCTAGACACGTTTCCTTGAGCCTCGGTGCTCTCACCACTACCTCTCTTGCTATTTGTAGCCGAGAGAGCCTCCCTTCACCACTTTTTTCCTCATTTGTAGCTTCTCTGGTTTCACCTTGTTCTTGCCGTGCTTGAGATCCAAAGTTTCAGTCTCCCTCGAGTTGGACCTTCCCTCAAGCCAGTACCTCCTATTTTTTTGGTTTTATGTTGGATTTGCTTAAGTTCTTTTGTTTCTTTTGAGTTCTTTTGCCCGAAGTCCGCCTAGTTTATTTGGTTCTTTCCGAACATGTAGGTTTTGAGTTCGAAGAGGAGTTCTTGGATCCAGCAGCCTTTGCCGAAGCCTTTTCATTGCTCAATGAAGGCAAGTCACAGACCTTTGATCATTATTGAACATAGTATTTCAAATATATGTTGTTTTACTCTATCATGCATGGCTACTTTTATAACAAAGGTTTTGGGCAGTAGCTTTTCCTACTTGACAGTAACCCTCCTTGGATATTGGTACTCATCATATTGACATGATTTCCCTCGGACACCCTAGTTTGGGTAGGTTTTGTTGGCACTTTTGTTTTGCCAACTTGGGACCGTAGTCTTGCTTAGCTTGGTTTAGAATCGCGGAATAGAAGAACCTTGTATTTCTTTATTTAATAATCTTGAATAATGAACTATGAAATATGTGGTGTGAGGCCACTTTTGTGCACTTGTGGTGTGAGGCCATAGTGTGTTGATTGTAGTGTGATGCCACCTTTGTTAAACTTGTGCCAAGACTGGGTGATCCTTTGGCTTGAGTGAATCCTAAAACTGTTTTATGCTTGGGCAAGAAGGTCGGGAGCGAGTTGTGGGTGCTCTAGGGTGGTGTCCTAGAGTCACATTGGTTTGTGGATGGTCTTGCTTGAGCAGTAACTAAGGACTTTACTTTGTGACCCAATGATCCAGGTATTTTTGTGCAACCACAAGACCACTTTATGGGGGTGGTTTGGGCCAAATAATTAGCAAAAAGCTGGCTTAGTTCTGTTGTGGTTAAGCGTGTGATTCGCTGGCGCAAGAGGGGGTACGAATCTGACATGGTGTGAGGCCCATTAGAAGCGAAACCTTAGCGGGCAGCTCTGAGCCAGCTCCAAGCTTTGTAAAGGCCTTGTCGCGCTCTCTAGGCTGCTCATCTTCGAAAATGAGCAAGGTTTCGACGGGAACCGCCCCGCTAGAGAGGTCATGAATTGTGGGTAAAGTTCTACACCTCTGCAGAGTGTAAAAATCTATTCGAATAGCCAAGTCCTTGGTCATAGATAGTTGCCTGGTGATTTTGTGTGAGGGGTAGACTTTTGTAAAAAGTTGAGAACCTGGACTCTCGCGAGAGGCCATGGCTGTTATCTCGAAGAGACCTTGGCCAGCTCCAGAGAGGTCGTGGTTGGCTCGTGGGTGGTCCAGGGTGCTCGGGGTAGGTGCCTCAGACGTCCTAGAGTTGGTGCTCTAGGGTGATCGTGGGGGTGGTCCTGGACGTGGGTGCGACCAGGACCTCCCACGAGTGGTTTTGGGAGTGGGTTGGTGCTCACGACCTCCTTTCAAATCAAATGTACTTATATGTTATTGTTGTCTTTAACTTGAGCTCTTAATCTATTTATGCTATTTCTTGTGAAATATTGCTTTCTGCAAACTAACCTTGCAGCCCTCCGTTGGTAAGCCAATGCATGAATATTAACTGCATAACTGTTCCCTGTGACTTGCTGAGTACATTCAACGTACTCATGGCTTTAAGCCCTTGATTTGAGCAGTGGCCGAAGTTGACAAAGTTCAAGGTGGCTCAGACCTCTTCGAGGAGGAGTTCGTTGATGATCCAACCTTCTAGGGACGTCCTCCACTCGACAGTCTATGGATTTGTCGGTTGGCTCGACGCGTTTTTGGTGTTTTGTTGTAAAACTCTGTTGTCGGATTTTGTATCCCTTGTTGGCAACTGCTGTAAACAACCTGGGCCATAAGGCCCTTGCTTATTATTTATTGTACTTTATCCGCTACTCCTTTTGTGGTTGTGATTGCACCTATGTTGACTTGTGTATGTTAGCTTCGGTTCCTAGGACTAACTTAGTGCACAGGTGTCCACGACCTCCGGGAGGTCCTTGCGATCTCCTGGGAGGTCTTGGAGGACCTCCTCCTTGGGTGTTCTTAGAGGACCTACACGACCTCCGGGTGGTCTTGTCGGACCTCCTTAAGAGGTCTTGGGAGATCTTCTTAGTACATCCCGAGGTGGTCCTGACAATTGGTGAAGGTCGTCGACAAGCAAGGCGTAGGCTCAAGCTCCGCTCCTCCTTCGACCAATCCCTTTAGCCAATTCTTTGCAGACATAGTGATGGAGGCGGGGTGCTCGATCTTTCGATGAGATTGATAACTATCGATTTTGGTGGAGGTGACAATCGCGATCCGACTACAACCGTACAACGTCGCTTGCGCCTTAGCAATCGTTGAACCAACTCTGAGATGTTATTGACCGTGCTAGAAGCGCGATCAACATGAACACGAGGTTCAATTCCTGCGAGCAATCGAAGAACTAGCAAGAATAAAACATAGGCAATATGATATTGCGAATAAGAATGTAGCATAGATGGTATTGAAAAACAAAGGTGGGATCTCGAAGGCTAGCTTGACAGGTGGTCGTCCAACACAACTGAAGAACAGAAGTTTGCACAATGGCTAAACCTAAACTCCACGAAATCCCCATTCTAGCCAGGGAGGCGGCGGCTCCTATATGGGAAGACGACCAGGGGTGGCGGCCAGGGAAGTGGACGCACGCCCCTAGGGTTACAAGGCCCATGGGCCCAAGAGGAGGTAGCGCAGCACCCTTTTTGACTCGGGCAAAAATAAATATAGATTGTTTTGTTTATTGTGGCCGACTCGGCTGGAATTTGAAGCTGAGGTTGGATCCATTGGAAAGTAGACTTGATAAGCTTTCAATGAAGTCCAAGAACGCCCCAAAGCGGAGTCGGTATGAAGAAGTTCTGACCGTTTGAACTTAGTCTTTGTCAGCAGTCGAACTCGAATCGAACAGGCCCAACTCGAACTCTTGCTTGGCTCGGACCCAAAGTGATGTGATGACCTCCATTATGCCTTCTATGCTTGTCCATGACTCCACATACCTCTCCTTGGTCCTTTCCCATGTTCCTAAGCACAATTAAATCACTTGCATTAGGTAGCGATATATTCTCAGTAATATATAAACCTATGAACGAATTCACCTGGTGATTAAGTTGGCGAGCACGAGCTCGAGTAATTGGTCCTTGTAACACCGGTTGTGGATCAGTTGTGTGTGTAGGCGCGGTTGTATCCAAGTTAGAGATGTCCTTATCAATAGTCACTGCAGAGAAAAGTAGGGTGGTTGTAGAAGTCGAAGCGCTTAAGCATAATGCCCCCAAGACCAAGGTACCATTCTACTACGATGAAAAGACTTTTCAGTTTCTGCTTCTCACGCCTTTGTTAAGCAATTAGAAAAAGAGAACTGGAAGAGCTTTGTGTCTTTTGTAAATGACGTTGTTGCATTAGCAGAGCTCGTGGTCGAGGGAAATGTTGTCCCTTAGGTAGTCAAAACAGGTTTTGACCACTAGGAAGGGCAGGAGGCTTCGGGAGTTATAGCTCTCGATCAGGATCTCCGACAGATGTGGTCGTGGAAGTCCCTATTCCTTAAGTTGAATTTTCACCAGATGTGATCAAAGAGAAGAAGCAAAAGAAATCTTCCTTAGGGAAGGTTTCTTCTGTATTCAAGATTTAGTCCAGAAAGCCAAGGTATATGAAGCATAAAAAAACATAAAAGTAATATTTACCTTTTGTTTCTACAATTTGACATGTTTTCCTTTTTGTAACTTTAGCCTGGCCCCTCTAGCCTCTAGGGATGCTTCTGTAGAGAGGCCCGCTGTTGTTTCTCCTAGCCCTCAAGAAGAAATCATTGCTATTGCCAACAACGAAGAAGAAGAAGAAGATCTCTTTGACTTTCCCGAGTTCTTGGGCCCACCGATTGTCACATCTTCTTCGTTTAGGTCTTGAGACAGAGTCCCACACCCTAAGCATTTTCCTAATAAGGGACATATCTTTGATGAGAAGTGTATTTATAGAGTATGGTGGGACAGTCGAAGAGCTTGACGAACTCAAAGATCCCCAGAGGGCGTATGCCAATTTCCCTCGGTCAACCATTTTTGTGAGTATTAGAAACCAAAAAATTACATATTTGGATTTTTTATGCATCTCACTGGCGTTCTTTCTTCAGAGAGCTTTTGAACAAGTTGCTACTGTTAGTGAATACAACAGACAACTTGTGCTGTTAAGACAGCAAAAAGCTAAACTCTGCGAGCAGGCAGAAACATGGGAGGTTACTGTTACATGTGGTCTCTTTTCTTTTGACTACTTGTTCAGTCCTCATGTCTACTTTTAACCTCTGCAGGTTTATGATTGACGAAAAGTCCTTGACAGATGCACCCGACTACGAGAAAGTTGAGACACAGAAGCTAAGGCAAGATAAAGAAGACCTATAGGAAAAACTTCAGGAGGCAAATTCTGCAGCTTGTGAGCTGCAAAATGAAATAAACAATAAGTTCTGAACTTAAGACTGTTCATATAAATGGCTTTATTTTCTTTTTCTAACTCTTTTCCCTTAACAGAAAAAGAGATCGAAATGGATAAGCTCCAAACTGAGGCTCAACAAAAGGCCTTGGTAGTTGCCGAGCTTTCCCATCTTGGCAAAGAAAAGGACAAGAAGATAAAGTCATGGGAAGAGCACTGCAAAAACATATTGCTCTTTAATAGTCTCCAATCCAAAAATTTTGAAGTCAAGTTGTGAAAGCATGGTATATCTCCTGGACAAAGCATCAGCTATAATGTTCTCCTTTCCCTTCTTGTGTTTTATGACATAAGGAAAAGACTCAATAAATTCAACCCACTTTGCATGTCTACGGTTCAATTTACTTTGACTTCGAATATGCTTTAAAGATTCGTGATCAGAATGTATAACAAATTCTTTGGGCCATAAATAATGTTGCCAAGTTTCCAAAGTTCGAAATAGTGCATATAATTCCTTATCATAAGTAGAATAGTTCAAACTAGGCCCACTCAATTTCTCACCAAGTATGCTATAGGTTTACCTTCTTGTAGCAATACACCACCTAAACCAATTCCACTCGCATCACATTCTAGTTCAAAAGTCTTATTAAAGTCGTGGAGTTGGAGTAGTGGTGCATGTGTTAACTTATCTTTCAATGTGGTGAAGGCGTTCTCCGTGCGGCGCTCCAAACAAATAGCACGCCCTTCTTGGTGAGCTCATTCAATGGTGCGGCGATGGTGCTAAAATCCTTCACGCAAACGCGTGGTAGAATCCAGCAAGTCCTAAAAGCCGTGCACTGTGTGGCCGTGTTAGAGTCGGCCAACTCTGTATTGCTTCAATCTTGGCTTGATAAACTTCAATTCCTGTGGAGTAACAACATAGCCAAGAAAGCGCGACTCGATCGGTGCAAAGGTGCACTTCTCAAGGTTACCAAATAAACGTGCATCACATAAGGCATTAAAAACAACACGCAAATGGTCAAGATGTTCCTCTAAGGATTTCCTGTATATCAATATGTCATCAAAATAAATCACCACAAATCTACCAATGAAAGCACGGAAAACCTCGTTCATTAGTCTCATGAAGGTGCTAGGTGCATTAGTTAATCCAAAAGGCATTACTAACCACTCATATAACTCGAACTTAGTTTTAAATGCTGTTTTCCATTCATCGTCTAATTTCATGCGAATTTGGTGATATCCACTACATAAATCAACCTTAGAAAACAATAGAGCCACTCAATTCATCAAGCATATCATCTAACCTAGGAATAGGATGACGATACCTAATGGTGATATTATTAATTGCTCTACAATCTACACACATGCGCCATGATCCATCTTTCTTAGGCACTAAAATGACCGGAACAGCACAAGGACTAAGAGATTCACGTACATACCCTTTAGCAAGCAATTCTTGAACTTGGCGCTGAATTTCTTTAGTTTCTTCTGGATTGGTCCTATATGGTGCGGTTGACAAAGTGATGTAGAATTAAATCAATTTGATGCTCAATCCCTCGAAGCGGTGGCAACCCCGGCGGTATGTCCTTCGGAAAGACATCATTGTACTCTGCAAAATGTTAGTGATAGCAGGAGGCAAAGAAGAAGATGTATCCTCAAATGAAAACAAAGCTTCTTTGCAAACTAATGCATAGCAAACAGAATTACTAGCATCCAATTCAGTCATATCAGATTTGGTAGCAAGAAAACTAGCACCTTTCAATTTAATTTCTTTATTCTTCACATGAGTAGATTTAGGTTCTTTCTTTTTATGTTGCTCAAGTTCTTTTGCTACAATCTGATTTTCGCTCCTAGCATTCTTCTGATTCTTCTCTCTACTAGCTCTAGCAAGTTCATCCTTAACAATTTGTTCAGGAGTCATAGGATGCATCACAATTTTTTTCCCTTGAACATGAGAGAGTATTGATTATTCCTACCATGATGTACACAATCAGTATCGTATTGCCAAGGTCGTTCTAATAACAATGAACAAGCTTGCATAGGAACAACATTGCAATCAACATAATCATGGTATGAACCCATAGAAAAGTTTACTCTCACCATTCGTGTTACCTTCAACTTACCACTGTTGTTGAACCATTGAATATGGTATGGGTGGGGATGAGGGTTGGTCGACAAAGCAAGCTTCTCCACCATATCCATACCGCCAAATTGTTGCAACTCCCACCATCAATAATTATGCGAATCGAGCGTTCCTTGACAACGCCCTTGATTTGAAACAAATTATGGCGCTGATTTTGCTCGGCACGAGAAACTTGTGCACTTAGTGCGCGTTGCACTATAATGCTTAAATACTTATCGGCATCTTCGGCGCCAACATGTTCCTCCTCATGATCAGATTCATTATCAAGTCCTGCAGGGTCAGTTACAAGCATAGCATATGTTTCATCATCAAAATCACTAGTAGAGGAATACCCGCCATCATCGCGTATGATCAGTACACGCTTGTTTGGACAATCCCGCATCATGTGTCCATAGCCTTTGCACCGATGGCATTGAATATCCTTAGTTTGTCCTGTCGAAGCAACCGAAGAGGAGGTTTTTGCGCACGCTTGTGGTGCCTGATTTATTTGCTTGTAAACTTCGTGGTCTTTGGATTTGAAGTAGCGAGCGGCTTGTTGAAGGGTGGCGGTGGGGGTGCCGATGGCGGGGCGTGAGAGGTGCGTGGTGTCCATGAGTTTGTGCGACTGCGGAAGAGTTAGATCGTGTCCTCGTCTCGGGCGTCTCGCACTTCACGTTCGACTTTGCAAGCAAGATGAAACAATCTAGTAATAGAGTTGTATTCTTTATAATCAAGGATGTCTTGAATTTCTCGATTCAACCCTCCCAAAAACCTAGCCATTGATGCCTCCTCATTCTCATCTAAACCACAGCATAACATGCCAATTTGTAATTCTTGATAGTAGTCTTCCACAGACTTTGTACATTGTCTTAAGCGTTGTAATTTATTTAACAAATCACGAGTATAATATGAGGAACAAATCGATGCGCATAAGCAATTTTAAAGCCTCCCAAGTGTTAGGTATGTTATTGGGATGTTGTGGCAATGTTCTTTCCACCAAATAGAAGCAAAATCGATAAATTCACTAGTAGCACCCTAACTCGTCTAATCTCGGGAACTTCATGGCAAGCAAATTTTTATCAACAGCTAGTTCCCAATTAAGATAACCATCGGGATCATATTTACCATTAAAAGAGGGAATAGTGAATTTAACCTTAGCAAAGAATCATCGTGGTCACGTACCTCACGCCGTGGGGCATCTCGTCGCATACCTTGTCGGTTAAAGCGTATCGTCGATGAGCTCGATCGTTGTTATTATTACCCATGTCATTGGCCTCGGTATTCATTACATAGTCGAATTCATCTTGTCCCTCTACCACCGGGCGGGAGAGCGGCGGTGGATGCATGGGCCATCTCGTCAAGATGCGCCATAATACCGCCAAAGAAGTGTTAGTGGCGCCTTTGCGCTTTCTCCATCGCGTGAAGCGTGGCGTTTGTCTCAATTTGGGCACCCTCAAGTTGAGCAAGTCGCTCATTGTGACCTAACATCTTCCTCAAGACCCTCCGTCACGAAGGTTCATGAGGCGCGAAAATGTTATACGATTCCCTTAAATGCGAGGAGTATGAGATGTATCCTCATCGAATGCTCTGCAGAACACGCCATTGTTAGCAAATCACAAGTATATGTCCCTAACAACTACTAGGATGTGGTGGTTCAAAAAGTCGCTCACACTCAAGCCTTCTATCAATTCTTACCAATTCTTACCAAGCAAGCGGGGTTATCGGCAACCGGCGGTGTCAATGTATCTCAGAAGATTGGATGGAGCGATTGCCGGTGAAGTTTAGCTTTGTGCGGTTGTAGAAAAGGTGTAGTGGGAAGGCTCAAGTATGGTAGCAATGGATTAGCAACTATCAAATCGGAGAAAGCAAGTGAAAAATCGTTCAACGCCGATTAGTCTTGGCTAAACTAGACCGTACTAGAGGCGAGCCTAGAACACAAGCGAAAGTCCGATCTGTGAAGCTCGAAAAGGATGCCGTCTTCATGGGGAACCTTAGAATCACTTACAAAAGGGCTCATCAATTTTGAGCAAATTTTGAGAAAAAACAAATTTCGTTTTTTTTTTGCTCCTTTTTTTTTGCAAATGTGCACCTCACTCAAAACTCTTCAAAGTCCTCTTCCAGGCCTAGGGAGGTATATGGGTCACAAACTTTTTCTAAAAAGTAGGGGTACAAAGGTAATTAAAAGTAGGGAGGTATATGGGTCTCTCTCTCTCTCTAAACTTTGAATTTTTTTTATCGTGTTGCCGAAGTCAGATGAAACTTATATTTACTTTTGGCAGCACGAAAACAACCTCTCTTTTTTTTCTCTCTTTTTTCTCTCACTGGCCGAAGCGAACTTTTGTTCTTGGTTAGGGTTTCCTTGGTGTGGCGGTGCGGGAGGATGGTGGCTTGCCGCGGGAGGATGGTGGCTACGGTAGGGCGCGACAAGGATGGTGGCAGCGTTGGTGGTCGCGCAACGGCTCGGTGGTCGTGGCGGCGTGAAAGCAAAAACGCAGCGGCTCTGTTTGGGCGCAGCAAGGCGCGCAGCGATGGAGGTAGCGGCGATTGAACCCAAGCGCAATGGTGCGACCAAGCGTGGCGAACTCGAAACTCTAAAGGAACTAGACACTAAGACCAGCAAAAGACACGACAATGCACTCGAAAGTTCAACAATGCAATGCCGAAAAGAAAGATGCAATTGCGCGGTGGTCTTGGACGGATAGATGATCTAATCCTATAATTTTTTTGGCTTTTTCGGACTTTCGAATTAAGCAACCTAACTAAAACAGTAAATTCTCACCGAGCAACCTTGAACTCGATACCACTTGATGGGGCGGGTGCCCGATCTTTCGATGAGATTGATAACTATCGATTTTGGTGGAGGTGACTCGCGATCCGACTACAATCGTGCGGCGGCGCTTACGCCTTAGCAATCGTTGAACCAACTCGAGATGTTATTGACCGTGCTGAAGCGCGATCAACTTTGAACACGAGGTTCAATTCCTCGAGCAATCGAAGAACTAGCAAGAATAAAATATATGCAATCTGATATTGCGAATAAGAATGTAGCGTAGATGGTATTGAAAATCAAAGGTGGGATCCGAAGGGTGTCTCGGCTGTGGTCGTCCACACAGGCGAAAGAGCAGTTTGCACAATGGCTAAACCTAAACTCAACGAAATCCGAGTTACGCCAGGAGCAGCGGCTCCTATATAGGAATACGACCAGGGGTGGCGGCCAGTGGAAGTGGACGGACGCCCCTAGGGTTACAAGGCCCATGGGCCCAGAGGAGTGGCGCGACACCCTTTTTGGCTCGGACAAAAAAACAGACGTGAATTGTTTTGTTTATTGTGGCCGGCTCGATTGTACTTTGAAGCTGAGGTTGGATCCTTTAAAAAGTAGACTTGATAAGCTTTCAATGAAGTCCAAGAACGTCCCAAACGGAGTCCGTATGAAGAAGTTACGTCCGTTTGAACTTAGTGCTGTTGCAGCAGTCCGAACTCGAATCCAGAACGAGCCCAACTCGAATTCTTGCTTGGCTCAGACCCAAAGTGACGTAATGACCTCTATTATGCCTCCTATGCTTGTCCATGACTCAACATACCTCTCCTTGGTCCTTTCCCATATTACTAAGCACAATTAAATCACTTGCATTAGGTAACGAGCTATTCTCAGTAATATATAAACCTATGAACGAATTCACCTGGTGATTAAGTTGGCGAGCACGAGCTCGAGTAATTGGTCCTTGTAACATTTGTTGTGGATCAGCTGTGTGTGTAGACGCAGTTGTATCCAAGTTAGGGATGTCCTCATCAAGAACTTTGGCAACGATCTCCACGATCATCACATGGAATAGGTTCTTGACATCCTTAGGAAGGTGTGTCTCAAGTTTCATGAAGTTTGGAGTTGTAGATCAAAAGTTGGATCAATTTTAATTTTGAAATCGCGCTGAAATTCTGTTTCTGGGCTGATTTTACTGTTCACTAAACATTGAAGCTCCGAGTACCGAGTACTGTAGCTACGAGTACTATTCTTTCGAGAGCTATCCATTTTCGAGTACCAGCTACGAGTACTGTAGCACCGAGTACTGTAGCTACGAGCACTGAAGCACTGAGTACTATTCATTCGAGCTCTATTCTTTATCAGTAATCGTTCAAATGATCTTGTAGCATCGAGTTCTATTCTTTTCGAGTGCTAAGCTACGAGTACTGTAGCACGACATTGTAGCTTCGAGTACTATTTATTTCTAGTGCTAGCTACGAGTACTGTAGCACGACACTGTAGCTACGACTACTGTAGCATCGAGTACTATTCTTTCGAGTTCTATTCAATTCGAGTACAAGCCATGAGTACTATTCATCGAAAGCACCGAACCGAGCAATCGCTTCATCGATGCTCATCAGCCGTCTTCTTGTGTTTGTGATCGTTTCTTTTGGGGTTTGAAGGGATTGGTTCAAGTCTTCTGTTTTACTAGTATATTGATATTCATAGCTTTCATAGCTATTGAAGTGAAGTATGTGATGAATCTGATCAAAGAGAAAAAAATGAGTGTGCTCCTATTCACCCCTCCCCCCTCTAGTCGGCTATTCGGTCCTACAGTGGTAGTAATGTTCTAGGAAAGTCTCATGAGGTTATATTAATCTTAAACTTTGTTTAGAGGCAAATTGAAAATGCTCTCTTCTATTTCTGGAGAAACCTCTAATTTGACTTGAAACTGTTATACATACTCCACAAATTCATAGTAGGATTTGGAAGTCAGTTCACAAGAAGAAAACTTGCATAAGAATACATACGATTTGAATTAGCAGGGAGTTTTATTGAGGCGATGTAATGCAATGATATACTAATATATTAACAAACATGTTCGGTTTTTTTTCTTCTGAAATTTGTAATGTGCATCCACAATTACTTCAATCCTAGATGCCTCAAATAATTAAAGACAGAAGGAGAGGGACACACATAGTGGTTATATGATTAGCATGAATCTAAGAATTTTGTGACGTGTGTACCTAAAACCCAGGGGAATAAAGGCAGGGAAACTGCATGGTCCACCTAAGATCATCTTGAATACATGTGAGCAGCACCACCGAAGGTCGACAGACAAACATTGAAATCTAGGGAAAAAATGTAGTGATTGTTGTCGTTTGGCATGACGATTATTTTTCAGGGAAAAACGGCAGCACTGCAACAGTAAAACAATAAAATGGAGTGGTCAGTGTCTAATGAATGCAGCACATATTATAGTAACTAAAACGATAACAGCATTTACCTGTCTACCAATATCCTTGCCTTGAAAGGCTCCTTCAAAAACACCAGACAGATCAAGAGGCTTGTTTCTGGTATCATTGTAATGGATAATACCAGGAATGCAAGCGAGGGTTTTGAACCCGTATGATGCAGCTGTAGAACGTGTCCCAGCTAACATAGCTAAAAGAAATGACTTTCCAACAGTGCGATGCGAATTGTTAAAAAAACAATCCGTATTGACGTAATAAATGTGATCGAACAAATACATTGAGCACCGTATGTTCTGGAATACAAACAAGAAAGAAATTTTCAGTTCAAGCTAACCTATTACAAAAGGATCATGCATTTCAATAGTTCAACTCAAGTGACATAAACCGTGACTTTGGATATATCCCAACTAATTGCTTCTCAAACAAGGCCGACAACAGATAGAGGGATTGGCTACCACCAAAAGGAAGGGGATGGACATACAGAGGGAAGCAGTGTTCAAGAAGTATGAATACTGATAATCGATTAAGCAACACAAAGAGGAATCGCTATCAGAAAGCTAAAAGCAACATGATCATGTCACATTGTTAATGCTTTCTATCATAAATAACAATAACATTACATCTCAAAGGCTCAGCTGCAGCAATTTCAGCACGTAAGGTGTACCTAATGGCCCATATGAGCTATATATCTTGCAGTTTGCAACAAGTTTCAATGTATTCACTCAGCAGTTTAAGGTGCAAACTGAATAACTAAGTGTTGTGGGGACCGTCATATTGTCAACAAATGTTTGTAATTCAGCATCTAAAATTACGCACACAAGAGTAGGCCCGGAGTTTGTGTACACAAGGAAAGGCAAACTGTTTCAAATTTCAAGCTAGATTCAGTTGGAAGGAAATTGTCACTCACCGTCGCAACTGCAGCATGAGTGATGCAAAGGACACAAACGACAGATACAATATTTCCATCTGGATAGAGGAAACATATCCATACCATCTAACAGCAGTAAAAAATTATTCAGTTAGATCAAATTTGACTGTGATTCGTAGACATACCCCTGTCTAAAACAGGCAAATGTAAAAACTTTCCATCATGCATTGTATGAATGGCGTGGAGTATCGGAGTGTGAACTGCGGCACATTCAGGGCTCTTGAGTCATGACCTGCAGAAATGAGTTTCAGTGACGATCACATGATAGCTAAAGAAAAACAGAAGAACAAAAGACAAACAGATCAAAGAACGTGTAAAATATCCATATTGCAACATTAGGCAGTAGGACTCTTGACCAAAGAATGAGAAGATTGTTTTCAATCGGAATTCCAGGCAAAAAAAAGAGAAAGAAACGGAGCAGCCGCGACGGGAAGGAGGGGCGGCAGAGGCGAAGGGGGGAGGGGGCGGCGGGGGTGGGGGTGGGGTGGGCGAAGGGAGAACGCGGCGTGGGTGGAAGGGGAAAAGGCGGCGGTGGGGCTGCGCGGGCGAACATAGATCTAACGGAGCAACTGCAACAGGAAGGATGGGCAGCAGAGGCGAAGGGCAGGAGGGGGCAGCGGGGGTGAGGTGGAGGGGACGGCGGGGGTGGGGTGGGCGAAGGGGAAGTGGGGACAGTGCGGCGAACACAGATCCAACGGAGCGGCCGCGAAGGGAAGGAGGGGCGGCGGAGGTGAAGGGGAGGAGGGGGCGGCGGGGACGGTGTGGCCGCAGGGCACGAAGAAGCGGCGAGGGCCTGCTGGGCGAAGGGGAGGACGCGGCGTGAGTGGAAGGGGAAGAGGGGGCAGTGGGGACGGTGCGGGCAAAGGAGAGGAGCCGAATGGGGGCGCCGCAGGCGAAGGCGAGGAGGCAAGCGGCGGGGCAGCGTGGGCAACAGGAAGGGGCGGCGTGACCGAAAGGGAGCGACGCCGCGCGAGGGTGGGAAGGAGGAAGCAGTAGAGAGGAGCCGATGGAGGGGAAGGGACGGGAGGGCGGCGCGGTCGAAGGGGAGGGGCGCTGCGCGAGGGCAACGGCGATGCGCAACTGAGAGGGCGGGGAGGAGCGAGCAGTGGCGGTGGGAACGGCGGATGAGGAGAGGAGCCGCTTGAAGGGAAGGCCAGGTGGAATCGAGAAGACACAGGAGGAATCGTGAGGTGCTCGATCGAAGGGCGCGGAACCGCGCACGACGCAGCGATCGGACGGTCCGGAAATGAGGGCGACGTGGCCTCGCTCGGCGAGCGACGATTTCACGGGCTTTAATAAATAAATAGATTCTAGCTCAAAAAATCCGGAATACCCTACCATCTAGGAGCATAACGGAAACCGGCAAAATGATGAAATTGTTCACATCCAAGCGAGGTCTATTGACGCCACAAGATCGTGCTACAGAAACCTCACTGTAGGTAAACGTATGCCATATAAATGAAATTTTAATCTTCTACTGTAATTAGGGTGAAAAAAAGCTCGAAGCTCGTGACTCAAGCTGGTGATCGGCGTGTTTAGAGCTGGGCTCGACTCAGCTCGGGCTCGTGGAATTATCAAGCCAAGTCAAGCCCTATTTTCCGCTCGTTAAGTTAAGGAGCCGAGCCCGAGCGCTCGTCAGGCTTGATCGAAATAAATTCTAGCCCATCAAGCTAGGTCCACATACCACAGGCCCACCAACAACATTGGATAGTGTTAGTTCTCCTATCGCACTAGGCACATGCGCAGCCGCCGCCATATGATCGTGTTCTGTGTGTGCAAGTAGGGGTGGAGATTGCCACCATTGGTGCTCAGCTACTCACGACAACACTGTTCATGCGCTCGGGTGGAAGAAATTATTGTTGTCCACCTCACGCTGCTCCCTCGATCCTCGGCCTCCACCTCCTCGTGCCCTCCAGCTCTACCTTCATGGCCACAGTGCTTATGTTCTGTGTGCGAGTAGGGGTGGAGACTATCGGTTGTCGCCGTCCTCACGCTGCTCATCGGCCCTCTGTGTCCGCATGCACCTCTGCCTCCCCGTTCGGATGTTGAGTATGACAACTAACAAGCTTAACAAGCCTAACAAGTGAGCTTGAGCTTTTAAATGAGCCGAGCCAAACAGTCTTTTGAGCTCGTTTGCTAACAAGCCGAGTCGAACCGCATTGTCTACCAAGCTTTACGAGCCGAGCCGAGCCAAGTCGTTATCCACCCCTAGCTGTAATGTCTATTCTCAGCTCTTTTTGTGTTCTCTGAGCCTAACTCTGTTCCAAAAGTTCCTAAAATCCTTGAAAAGAGGAAATTTTGGTTCTGTACCACTCAAAAATAACTCATCTTAGAAAAATATCATTGAAAGATTTTGGTTTACTTTAATACCACTAAATTGTGCCACCGTTAGGTTTTTTAACCACTTTGTCAACTTTTGTTAGTGATGAGACCATCGAAGAGGAAAGCATAGGTATATATTCAACAGAATCATCCTGTTGTCCGAAGAGGAAAGCACATGTATATATTCACCAGAATCATCCTGTTGCCCACAGGATCGTTGAGATCTTCGATAATAGTGGCCCGCCCACACGGAGGACACCACGTAGCGTCGCTCCCTTGCCGTAGCCGAGGTAGTGTTTTCAATTTCGTTTGAGAAAAAATTTCGGGGATGAGCGAAATTGCTGAAATTTCAATTCGGGCAAATGGCCGAAATTGCATTCAAATTTGACTGAATTTCATAAAAAATGATGAATTTTGACCAAATTTTCAATTCTGTTTGAATTTGAACTGAATTCATGTGCAACCGAAATTTTTTGACCGAAAGGGCAAAATTTCGAGCTTCGGTTCGAAATTTCATTGAAATTTGGAACCCCGAGTCGAGGTCAGCGGCGAGGACCGCCACCGTGTAGGCCTCTTGATACGGGGGAGGCCCGATCTTCTCAGTGAGAAATCGTGGATAGTTGATGGCAGACGATGTCGCTAAATGAACACTCGCGCCAATGCACGAACCTCAACTCTTTGAATACGCCCACAACACACCGGGTAGTTGTTCGTCGCGAGACGACGAACGATTTAACGCCAAGTCCCCGATTCCCAATGGAACGACGGCTTGACCTTGAATTGCGAGCGAACAATTGATCGCCTAGTTCTCTCTCAAAGTCCTCGCATGAACTCGGGGTCGAAAGAACAAGCAATAGCTATGTTTCAATCTTATGAATAAACTGGTCTAATGGATACAAGGAGGGGCAAGGGTATTTAAGGCACCCTCCACGACTCACGCACGGCCTAGGGCGCCACACATGCCGAATCAAACTCTAACTCGCTAAGACATAAAAACACACAAAAGGAAAACCTAACTTAAGTCTGTCACATTGTTTCGCCATAGCGGCGCGACCGTAAGTTTTCTGAAGCTGGGGCCAAAACCATTGTGTGGGCCTTGAATAAGCTTTCAAACAAGTCCAAGAACACCCCAATCGGACTCAGTATGCAAAAGTTATGGTTTTATATTACAGCCCTGTTGGGCTGTCCTGAACCGAATCCGAATTGAATTCGAGTTGATTCCGAGATGAATTTCGGTTGCACTTGTGGAAGATCCGAATTGGGCTTGAATTCTTGGGCTTTTCTCCCTTGGTTGACCCACGTGAGCTTCTCCTCCATTGCTTTGACTCCGCCTCCTCTTGGTTCCAAAGGCTTCACAATGTTCAAACTCGAGAATGCACAAAACATTTGCATGAGGTAATACCCAATTCTCATCAATGACAATAGAAGATTCATTAAGAAACAAAAGCACTGTTGATTTAGAAGTTTAGCTCTTGCTCTCGTCAGTGGACCAATATGCACACTGTACTTGAATTGTTTGTAGCGTCACGTATGGCGCCCACCTCGGTATGTGTATGACCACCAATAGGAAAGATGTATAAGTGTTAGGGATGCCCTCATCATCCTCCCCTCTTGAAAAGGCGCCGCCTCGACGGATCATCACCACCAAAGAAAGGTGATAAATCAGCGACATTGAAAGTAGAGCTCACGCCATAGTCATCGCGGAAAGCTCTATCTTGTAGGCATTGTCGTTGATCTTCGCAAGCACCTTTAAAGGTCCATCACCCGTGGCAGCAATTTAGACTTGCGGCGTTCGAAAACGATCCTCGGTAGTGCACCCAAACCAAATCACTGGTTGAAAAATCATCTTCTTCCGTTTCTTATTCGCCTTCTCAAGATAAGACTTGACCTTGCGCTCTATCTTCTCTTTTGTTTTGAGATGCAATTTCTTCACATACTCACCGCTTGGATGCCTCCATATGAACACGGTGTTGACTTGGAAGTGGCAAGCAAATCAAGCGGCGTAAAGGGTTTGAAACCATACACCACCTCAAAAGGACACAACTACGAGCGGAGTGCACGCCCGATTATAAGCGAATTCCACGCGGCGGCAAACAATCCTCCCAATCGCGCGATTCTTCTTGATCATGGTCCGGTAGCATCGAAGTGTGCGGTTCACCACCTCCGCTTGACCATCGGTTTGGGGATGACAAGTCGTGCTTTGAATAACAACTTCGCCCCCGCTTACCCCAAAGTGTCTTCCAAAAGTAGCTCATGAACTTCACGTCACGATCGACACAATAGTGCGTGGCACGCCATGTAACCTCACGATCTCTCCGAAAAACAAGTTAGCAATATGCACGCATCGTCGCTCTTGTGGCACGTGAATAAAGTGTGCCATCTTTGAAAACGATCCACAACGACAAAAACATAATCACTCCCCTCTTAGTTCTAGGTAATCCTAAAACAAAATCCATACTAATATCCTCCCATGGTGCATTGGGAACATGTAGAGGGTAACCACCGATCTTTTAGGATCTTGAGGACACGATTTCTTGATTTTTTCGACTTCTTTAAGGATGCAAACCTTCTTTTATGATTCTATATCCATTTACAATATTTTTGTTGTACTTGGATCTATTGTTTTATTGTATTGTTTCTCGTTAGGTCACGATTTCGACCTAATCGCTTGCACCAAGAGTTTCCAACGAGCTTCTCGTTGGAACACGAAGGCACTTTTAGTCCGACCATTGGTTTAAGGATGGTGGCGAACTAAAAGCGGGGCGAGTTCCCATAGCCTCTGCGGACTATGCCAAAATCGAGAAGGAACAGAGAAATGATTCAACACGATTATCTTGGTACATCTTGCTAGCTTACGATCCTTGAGACATAAAGCTCAAACAAGTGACCCGGTGTAATCTTGGCTTTGTTCGGCAGAAAATGTGCCACTTTAGTCGACACGGGGAAAACTTACCAGGTTTAGATATAATCAAGGTTTGACAGACTGAGAGCTCTTTCCTGATGTTATGGGTGGTGGCGTAAGATCGTTGTTAGCTGGTGGAGCGATTTGTCTGGTCAGTTCTGCCAACAACGGGATCTTAGTCTGCTAACTAGCTATGCGGAGTCATCCCTCCACAGCTAGCTATCTTAGAGGGGCCATGGTCATTCTTAGTTGGTGGAGCAATTTGTCTGGTTACTCCACTAACGAACGAAACCTCGGCCGGTTAACTAGCTATACGGAGTCATCCCTCTGTAGCTAGATTCGTAGATGGATTATGGGCATTTAGGCCACAAAAGTAAAGCTTAATTTGCGATGACAACTATCCGCATAGCTCTTCTGTCTGGTTGAGCTACGCACAATCGATCTCAAAGTAACTGAACTTGACTTTCGGCCTGGACATTTTGCTTGATTCGGTTCACTCAAAGATCCGATCGCCGAGCCGACTTGATCTCGATCCACTGTGGTTGGTTGCACAACCAAGGCGAGAAGAGACCCGTGCTCAACCACACCCGAGTTGAGACAATAAAAGTCTTCAAGGAGGGGGTGCGATTCCTAGAGCAACAATGCATTGCAAAACACCTTTTTGACTAATTGTATTCGCGACAACATTAGTCTTGCCGGATGGTAATGAATTCCCATGTCATAGTCTTTGACGGTCAAGATCAAATAAAAAAGGTCCGAACGGCTCGGATTAGATCAAGGAGGTCTCATATGGTATAAAGAGGTTCAAACACTGGTCTTTGCGAGTTTCCAAGAAACGGTAATACCGCAGATTATAAGCGGTACCACTACCTTGTGGTAGCACCGTTGCTACGCGGCGGTAAGGGATTACCAGAACCCATGTTCCTAAGAGTTTGTTTCTCTCATGAAGCGGTGTGAAATTGAACGGAGGTAATACCGCATAACGGTAACACCGAGTTGATGCGGTATGGATATTCCAGAGAAAGGGGTACCGAAAGAGAGTTCTAGAGAAGACAGAACCAAAAAGGGAGGCCTGGGTAGTTTTAGAACCCACTCAACACAAGGAACTTCCAGATTTGATTTGTTGAAGTTTGTTTTAGTCATTTAGGACTCTTTCGGAAACTTAGGTTAAGTTTTGAACTCTCATCAAAACCAAATGGTTCTATTTCATTTTAAATGCCTTAAAAAGGTTTAGAAAACAAGGGTGTTATCATTAACTTGGGTTAGCAACAAAACCCGAGAGACAAAGCCTAAAGAAAGCTTAAAAGCTAATGACTAGGAATGAGGTATTACCCTAGACGAAAACCAAAATAGCAAGCATAAACACTTTAAATGCTTCCAAAGAGGCTCCAAAACAGCAAGGGAAACACCAAAGCAAATCTCAACTTCTCGATGTCATCAACCCGTATTGAATGAACGAGCCATGGTTTGAGAAGATAAAATTTCAGCACACTACCTCAAGTCTAACATTACTCAAGAACAAGGTTAAGGCGATAAAAATAATGTTAGATACTTAGCTAACTAGTATCACATCCTACCCTTTTATTTCCACAAGTTTTAGTTGATTAACCTCTCATTTTCTACCCTATTTAGAACCTTTGAGCTTGCTGTCCAGAAATCGACGCTCGCTGTCCAGATTTTGCATCCAAGCTTCTAAGCCGAAATCTTCAACTTCTGAAGCTTCAAAACCTTGTAGAGGGCAGCTAACATTTCAATTTGCCAAACTCAATGGTTCCAAAACCCAATTAATCGGTAACAACTATCTTTTGAGAGAAGGAAAGGAGAACAACTTTTAAAACTCAAATCAGAGCAAGATGAGATAGAAAGCAAAGATAGGTAAGGAATAAAATCTGAGAACTTACTTAAGCTTTCATAAATCATTTGATACTTTGAAATTAAGTTTTCCAAAATATCCTAAAGACGATCAAGCTTGGGTTACTACGGTCGGAATGGCTCGATACCAACTTTGTGAGGACCCGGTTTATTAAACTTGTACTGTTTAACCATCCACTTGGTCCTAACAAGACAAATCAAATAAACCAAGCCTCGAGATGTGTATACTTCCTGCACTGCAGTATACACACCTGCTACAAAATCATGCATCAATTCCATTCATACACATAGAGCCAAGCAAAAGCAACAACCGAAAGACATAGATAATATAAAGAGAGTTATTACAAAAGAGAGGTCGACTGCCAAATAACACATAAGTGACTAATTTAAACAATGGAAGCAAAATGGCCATAAGATGGCGATAAACAAAAGCCAATCGGTGTGCCTTTACCCACAAGGCAACCAACCGACCGCCAAGCTAATCGTCCCAAACACACAAGAACACACTCACAAAAGTGAGGCCCTTGGGGCTCACCTTCTTCCTCTGCAACAATTAATATTAAGAAGCGTATGAGTACAAAAATGTTTTTGTACTGTAAGACTGACGTGTGAGATAACAGAACTATAATTAACTACATGCAAGCTTTATTTAAGTGGATGAGGCTCGAGTTATTTTCAGATAAAGCAAGTTTTCATTTGCAATAAGGTAATAGATCCAAAGCAAGTTTGCAATTAACTTTTATTGTTCAAATAAAGAGAGACAATTATAACAATAGATAGATGACAACACCAACCTAGAAGTGACTAACCCATAGTCACCACAACAATAGCATGAAGTACCCTTCATACCACCCAAGTCAAGTTTAAGTTTTTAAAAGGTTGTAGTCTAGTTCTTGCGGGAAATAACCAAGCGTGTCCATAACCTAGACGAGGCTATTCGAATAGTTTTAACCCCGCAGGGTGTACCAATGTACCCACACGATAGACCGCCTTTCCACCAGCCCACGGTTAGCATACTTCCTTTGGTATGCAGGCACGGCTAAGTCTAACAAGACGCTTCCAATGGACGATGCTAATTAAGAGTCGCAACCCACGGAGAAGGACACATTAGAGGCACCCTAACCGGCCCGCCAATGCTCCCTCACACACCACAAACACACACACACAGTTTCAACACACCCACCGACCAGCTCATAATTAACACCCCCAAAGTACTCAGTCAAGAGAGGTTCCATATCCCCCTCGCGTGGTTAGCACGCAACAATTGCTTGGATCAATGGCACAAGTAACTCGGTCCTTAGGGACTTAGGCACCGTTCCATTCACATCCAACAGATCACACCAACATACCATTGTGCCCAAGTCAAGATATAGTTTTTGTTTTTAGTTTTTGATTTGTAAATCAATAAAACACAAGGATTGGACATAATGGAATAATATAAGCATTTGTGTGATCAAGATCATCGACTAAGTCGATGATCGCCCAATACTACCGATAACTAGGCATGGCTAAGCAATATTTATTCGAAATCTACTAAGTGACAAGAGCTCATCCAACGAACTCTAATCACAAAGAAATAACCTAGGCTCGTAGTAGAGGATAATCATTTACCTTCAGATTATGCAACTAGAGGATTAACTAATCAATTTAACAACAAAATAGCAATGCATACATAGAAGTTAAACAAAATATTAGACTTTAAAAGTAATGGGATCAAATGGGAAATGATCAAACTGCTTGCCTTTGCTTGCTGATAATTCACTTGCTGCAGAGGATCACTCTCGTATAATAGAATCGTCAGAACCTATCGAAAGATTCGAGAAGAAACAATAAGAACGAAAAACACCGAATAAACACCAAACTTCCAAAAGTCTCCGAAAACAAGAAATTAATTAATACAACATATAGATTATGATTTTAGATAAATTGAAGAACAAAAATAATTGGATTTGGAGTTGATTTGCATTAGTTATTGAATTAGACAAGAAGGAATAAGTTCTACTGTTGATTAGCTAACCCAATATTTAAATTTTGACTTATGATAACTTTTACTCCTTTAGACTAGATGTGAAAGGTTAGTATTTATATTTTATAAACCATTTGTAAAGGCATTAGACAAGCTTTACTTCACTGTTATTACAATTTTACATTCCAATCTTGCCTCCCTACTTTAATTCTTGCCCTCTTAGGATTAGTTGTTGTAAAGCTAGACACTGTGATCCTAAAGAAGTTGATAACTTTGTTTTTAAGTTCATTTGGCTATTAAGGACTGCAAAGAATTGGCAACAATTATTAAGTACTAGACTTCAACACCATGCGGTTAGAAATTTTGAAAGCCCCACTAACTAACAAGCCTCATCGGCCGCTAAAACAACCTACAAACAGACTCACTCTCAAAACCGCATGACCACTAGCCAAATTTAACATCTTATCAGTGGTGCAACTATTTAGCAAGAGGACAACTCCTGAGTAGAGGTGCTGCTAGCTTAAGGGTTCAATCGCCTAATTGACTCCATAATATTTCTAACTACTTGACTGAGCGAAGCTATAGCCCACTTCCAATTTTAACTCTTCTCACCTCTGTTCAGTCATCTAGCAAGGGGTTTTACTGACAATTCAATCTTTTACCTAAACACTTTCTCTACTCAATACTTTATTAAAAGGGATTTCATGTTATTGTCAACTAACTTCTTCCTAATTAAAATTTTCAAATTGCTAAACACAAGTTTGAGTGGCATCAATGTCAGACAAAATGGTGGGTCTGCAAGAGGGTTCCTACTTTACTGACATTTCAATTTGTCTCCCAATCAACTTCTCTGTTTGTTTTTCTGAACCTACAAAGCCATGTTGATTTCCAGATTTTAGTGCTGCTAAGAGCTAAATGCCAACTGATTAATGGAATTAATACAATTCCTAATTGGTTGCTTTTAGTTTCTCGACAAAACCATTCTTGCATCTAATGACTTCTCTGACAAAAACATCTTTCAACAGGAACTAGCTGGAGATGAAATGCTGTGAACTCAAATCCTTGCAAGATCAAAGTTCAATTTTTGGCACATGCACTAAGTGATTCAACAAGCAGTGGGAAGTTCTATTAGCAAAAGTATTAAGGCTCCTACAATTGCTTTAAATAAAAACACACAAAGGGGGCTTGACAGAGACGATGAATGTGGGGCTCTGGCCGGTTAATCGCCGATGAGGGGAGTGGCATGGAGGCGACAACAACGGCCAAAATGGGTTGCTAGGGTGCTACCGGTTAGTGGTGGCATTGGCGGCCGAGAGGCACCGTGTATGTTGCGGCGAGGTCACGCGGCGCCGCCATGGAGGCGGTGCGCGGCGGTGCACGGGTGAAGTTGGGGGCTACATAGGGGGAGCATGAGGACTGGCGGGGTGCTAGGAACTCACCCATGTAGTCGGCGAAGGCGGAGGGTGGCCGGAGCGTGCTGTCGACGACGAACCTACGACGGCGCGAGGTGGTCGCCGTGGAGGGGCCCCGTGGAGCACGAGAGAGCGGGTGAGTGATGGGGTGAGGAAGAGTGATGCACAGGGATGCTCACGGCGGAGAGAATCGAGCCCGAGCTTGCTGGTGAAGGCACGGCGGTGGAATTAGCGGTGGTGGCCGGAACCGGAGAAGATGGCGTGTGCGACGCCGGTGGACCAATGCTGAAATTGCATGAGGGCTTCGGCTCGAGGGGTGCGACGCGTCGCGGACGCGGATGTGGGTGGTCGGAGGTGCTTAACGGCCGGAGTGCTTGGAGGCGGCGCGGGCGAGCTCGCGTGGAGGAAGAGAAGGGGCAAGGTGCCGGTGGAGAGGGGCGGCAAAGGATTGCCCAAGGGGAGCTCCAGGGTCTTTATAGCCCAGGGGAGGAGGAAGGCGCCGGGAGAGCCGCTAGGCGCCGACGCGAGAGGGCGCGGGTCACGTGACAGAGAACAAGAGCGCGCGCGGGCGGCGACCATGTGAGAAGAAGGCGCGGGCCCACCCACGGCGCGCAAGGAGAAAGGAGCCGAGCCATCGATCGCGAATCGACGGCCGACGGGCGGTCGTGCTCGGGTTTTTTTTAACGAGCGGACCGATCTCGACCGCCGGATCGAGATCGGCGGGTCCATGGCGATGGGGCAATTAAGCAGTCCGAACGCACTGTGCAATCCACCGCTGATTTTGAAACGAACGGCCGCGATGCGCGGTGCGGCGCAGTTCGAGACCGGTGAAGAAGCGCTTGATCAAGTCAAGCTGCCCACGGACTTGGGTTCGGCCGAGGAACAAGGAATGAGGTTTGACCGGTTTTAATCCAAAGCTTCCAACATTGACCGAGCTTCAAAATATAGGAATAAATTCATAAAAACCTGAAATTTTTCATAGAAATTCCTCGGACGACCTAGTGACCAAATAAAATTTTAAACCTTAATGTTCATGAATCATTTGCTTATTTTAAATTCAAACTTACAAAAGGTTATTGAAGCAAGTTTGAATTTTATGTGGATTGAATTTAGCTCCAAAAATTTGGGAAAATTATAGTTATTCATTATAATTATTATAAGATTTAAATAAATTATTTCCATAGTTTTAATTGAGAGAGAGAGTATCTTTTTATTACCTTTATACCCCTGCTCTCCGAAAAAAAGTTTGTGGCCTATATATATCCCTAGACCTAAAAAAAGTAGACCTAAAAAAAGGGTTTTGAAGAGTTGTGAGTCAAGGTCACTTGCGCAAAAAAAAGAGAGGAACCCTAGGTTGGGTTTCGTCACTCAAAAAAAAAGAAAGAATCAAAAAAAAGAATAAAAAAAAAGAGGGACCACCCCAGTTGGCTCACGACCACTCTCAGTTGGTCTACGACAACCCACCGGTGCTCCATGACCACCCACAAGAGATATCGGTTGCTTTGCAAATTTTGTTCCTTTGTGCTTGTATCTACCCTATCTTTCAGCTTGCTTGAACTAGTGCTAGAGCGCGCTTGGGCCAAAGAATCGTGACAAGTAATCGTGGACTTTGATTTAACTTTGCTAACTGATTTCATTATTGTCGCTTCCTTGCTACTAAACATTGTCCGTCCGAGCTCCACGCATTTTTGGCCCTCGATTTGGATCCTCGCATTCGTCTCCGCCGCAGTCATACATCCCACCTTCCCCCCGATCATACCACCTGCTGCAATTTGGTAAGAAATTCATAAGATCTTGGTAAGGTGTTTGAGAGTGTGTGATTCCACCTTACACCGCCTAGTAGTTGGTAGGGATAATACATTTGTGTTGTCTTTTGTCTCCTACTAACAATGGCAGGTGAGGAATTGAATGCGCAAGAGTGTGTTGTGAGGGAAGAGCTACAAGGGTGTTGATGAGCACCGCCATGCTATTAATGACGACATCGAAAGGAAGTTTATGAGACAAATGCTACACTACAACACCAATGCTAGTATTGCAACACTCAATGCACGTATTGATGGGTTGGCCAATCAATCGCCGAACAATGGTCGTGGTGGATCTTCAAGGTGCAGCCCACGACCATGAGATCGACAACGATAATGAGATGCGCCACCACGATACCTTGATGCACGATAACGGAATCGATTGAACTTCAACCGCCAAGGTATGAGAGGTAATAACTTTCCGCACCATAATGCACATGATAATGATGATCCATATGCTAAAGTCAAGTTCACTATACCATCTTTTGCGGGTGCTTATGATGTGAAGTATATCTAGATTGGGAGATGACGGTAGAACAAAAATTTAATGCTCGCTAGTTCCCCGGTGCATAGAGTTAGGCAAGCCACAAGCTAATTTAAAAACTTTGCCATCATTTGGTGGAGTAGAGTATGCAATAATGGATTAGCGCCTACTACCGGGATGCTTTAAAGGTTGCTATGCGTAATGCATTTATTCCAATCTCTTTAAATGGGACTTATGTAAGAAATTGCAGCGCTTAAACCAAGGTAATAGATCCGTAGAAGAATATTATCAAGAGCTACAAATTAGTATGTTGCGTTGTGATATTATTGAGGACTAAGAGGTTGCCATGGCACGCTTTTATGGTGGACTAACACGTGAAATTCAGGACATAGTTGATTACAAAGAATATGATAGTGTTCCTAGATTGTTCCACCTTGCATGTTTGGCGTAAAGGAATTGCGTGGACGCATGCAGAGGCCAAGGAACAATTTTGGAAGCACGCCTACACCAAGATCAACATCAAGGCAACTTAAAACAGTCCCACCTTCACTACATGGTCTCGCTGCCCTCCTCGAGTAGGGCGCGCTCAAAGAAGACCTCCGACACCAACACATGCACCCGAGGTAAACAAATCTACTAGTGTGCGTGCCCCACCAAGAGTTCTTCTTCTGTTGTTTCCACAGGTCGTACGACTGGGATTATTTGCCATCGTTGCAAGGGAATGGGCCATGTCATGAAGGACTGCCCAAGTCAGCGAGCCTACCTCGCCACCGAAGATGGAGGTTATGTAAGTGCTAGTGATATTGAGGATGAGTATGTGCTTGCAGCTAACATTGCAGGTAGAGGAGACGAGACAGATAGTGATGTTGATGATGTAGAAGAACATGTAGCTATTGTTGACACAGGGACTCATGTGTAACATCCCAATTTCGGGCTTGTGTTTAAAATGTAAGAAAATGAGTAGAAATTAAAACTTTTTCTAACATCATGTATTTCCCGTGTGTACTAAACAATTATTGTACAAGAGCCATGGAAATACAAAGCCACAAGTCTTTGATCCAAATCTTGATCCTTCAAAACAATCTTGTCAAACCTTTTGATCATCCTCCGAAATATTTTTCCTAAGTTCTTGGGATGGTATGGCCCTCTGAAAAATTTCACAATTTTTGGATATTGTTTGAATATTTTAGAGGGCAACAAACCTAAAAACCAGTACCTGCAATTTTTGGAGAAAATGCATAGCATAAAACCTCTAAAAATTTTACACAAGGTCAATATCTAAGTCGAAAGCTCCTGCAAAAATTTTAGAATTTTTGGAGTTATTTTGCTACCTCTAATAAATCCTCAAAAGTCTCACTTAATTCAAAACCTAAAGTTGATTCATCGTTTCTTGGTTTGAGTCTGACTCGGGCTCGAGCCACTTGACTCGACTCACCAACTAATCGCACCGAGCCTTTTCAAACGCACGATTGTTCTCACCGTTGATTTAAATCGCCGCCCTCGCTCGCGTGAGCATTCGACCGCGCGTTGCACTATTCAATTGGGACCGCGATCTCGATCCAACCGCCCGCATTTCAAAACAATCAGCCGTCCGGCGACTCAGTAAATCGCAGCCGCCCATCTCTAATCCAACGGTCGTGGCGGGTTATCTCTCGCTTCTTCTTCCTCCTTGGGTTAGCCGCAAGGCGCATGCAGCAATGGCAAGAGAGAGAGAGAGGGCGCTTCTGCAGATCGTCTTTTCAAGCTTGCTCGCCAACATCACTGCAGGCATTTAATGCACCCTGTGCTTTCGCTCCTCCATCCGAGTCTCACTTGCTCCCATCATTTCTTTGTCCATGGTCAGAGCATGAACCGAGCCCACCGAGCTCTTGTTCTTTCTCAAACCCTAATCCTTCCTCTATATAAACCCTCTAGGTCCTCCCGTGTTCCTTTACACCGCACCTAGCTCCTCTCTCGTGGTTGATCTCAAAACCACTTCAAACCTTCAAACCACCATTGTTGACCCGAGAGCTCCAATGGCGATCTTGGTGTCCAAAGGGTTCACCTTCAATCTTTCTTGTACCCTTTTGAGCTCCTCAACTTCCTTTATATTTCCCCTAACTTAATTTTGGGTTGCATTCACAGAATGAATCAATTTTAAGTTTGGAGATTTTCGCTGATTTCACCCCTTTCTTCTCCAACTCCTAGTGGTTCTTTTTGCAATTACTTACTTGTGGAGCTTATGGGAACCTTTATGAAGCTATTTTGATCACCTATTGGTGTTCATGTTGCTCAAAGTTGCCATTTTCTTCTTCATCTTCCTCGGCCCGTGAACTCCATCGTGTCCAAGCTCCTGCCATCTTTTGAAGCTCATCTCGCCTGTAGCTTCTATTTAGTCCCTAGAAGTGTGGCACTCGCTTCCGGACATTGCGGAGTATTTTGCTATTTTCATGTTTTGCCGAAATGACCCTTTCGTGTTTTCCGCCTCCGGCGTTCTAGACTCTCACCACGCGGCGAGGTCATCACCATTAGGTTCGCATCGCTATTGCGAGTCCATTTTGATGTTTTGTGGCGCCGCCGCAGCGTGAGTCGCCGCGACAAGCCACTGTTTCGCCGGTTTTGCCGGCGTAAACTCCGCTGCCATCTAATTAGGACACGCTAATACCCAATCATTAGTAGTATTAATGGTGTCTTAATCGCCGATGTCTCACCGACATGTGGGCCCGCCACCTAAAGCCGAGAACCGTAAGTCATTAGGGCTGATTTTGGTTTTAATTATTGCTAATCATTGTTAGCAATAAATGTGTCCAACCCGCCACTGTACATCGCCAGTGGGCCTCACCCTAAGTCCATCTCTCGTAAATCGTTAGGACACTTTAATTGCTAATCATCACTAATCATTGGTCATTAGTAATTAATTGTCCGCCCTAAAATATTCTTGTGTCTCGCTGTCGCGGACACCGTAATCGCGGCACGGTGTTAAAAGCTCGTGTTTGTGACTCACGCCACCGACATGCGCCCCACGCGGTCGCGCTTCTCGATTGCACTTCGATCTTGGACCGCCGCCCATTTTGCGACCGCGCCCAGACGGGATGCTCGACCATCCGGCTCGCGCTTCACTGGACCGCCCATCTCACGAGCCGCGATTGAGATCGTAGGTGCAATCGACTCTCGATTAGATATGTGCTCGTGAGTCGCTCATCTTTAGATCTGCGTCATGGTTAGTCGAGGCAACCGCACCGCCCCGCTGCATCCTTCCTCGTGAGCCGCTGGATCTTGATCCCACGCGGGCTCTTTAGGATCGCGCGCAGGCGCCGCTTTTTCGCGCGTGTGGCTCGTTGATTTCGCATCAACGCCCACGAGCGCCCATGTCGTTATTTCCGCTTAAGTTGGATTTGCTTCGTAAGTATTTATTTATCAACTAAAAATTGTATCGTAACTTTAGAAAATCATAACTAAATCATTTTAACTCCTTTTAGATGTTTCCACTGTAATAAATTTTTATGCCTCTGTAGTTTAATATAAAAATGTAATTGAGCATGTTCCTGCTATAGAAAATTGTGTAACTCAAATAGCTTGTTTTCTCGCCAATTTTGAATATCCCAAAATAGAATTAAACTTGTAAAATGCATATCTTTTCTGTATAACCCAAAATGTGCAAAATCAATTTTGTTAAATTCCTGTTAGTGTACCTTAATATGAAATAGGTTTTGAGCATGTTTATGATTCTGGAAAATGTAATGTGCTAGGCTTACAACTTAGAAAAATCATAAGTAAATCATTATAACTTCAAATTTAGTAAGCTCAACTTTGTTGTTCTTAGGATGACCTTATCTAGCTACCATAAAAATTTCAGAGCTTAGATCGTTCTAGAAATTTTCGCCATGAACAGTAACCGAAATTAATTTAATTAGGATTTTTCAGGCTGAGAGAACTTAGTTTAGCCATAACTTTTGCATCCTAAATCCAAATTGCATGATTCATGTTCCTAAAATTGTCTAAAATCAACCTCTAGCTGCTGTGTAAGTTTCATTAGATTTGGATGTCTTTTGCTGTTGAGTTTTGTTTGGTGTTCTTCGTTCTTATTGGTGTTATCGTATTTTCGCATTAGGTTCCGAAGAGTTTATTGAACCTGAGAATCCTCCTCTGCAGCAAGAGCAATTCTAGCAAGGCAAGCAGTTTGATCATGTTAATCCCAGTATTTTAAGTATTTATGTTAATTACAAATTCTATGTATGCATTGCTACTTTGTGTTAAACTATTGTCGTTAGTTGGCCTAGTAGATGCATTTCCTTAGCAAATGATTATTCTCTACTACCGTGAGCCTAGGTTATTGCTGGTGATTAGGCTCGTGGATGAGCTCTTGTCACTTAGTAGTTGCGAATAAATTGCTTAGCCATGCTTAGCTTCCTAGAAATGGGTGGTTATCGACTTGTCGATAACCTTGATCACATAAAACTTCCGAGACGGAATGCACGGCGGTAAGCAGAATACAAGGAGTATTCCCCTCGTAAAGCTAAGGCTTATCATAGGTCCACCACCCGCGGATCGGATATCATCGAGTACAATCACCCAAGTGACGTTAACCCTTCTTTTTGCAAAGAAGGAGGCAAGAAGTCATCTCGGGTGTCGGGCGCCACCCGACTCCGAAAGCTTCTCGTCGCCTTGCTGACCAAATAACATGGAGAAGTTCGATGGAACCCAAAATCCCATCGAATTCCTCTAGATCTACACTACGCCTATCCGAGCAAAGCAGAGGAGGAGAGCATTTCATGGCAAATTACCTTCCGATCAGACTCAAGGATTGGCTCGATCATGGCTTTTAAACCACCATTCGAAGTCGATCTACTCAGAGAAAGACCTCCGCGATCTTTTGTCGGTGAACTTTCAGACACCTACAACCGCTCGAAAAGAGGATGACTGACCGATAAGACAGTAACGACCATGAAACGTTACGCCAATTCATCAGCGCCGCTTAGGTTCAAAATTTATTCGAAGTTTCGACTATCCGTGATCGAGCTGCTGTGGAGTCCAGCAGAAGGATAACAGAGACATCGCTTACATCCACCGCCACCGTCGCCGAACTCTTTGAGATGGCCGATAGATATGGATCGCCGGCAAGCCGAGTGGAACAATACTATCGATCGTGAAGATAATATCCCCGTGAGGCAAAGCGAAGGTGGTAAGAAAAAGGATAAAAGGCTAAGAAATCCAAGAACAAGGTAAAGAGACACAAATCTCCACCGCCGCTCTAAGGAGGTCCCGCCATGTTTACAAGGATCCACGCAACCCTAATGATGAGGACATCACCCTTCTGATACACGCACTACACAAAATCCTCCAGTTCTATGACAAGAGCTCGTGGCACGCCACTTAAATTATGAGGTCTACAAGCCGCCACGACCAGCCCGCCACACACGACTGCACTGCCACTACACGACAAGGTCTCAAGCCTTTCGACAGTGCTCGCCAACACTACGACTGCACCGCCACACTACGACTAGGTCTCAAGCCTTTCGACCGCATTCGCGAGCGCCACGACTGCACCGCCAAAGACTACGACTAGGTCTCAAGTTCTACGACCAGTCATTAGGTGTTGCGACACCGTTTTGGGCCTAATAGGGCCTTGTAAGCGTGTCGGTGTCAAAGTCTATACTGTGTGCACCTCTTCCATGGTCGCACAACCCTAGGTCAACCTCCTCGCGCCCTATATATATACAACACCACCACACTAGGGTTGGGTTTTTCTTAGAATTATTCGCCACTTGCAGCTACTGCTTATCGGTTTGACGAACCCCACATTGTGAACTTTATTCATATTCGCAATACAATTCGATTGCATTTTCCTTGTTCTTGTGAGTTGCTTCGATTGCTTGCAGGAACAATAACCTCGTGGTAAGGTCGATCGCGCATGAAGCG
This sequence comes from Ampelocalamus luodianensis, assembly GCA_036346255.1. Taxonomy (NCBI): domain Eukaryota; kingdom Viridiplantae; phylum Streptophyta; class Magnoliopsida; order Poales; family Poaceae; genus Ampelocalamus; species Ampelocalamus luodianensis. The sequence goes on from JAYEVH010000376.1 coordinate 202,175, forward strand.
TGGTTGATAACGCATATGCGGCGGTGTAGCGATTGCAGGTGACGATCCGCCTGGCCTAAGCCTCAGCATCAACGCCCTCACGACGAAATCAATCGAACCTATCGGAAGATCGCCACCGTAGCTATAAGTTGGTATCGAGTGAAGGTTGCCCGTTAGGTAATCTTGTTTATCCCCTTTGTTAGTTGTGTTCCATCACCTAGAGTCCGTAAAATTGCCCCATAAAAAGTTTTAGATCTTAGTTTTTCCGTCGCCCAAACCACGCTGTGCCTTTCGCAATTTTATTTTCGCGATTCACGCTTGTTCGCCTCGAGTCCATCATCGGTGTCTTTGTTGCTGGTCTAGTCGCGGATCTAGTTTCTAGTGTCGAGTCTTTGTTGTTTTGGTCATCGTGTATCTCGCTTGTCCTTGGTTGCATCCGCTGCAATTAGGTTTGTCCGCTATAGTCGAGATTGAGTCACCACCCCATCCGACCACCTACTCACCCAACCCCATCCGACCACTTACTCGTGACGCCACCCCATCCGACCACCTACCGAGCCAACACCCCATCCGAACACTCTCGTGTTCGACTACCTAGTCGGATTCGACCATCTACTCGCCGCCCCACATCCTACTCGAGTCTATCTGCTTCTCGTTGCTCTCGCCACCCACGCACTCATCATCTCGTGGCCCACCCAAACAACACCGAGAAGAAATTCCATAGCCAAAGTTCGTAGAGAGAGAGAGAGTATCTTTTATTACCTTTATACCCCCGCTCTCCTAAAAAGTTTGTGGCCTATATATATCCCTTTAGACCTAAAAAGGGTTTTGAAGAGTTGTGAGTCAAGGTCACTTGCGCAAAAAAAGAGAGGAACCCTAGGTGGGTTTCACACCAAAAAAGAAAGAATAAAAAGAAAAGAAAAGATAATAAAAAAAGAGGGACCACCCCGCTTGGCTCACGACCACCCTCGCTGGTCTACGACAACCCACCTGCTCCACCCACCACCCACAAGAGATATGCTGCTTTGCAAATTTTGTTTCTTTGTGCTTGTATCTACCCTATCTTTCAACTTGCTTGAACTAGTGCTAGGAGCGCTTGGGCCAAAGAATCGTGACAAGTACTCGTGGACTTTGATTTAACTTTGCTAACTGATTTCATTATTGCCGCTCCTTGCTACTAAACATTGCATGTCCGAGCTCCACGTACTTTGGCCCTCGATTTGGATCCTCGTGATTCGCCCGCCGCAGCCATACATCTCACCTTCTCCGATCATACCACCTGCCGCAATTTGGTAAGAAATTCATAAGAGCTTGGTAAGGTGTTTGAGAGTGTGTGATTCCACCTTACACCACCTAGTAGTTGGTAGGGATAATACATTTGTATTGTCTTTTGTCTCCTACTAACAATGGCAGTGAGGAATTGAATGCGCAAGAGTGTGTTGTGAGGGAAGAGCTTACAAGGGTGTTGATGAGCACCGCCATGCTATTAATGACGACATCAAAAGGAAGTTTATGAGACAAATGCTACACTACAACACCAATGCTAGTATTGCAACACTTAATGCACGATTGATGGGTTGGCCAATCAACCGCCGAACAATGGTCGGTGGATCCTCAAGGTGCAAAACCACCACCATGAGATCGATAACGATAATGAGATGCGCCACCATGATACCTTGATGCACGCATAACGGAATCGATTGAACTTCAAACCGCCAAGGTATGAGAGGTAATAACTTTCCGCGCCATAATGCACGTGATAATGATGATCCATATGCTAAAGTCAAGTTCACTATACCATCTTTTGCGGGTGCTTATGATGTCAAGTATATCTAGATTGGGAGATGACGAGAACAAAAATTTAATGCTCGCTAGTTCCCAAGTGCATAGAGTTAGGCAAGTTTAATTTAAAACTTTGCCATCATTTGGTGGAGTAGAGTATGCAATGATGGATTAGCGCCTACTACCGGATGCTTTAAAGGTTGCTATGCGTAATGTGATTTATTCCACCCTCTTTTAAACGGACTTATGTAAGAAATTGCAGCGCTTAAACCAAGGTAATAGATCCGTAGAAGAATATTATCGAGCTACAAATTAGTATGTTGCGCTGTGATATTATTGAGGACTAAGAGGCTGCCATGGCACGCTTTATGGTGGACTAACACGTGAAATTCGTGACATAGTTGATTACAAAGAATATGATAGTGTTCCTAGATTGTTCCACCTTGCATGTTTGGCGTAAAAGGAATTGCGTGGACGATACAGAGGCCAAGGAACAATTTTGAAGCACGCCTACACCAAGATCAACATCAAGGCAACTTAAAACAGTCCCACCTTCAACTACATGGTCCGCTGCCCTCCTCGAGTAGGGCTGTCAGCAAAGACTCTCCGACACCAACACATGCACCCGAGGTAAACAAATCTACTAGTGTGCGTGCCCCACCAAGAGTTATTCTTCTGTTGTTTCCACAGTCGCACGATCGGGATTATTTGCCATCGCAAAGGGAATGGGCCATGTCATGAAGGATCGCCTAAGTCGCGAGCCTACCTCGCCACCAAGATGGAGGTTATGTAAGTGCTAGTGATATTGAGGATGAGTATGTGCTTGCGCTAACATTGCAGTAGAGGAGACGAGATGATAGTGATGTTGATGATGTAGAAGAACATGTAGTCATTGCTGACACAGGACTCATGTGAGCCTTGTTGCGCAAATGAAAGGCCGAGCGCCAAGTGGAGAGAGGAGAGCAAAATCAGCGGCACAACTTGTTCCAATCCAGATTTCGTGAAGGAGAGAGCCTCGCAGAGTCATCATTGATGAAGGAAGTTGCAACAACCTTGCAAGCTTGAGATGGTCGAGAAGCTTGGCTTGACCACACAACCACACCCACGTCCCTACTACATCCAATGGTTCAATTCAGGTGGTAAGTTAAAGGTAAACAAAGTGGTGAGAGTGCAATTTTCAATCAGTAATTACAAAGATAGTAACCGACTTTGATGTAGTGCCTATGCAAGCATGCTCGTTGTTGCTCTGAGGCCTTGGATATATGATAATGATGTTTTGCACCATGGTAGAGCTAATACCTACTGCTCTCATATAGGGTAAGAAGATTAAGTTGTTGCCTTTGACTCACGAAATTGTGAAAGATGAAGTAGAGCGTGCTAGAAATGAAAGAAACACCACCAACATGATTCAAAATCAGCAAGTAGCTAAACGTGTTTTCCCACCTAAACGGAGAAAGTGGTGCCTAGTTCCAAGGCCGAGGGAATTTAATTGAAAGGTGTGTCATGCTTGCCACTAAATCTAAGCTTGTTGAAATTTGTGATAATGAGTCGCCATGCTATGCTTTGATATGCAAAGTCGCCATGTTAGCTTTGCCTCATTGCTAACCTTTGCAGGAGTATGTGAATGTATTTCACTGAGATACCCTGGTTGCCACCTATTCGAGGGATAGAGCATCAAATTGATTTGATCCTGTGAGCGACTTTGCCAAACCATGCGACATATAGGACCAACCCTAGGAGACTAAGGAAATTCAATGACAAGTCCAAGATCTTTTGGACCGTGGGTATGTAAGAAATCCTTAGTCCTTGTGCTGTTCTCGCTTCTTTGGTTCCTAAGAAAGATGGAACTTGGCGATGTGTGTTGATTGTAGAGCCATTAATAATATTACTATAAGGTATCGCCATCCTATTCCTAGGCTAGACGACATGCTTGATGAGTTGAGTGGATCTATTATTTTCACAAAGATTGACTTCATGGCGTCTACCACCGCATTAGAATGAAACCGAGATGAATGGAAACCGCTTAAAACTAAGTTCGGTCTATATGAGTGGTTAGTGATGCCTTTGGTCTAACTAATGCACCTAGTACTTTCATGCGATTAATGAACGAGGTTTTACGTCTTTTCATTGGAAAATTTGTGGTGGTTTATTTTGATGATATCTTGAATTATAGCAAGTCACATGAGCTACACTTGAATCATATACGTGCTGTTTTAATGCCTTGAGAGATGCACGCTTGTTTGGTAACTCGAGAAGTGCACCTTTGCACCGATCGAAGGCGCTTCTGGTTATGTTGTGACACCACAGGCATTGAGGTGGATGAGGCAAAGATCGCAACCATCCAAAGCCGGGCCGACGCTACCATCGTGTCACAAAGCGGAGCTTCCATGGACTTGCTAGATTCTATCGACGCTTTGTACGGATTTCAGCACCATTGCCGCACTCATTGAATGAATTGACAAAGAAAGGAGTGTCTTTCCAATGGGACCGTGCAAGAGAGGGCATTCCACTTATTGAAAGAGAAGTTTCACCCAAGCACCCCTAATCCAACTCCCGATTTTGGTAAGACCTTGAGATTGAATGTGATGCTAGCGGATTGGGATAGGTGGTGTATTGATTCAAGAAGGTAAACCAATTGCACATTTCAAATGAGAAACTAAATAGGCCTAGTCTGAATTATTCTACCTATGATAAAGAATTGTACGCTTTAGTTCGTGTGCTTCAAACTTGGCAACATTATCTATAGCCCAAAGAATTTGTAATACATTCAGATGATGAATCGCTAAAACATATTAGAAGTCAAGCTAAACTAAATAAACGACATGCCAAATGGGTAGAATTTATTGAGTCGTTTCCATATGTCATAAAGCATAAGAAATGTAAGGACAATGTGATTGCTGATGCGCTTTCTAGACGTTATACCATGTTATCTCAACTTGACCATAAGATTTTTGGTTTAGAGGCCATTAAGGAGTTATATGCTACTGATTTGGACTTTAAGGAAGTACTTGAACATTGTAAAGGAGGGAAAACATGGAATAAATATGTGATAATTGATGGTTTGATCTATCGTACAACAAGCTATGCATTCCAAATGGTTCTGTCTTGCTTTTGTTGTTGCAGGAGGCGATGGAGGAGGCTTGATGGCGATTTTGAGCAAAGAAGATGAAGATGTGCTGCCGCCCACTTCTTTGGCCAAAGATGAGGCGCGATGTTGAGCGCTACGTGGCTCGCCGCACTACATGCAACAAAGTTAAGTCCCGCCTTACTTCTACATGGACTTTATATGCCTCTCCCTATTCCTAGCGCCTTGGGAGGATATTTCTATGGATTTTGTTTGAGGATTGCCTAGGACAAAGAGGGAAAGAGACAAGATATTTGTAGTAGTGGATCGATTTTCTAAAATAGCACATTTTATACCTTGTCACAAGAGCGATGATGCTACAAACATAGCTGATTTATTTTTTGAGAAATCATTCGCTACATGGAGTGCCCAATACTATTATCTCTGACGCGACGCTAAGTTTTTGAGCCACTTTTTGAGATCACTTTGGAACAAATTGGGGACAAAGTCCTGCTTTTACTACGTATATCCCCAAACCGATGGACAAACGGAGGTTGTCAACCGCACGCTATGCACCATGTTATGGCTGTTTTAAAGAAGAATTTGAAGATGTGGGAAGAGTGTTGTTTACTACACATTGAGTTTGCTTAATAGGCCTGACACTCCACCACCAAGGTAAGTCCGCTTCGTAGTGTATGGTTTTAACCCCGTGTTCTATTGATTTACTACCTTTGCCTACCAACACACTAATTTAGATGCTAAGAAGCTGCTGGATTGTAACAACCCCAAACTAGGGTTTGTATTTCAAATGTATAAAAGTATTAAAGATTAAAAACTTTTGTTGTATCTCTTGTTCATGCTCTTAGTTTTCTACAAACTTGTGCACAATTTTAAACTTTTGATGTTTGTATTAAAGTTTGTGTTGAAATTTCAAACTTTTAAACTTAAATTCCATTTCTATTTGAATTCAAGGAAAGTGTATGAATGAAAGTTTCCTAAAATAATTTATTCAAATACTAGATTATTTATATTGAATTTTAATTATTTTTACCAAATTTTTAGAAGTAATTTTGACTTCACCAAAATTCAAATCAAATCATTAATGCAGCTTTGAAAACAAATTAATTTCGACAAATTTTAGTATATAAAATGTCTGAAATTATTTTTCCTAAGTACCTTGTGAACCTCAGAGTGTCCACAAATATTTTCGTGATTTTTAGAATTTTATTTCTATTTCAAACTCGCTAGGTTAAACTTGTTTATTTTCACAAATGCTAAACCCTAAATCCAAATCTCGCCAGACACTATTCCTCCGATCAACCCGAGTCCGACCGACTCTTCACACCTGGGTCCACTGCACTGATCACCCGAGCCACCTTTCCTCTCACTTACCAGGCCCCGCCGCCAAGACTTCTTCCACGAGGCGCTCGCTCGGGCTAGCTCGCTCACAAGCACGCCGCCAGGCGCTACCGCTCGCCGCCGCATGTGCCATGCCGACTCGCCGGTCACCCGCCGCCATGCCGCTTCCACTCGCCGCTCCGCTTCCTTCAAAAGCCACCGAGCTCACCTACCTTGGTTTCTCTCCTCCTTCTCTGCATCTTTCCATCGAGCCCAGGAGCCTCGTGAGCACACCGCCGCCTCCTAGTGTTTGCCGCCCCGCAACTCCGATCACCGCGACCGCTGCCACGGCGTGTCACTCGCCTTGAGGAACAAAACCCCTCGGTCTATTTGGAGGAACCGCCACTGAGGAGCTACGCGCACGGCTTCTTCCCCGACTCCGGCCTCCACCGCCATTCCTAGCGCCACTTCTTCTCCGGCGACTCCCTCTCCAATTCCTTCCCCTGTGAGCATTACCTAGACTCCTTCTTCCTTCCCCGATCACTCACCCTCTCTCGTGCTCCACAAGGACCCTCCACGGTGACCACCTCGCGCTGCTGGCTCGCTCGTCACGACCACTCCGGCCACCCTCGCTTCTGACCACTCCATCATGCCCGTACCCATGGCTTCTCATGCTCTCTCCATCTTGGTCTCATTCCACCCGAGCCGCGCGCGCTGCTTTCACCTCCACGGCCGGCCGCCGCCGCCATCGCCAAGGCTGTCACAGTTGCTCGGCCGAGTCCCAAAACCGCCACCCCTAGCCTCCTTGTACCCGGCAACCCATTTTGGTGGTTGTTGTCACCACCGTGCCACTCATTCGGCCGGCGACGAGCTTCGTAACCTCCTCCGTCCGCTTCCAGAGCCCCTCTTTGTAAAGCCTCTCCTCGATCAGAGGAGCATAAATGCTTTTGCTATTAGAATTTGTAAATGTTTGATTGAATCACTTAGTGAGTGGGCAAAGTTTGAAACTTGATCTTGTATGGAGTTGAGTTCACAAAGATTCCATTTCAAAGCTAGTTCTTGTTGAAAGATGTTTGTTTAGAGAAACTGTTAGATGAAAAATGGTTTTGTCAAGAAACTAGAAGCTTAACAAGTTAGGAGTTGTATTAATTCCATTAATCACTGGCATTTAGCTCTTAGCAACACCAAACTGAAATCATCTTGGCCTTGAAGTTTCGTAAAAACAAACAGGAAGAGAAAAGTTTAAAAGGAAAATCATGTGTTGTCAAGAAACTTAATTGCTAGAACCAAAGAAACCTAGTAGCTAGCACGCATGCCACCCCAAAATGTATTAGCTTCTTCAAGCTTGGGTTTGTAAGGAGGCTTGCTAGCAGGATCTCTTCTCGTGAGTTGTTTCTCTGCTAATAGTTGCACAAATGAGATAAGGTGGTCAATTTGGCTAGTAACTTTGTAGTTTTGAGAGTGGTTGGTTTGTAGGTTGTAGTAGCCGCAGAAGAAAATCTATTGATTAAATGATAATTAAGTGAATGGTTAGGCTAGAATAGTTAAGTAGGTATCTAGAGCCCTTCATGATAATAGATGTGCACACAATCATCATCTAAGTCTCACAAAGAATAGAATATATAAGAGGGTTGATTTTGACTGCAGGATTATCGTGGAAATAAGTGAGCTTGAAAAGAACAAGAATAAGACATCCTATCTAATTTAAATAATCTCCGAATCGGCTAATTTGTGTTCCTAATTTCATAACTGCCTCTCGTGTTGTTAATTTTTGGATCCCGCATGCTCGTGTTTATTTGTCGCTTTTTTTCGCTGCGCTTTTTATCGTTAGATGACGTTGATTACGAGTGATCCTCTCGCAGAAGTCAAATATCTCTAGCAAGGCAAAGGCAAGCTTGATCATATCCACTCAATCCCATTACTTTTAAAATCTAATACTTTGTTTTACTCAGACGTATGCATGCTTTTGTGTCAATGATTAATTTTGTCGATTAGAGGTAGTTAATCCCATTGCATTGTTGTTCTCAAAATTGTTCACCCGCCACTACCTTAGGAATATTATCCTCACCGTGAATTAGAGATTGGTGAATGATTTAGGCCTTTTATTTGTCTTATGATATGATGCTTAGCAATGCTTAGATACCTAGAATTGGGCTGCTATCGACTTAGTCAAGAACTTTGATCACACAAAATTATTATAACTTTACATTTTCAGCCTTTGTGCTATGTTTATTTGTGAAAACTAAAAATGAAAACAAAACGATTTGGACTTAGGCACAATGGTAAGATGGTGTGCTTTGGGTGTGACTAGAAAGGTGCCCGAAGTCAATTAAGGACCGAGTTACTTGCGCCACCTGATCAATATTTTGCGTGCTAACCGCACTAGAGGGTATGGACCTCTCTGACTTAGTACTTTGCGGTATTGGCCCGGTCGCAGGAGGTCGCAGTGAGGATGGTGTTGGGAGCATGGTAGTTGTCCAAAAGATTTATCCCGAGTGGTAGTTGTCTTTTCGCTTACCATGTAAGCGCATGGATTTCTATCCATACGAGCGCTCGTAGTTAATACACAATATTGGAAATGTCTTGTTAGACTTAGTCGCGCTCGCATACCAAAGGAAGTGTGCTAACCGTGGTCGGTGGAAAGGCGTTCTAAAGCGTGGGTACATTGGTACACCCGCAGGTTAAAACTATCCGAATAGCCTCGCCCTAGGTTATGGACACGCCTGATACGCCCCAAGAACTAGACTACAACATTTAACTAAAACTTATCGGGTTGGTATGAACTGTGTTCATACTATTGTTGTGATGGCCATTGGGTTGGTCATCTCTAGGATGTCTTTATGTTACTACTTCATCAGATCGCTGTTATTTCGCAAATAAAATTTGAATTGTTAAAACCGCCTTCAAACTATTACATTATTGCAAAAGAAAACCGGTTTTATGCTAAAAGTAAGTCCAGAGCCCTCCACTTAAATAAAGCTTGCATGTAGTTAATTATAGTTCTCATACCCTTACATCGTCAGTTTAAGTAGTACAAAACAATTTTGTACTCATTGCTTTGCTTAATGTTTTTGTTGCAGAGAAAGAAGGTGAGCCCCAAGGGCTTCCCTTTGTGAGATGTGCATGGTTTGACGACTCAGCTTATGCCCTGCTGGTTGCCTTGTGGGTAAAGGCACACTAATCGTTTTTTCATTTATCGCCATCTTATGGCTTTTGCTTCCACTGTGTAGTTTGTTATTTATCTTGTAAGTTCAATCATTGTATATTATGAAGTTTTGATATTGTAACCTCTCGTGCATGGAATTGATGCATAATTTGTGAAGATGTGTGTATACCGCAACTCGGGAAGTATACATATCTCGAGGCTTGGTTTATTTGATTTGTGATGCTAGGGTCGTGGTTGGTTAAGCATTACAAGCCAAATAAACCTGGTCCTCACAAAGTTGGTATCGTAGTCAGATCGATCGTAGAAACCCCTAGCTTGGTCGTCATTAGGATATTTTGAAAACTTATTTTCAAAATGTCAAATGGTTTATGAAAACTTAAGTAAGATCTCAGATTTTACCTTTGCTCATCTTGTCTTATTCTTGTTGAGTTTTCAAAAGTTGTTCCCCTCTTCTCCTTTCAAAGTTAGTTAGTTATCGTTAAATTCGGTTTGAGAATAATGAGAGTTGAAAATATGAAGTGTTAGTTGTTATTTAGTGAAGATTTGAAGCACTCGGAGTTGAAGCACTATCTCGAGTTCGGATACAAAACTGACAGCAAGCACCGCTTTGGACCATGAGCACTTAGTTCGTCGTTAGGTTAAAAATGAGATGATAAATCAACTAAAACTCATGGGATTAAAAGGGTAAGATGTGATATTAGATGGCTAGTACCCAATACCCTTTATATGGTTTTTGTCATGCCTTTTAGATGCGTAGAACTCGAGTTGTGTTCTAAAATGTTATCATCCTAAACGATTGCTCGCTCATTCAATACGAAAGTTAGTCGTGATCGAAGCAAATCTTTTGCTTTGTGGTTTTGCGCCGGTCTTATGCTTTCATTTGGAGTTCATTTCTGCTTGTTCGGTTTGCAACCGGTTAGGTAATGTCTACTTCCCTGACGATGCCTTATTGCGATATTCGATTAAATTAGGTTTATCCTTAGAGTATATACACCCTAATGATATTAGTTAGCTTGTAGACGCTGAATTTTATAACTATTTGCCTCTTTGCTCTCTTTGCCCTACGACTAGGTCTCAAGCCTTCACTGTGCCCGCCGCTACATTTATCAGACTCGCCAATACGACGACCAGGTCTCAAGCCTTCGACCGCATTCGCCACGCTACGCACTGCACTCGCACTACTACGTAAAAACGTTATCACAGCACGGTTCGAACCGCCATCACGCATTTATTCGAATCGCTTTGTGCTTTACGCTCTGGATAATCGCGTTATCACTGCATTTGTTAAAAACCGCTCGTGATAAGTAACAACACGACATTTCTAATGAACAATCGTTGCGGATATCCATATCACAAACGGCTATATTTACGATCCGCTCAGATATCCAATATCACGACGTTCATATTCTCACCGCTCGTGATATATGGATATCGCGCATTTGTCAGAATATAGCCGTCGTGATATATGGATATCACAGATGGGTCATAATTAGCACCGCTCGAATATTCATATATCGCGCATTTGTGATAATTATGAACCGTCAGGATATCCATATATCACGCATTTACCATTTTTACGAACCGCTCAGGATATCCATCTATCGCGTATGGTAATAGTTATGAACCGTCTCGTGATAGCTCTTTCAAGATAGCTAATTTAATTTTGATTTTCGCTAGCCTCAGAATTGCTAGCCATGCCCTCTCAAAACAAGCAGCATAAAATATATACATTACAGATGAATCAATCATCGACACTCAAAGTGATCATTTAATCAAAATCAATTTGACAATTTAATATGTATCAAATATTGGCTAGCCTCAGAGTTACAATTGAATTACAACTATTCAAAGTGAATTACATTAATGAATCATTCAAGGTCGCTCAAATGGTGTTGAGTAGTGAAACTCGCTGGCGCTAATGATATCCGCACGATGAAGGTGCAGAGCTTCCTCTAACATCCGAGATCTCTCTCAACAAGTGAATTTAAATCTATATTGAAGATCCGTAGCTAGCAAAAAGTGAAGTAGTAAGCATATATGTAAATTTATAATTAGAAATAATTATTATAGATTGACCAACCTCTGATCCTCCAACTTAGCATTCATGAGAATCGTGATATGATGGCAAACGAGAATGCACATTCTTCGCTTTTGTCGATTAATCGCAAAAATAGAATTACATATATAGGTATAGTCATCGAGATGCATTATTACTAAGTATGATAGAATTATTGTGTTGTAGCACGCATCGAAATCGCTGGCCCGTGATTAAATGTATGCTCGCTCTCAGATAGCCCTCCTCAAGAATATAGAGATGAACGACCTACATGTTTCCAAAAAGTTAACTCTGTCATTTCAAACGAAGGAATACTACAATAGAGTTATGTATGGAGGAAATAAGCACACTGCCGAGTACTCGCACAAGGGTGAAGTCGTGGCCTTTTTCATTAGGGAATCAAGGTATAGTACCTGTTCCTCTTGGTATAATGACTAAAAGGACCCAGTGGTGCCTACCATGTATGTCGCTGAGTCATTAAACCTAAGTTCGTGGCAGATAAAGAACAAATGAAATTTGTATAGCAAGTAGTGAAGCACTTACTCGTTGTAGGCACCATTATGTAGTCCTTGTCGCTTTGAGCAAGCAACTCGTCGTTATGTATTTCTCGACGATGCGCCCCGCCAAGATGGTTTGCTCGAGACCACGTAGGGTCGAGGAAACCCACCTGCTCTTTCAATCGGGCATTTTTAATCATGTATCTATACATAAGCAATGAGTTGTTATATTCGGTATTACATGAATGTAGAACTTGATTGTACACACTTACAAAGTGTCCAAAGATCGTAGAAGTGAGGCATTGAGGGCTTTGAGGTTGAATAGGTCGCCGGCCCACGCACGCATGGCTTCTCGTGGAGGAAATAGTCCTCCGTATCCGATAAAGGATTCCATCGCGCACTTTCTTCTTTGGTCTTGCGCAAGTACTGTGTATGCAAACTCGACAACCTAATCCAACAGAGGCCACATCACGGTGGTCGCCAACTGACTCTCCAAAGAGTATTTCTAGGTTAGAGGGGAAGCGCTAATGTTCTTCGATTTCGATTTGTCCGAACGACTTGCTCGCTACGCTGCACTCTCGTGAGACGACTACGGAACCAAACGCAGACACTTTTTTTGTTCTTCTGTCTTCCACGGAACCGGTGCTCCTTGTTTCCAGAGCCATAGATAGTATATCCTTCTCCCTCGCTCGCTTGGAAGGAGCCTTCTAACATGCGAACTCAATTTACCGCAAGAGGTCATCATGTTATTATAGACATTATGAAGTTATGGACTTATTAACAACTAGGTAGTTCAAGACATATTTGCCACACGGCTGCACACATCCCTGCTTCACCGTTTGTGAAAGAGATTTCGTGACGAAGACGGATCGATGCCCTCGCTTAACCAAGAGAGAGCGCGCTGTCGTGATCTCAAAGAAATGGCCTTGTTATGCTCTCGCCCTCCGCCGCCATTGCGCGGTTTTACCTGCCACCTAGCGGTGCCGAAGTTTGTGGGGTGAGTGTTCATGTCCGAGAGCCTTGTGCGCCGACTTTCTCAAGAAATTCAGGCGCGCTTCATTTGCACAAAGGCGCCCCATATCCCGCGACAAGAATTTATACGCCGTGAAGGGCGCTCACCCTGTTCACGCATTTCTAGACAAGCACGCCTGAAGGTCCTCCACGCCTTCCGATCGAGAGCAACGCCGCTGCTCCACGCGCCAAGTCTACTACCGAAAGTGAACGATTTTAAAACTTCGCCCACAAACCGGCGCCTCCGAATATCCGACACGTTGTCCCACCGGGGTGGTGATGCGACCTCGCTCCTTCTAAGTATCCCGCACACGGTCCGAATCTCGCCACGCTTGGTACTAACTATCACATTCAATCTCAGATAAGACAAAGTTCATCACAGAGCATGTCAACAAAGCCCACCGATCAATTTGTAATATCTTTAGTACTCACAGAGGAATACTCACAGAGAGGATGCCGCACAACAACTCACTGCAAGGAGGAGGCCGTAGGGGAGGAGGCCGACACGGGAGGAGGGAGGCGCGGGAGGAGGACGGCGCTGGAGGAGGACGGCACGGAGGAGCCCGCAGGTGGGAGGAGGACGGCATGGAGGAGGTCAGGCGCAGGAGGAGGCTGGCAGGCAGGGAGGAGGCCGACACGGAGGAGGCCGCGCGCCGAGGCGAGGCGGGCTGCCGATGAAGGGGTGGCGTGTTTGCCCACGGCCGGGAGGTGAACGGGCGAACCTAGAGGAGCCGAGAGCGCACGAGAGCCTAAGGGGCGCGGGAGAGGAAGTGACGAGTAAAGAGCAAAACTCCTAGCAGGCGCGCTTCTTTATAAAAAGGATATCACAGACGCTTTATTAAAACATCGTCAGGATAAGATATCACTGCATTTGCCCATTAAATAACCGCTTTGATATGGAGGATATCATGCACGGTTCGTAAATAGAACCATTTGTGATGTGAGTATATCAAAGACGGTTTTCTTTACTAACCGTCTCTGTGATATGGAGGATATCATGCATTTGCCCACATGGAGCCGTCAGAGAAACAATACGCATTGCTAGTCTTACTAACTGCTCAGGATATATTTTCATATCACGCATTTGCTGGGAATAAGAACCGCCTGTGATATGCCACCCTATATATATAAAGACCCGGCTGCACTTTCATGCTTGTTTATTTTGCTTGCCTTGTTCTTGGTTGTGGTTGCCCTAGTAACTTATGGCTATTTGGCTTGCATGCTTGCTTTGTAAGGCTTGACTTTGGTGGTAGCTCTCGGCTTGGGTGTTGTGAATGAGTGTTTTGTTTTACTGTGGGTGTTTTCGAGTGGGATAAGCTTATGGGGAGGTGCATTTCGATCGTGGCTCTTCTCTTGCCCTGCTCATTTAAGTCTCACATTGCACCGTGGCTCAAGGAGAAGGACAGTGAGGAATCTCATGATATTAGGAATTTTCGCCCGTGAGCCCGAGGGTAACGATCTTAACTCTTTATATTTGCTCTAGGTTTATCTTTAATCAATTTTAGTGTATTTGGTTAATAGGAGGAGTAACGATTTGCGCTTATTAATATAATTTAACACTACTAATTGTTACGTGTGTAGCGATGGACCGAATCGATGTACGCAAGAACTGTGAGTGAAGAGTACATTAATGACGGATTGCTTTTAAAAGAGCCGCGAGCGTGATATGCCGAATAAGGGATAGAATTTATGTATCGCCCATGCATTGATCATGTAATCAAGATTTTTAACAACCCACGCAGATCGTAGGGCACTTGATTCTGGCGGGTTTCAAAAAGGGTATACATGTTGACCAAATACGTGAAGAGCAGATTATACAGAAGTTAATAATGATGACATCGCCGGTGAAGTTAATAATGATGACATCGCCGAGGAAGTCAACGATATGCTAGACGTGGATCGTATTTTTGATGACGATAGGTCGTGACGATGACAACTCGATCAGATGCTACGCGATGCGTATGAAACTACAAGGAGAGAGAGTTTTGTAAATTCAAGCGCTTAATGGAGGACTCGGGAACCTTTGTTCCTCGGTCGCAAGCCTAATACACAAGGTTGTCAACCGTGACTTGAACCGCTGAAATTGAAGGCGTAGCATTGGTTGGTCCGACAAGAGTTTCACTGCTGTTAGGTCTCCTAGCGACATTCTTCCGAGGTAAACGTGTTGCCCAAAGACCACTTACCAAGCCAAGAAGGTTCTTTGTCCATTGGGAATGAAGTAAAAGAATACATGCATGTCCGAACGATTGTATCCTCAGATCGTAAAGAGTATGCAGCTTGCATGTATGTCCCGTGTGCAAAGCATCCCGATACAAGCGTAAGAATATCGCTAAGGTGAAGCAAGGACCTCCTACTAAGGTGTTGTGGTATCTCCGTGATCCCACGCTTGAAGCGCGATTTCATGAACCGAAAGGAGACAAGATTGTCGCGCTGGCACTGAGGAGGAGTGTAAGAAAGATGGAAAACTAAGACACCCGCCGATTCTCGCCAAATGGAGAAACTTCGATCGACTTCAAAGAGTTCGCATGAATCGAGGAACATAAGGTTAGGTAGAGTACAGATGGAATGAATCCTTTCAGAACATGAGCACCGACATAGCACCCGCACGTAATCTATGTATGTACAACCTTCCTCCGTGGTCGTATGAAGTGAAGTACATTTTGATGTCACTACTTATCCAAGGGCCAAGCAACCTGGGAACGATATTGATGTGTACCTAGCACCATTATCGATGATCTTGTGACATCGTGGAACGGCGGGTACAAGTATGGGATACGCATAAACGAGAACTTCTTTACACGCCATGTTGTTTCGCACTATCAATGATTTTCCCGCCTCGTAAACTCGTCGCTTCCAGATGAAAGGAGTCAAAGCCCGTCCGCACCGCTAGATGCTACGAGAGTGTATGGTCGAACAACTCGCACAAAATCGTATATGCGCCACCGTAGGTTCCTTCCTGTGAGTCACCCATACCGCAAGATGAAGAAACAATTCGACTAAATAAGGAGGACGCTCACCCAAGGGCTTTAGAGAGAAAGAGGTCTATGATATGGTTATGATATCGATGTCGTGCTTGGGAAGGGACGTAAATTAAAAACCCGTTAGAAGAACATCCGAAGAAGCACAATTTTGGGACTTGTCTTATTGGGAGCACTTAGAAGTTCGCCATCGCATCGACGCCATGCACGTAGAGAAGAATGTATGTGAAAGCTTGATTGGTCTCTCATCAACATTAGTGGCAAACAAAGGATGGTGTTAACGCATCGACGTGATTTGCTGATATGAACATAAGGACTAAGTTAGCACCGAAAGAGACCGATAAAGGATGAACATACCTTCCACCGCCTTGCTACACTATGTCCAAGGCCGAGAAATGAATTGTGTCAAAGCTTGCATGGTGTCAAAGTCCCGCTCGTTACTCCGCTAACATTAAGAAACTTGTTTCTATGCAAGATTTGAAATTAATTGGTATGAAGTCTCATGATTGTCATGTGCCGATGACACAAATGCTTCCTCGTTGCAATTAGGGTATCTTGTCGAACAAGGTCCGGTGGCAATCTTGAGGTCGTGGTTATTTCTTCAACTCAATTGCTCGTAGGTCATCGATCCCGGCGACTAGATGCTCTATGTGCCGAGGTGGTGACGACTCTATGTCAACTTGAGATGTATTTCCTCCGTCATTTTTCAATATCATGGTCCATCTCATTGTTCATCTTGTGAAAGAGATAAAGATATGCGTCCTGTTCCTACGCCATATGTACCCGCTCGAGAGGTATATGGGAATTTCAAGTCCTACGCATTTAATCGATCTCGACCGCAGGGCAAGATCATCGGAAGGTTATGCAACCAAGAGGTCATTGAGTTCGCGCCGACTACATGGCTCGTGGAACCGATAGGTGTGCCTCTATCTCGCCATGAGGGAAGGCCGATGGTATCGACCATCTAAGGAAATCAATCACTCCCGATGATACGCACGCCAAGCCCATTTCACGGTCTTGCAACACATGACCCAAGTGTCCCCGCATATCGACGAAAGCACAAATACATGGTACGCCAACGTAATCCGCACTCGGCCGAGGTTTGATCACGAGAGCACAACCGCCGGCTCAACGAATGGTTAAAGGTACGAATCATGACCGGAGGTCATCATGATGATGATACGCTATGGTTGGCAAAAGGGCCACAATTTACAATTGTCACATGGCAAGGATATGACATAAATGGGTACACATTTTATACGGCACTCAGATAGAAGAGCATACCTGTATTAGCGGTGTCCGTGATAGATGCATTCAGCACTGACGGGTCGAGGAGCTCGCATTATGGGCAAACAGAGGAGATATGGGAGCTCGACTACATGTTTTTCAAGACCCCTATTTCGTGCCGTTGGTCCATCTCCACAGTGAAGGTCGACAAGTACGGCTACTACCGTGGACCTCGATCGTGTTTGATACAAAGACGAACCATTCGTGATCAAGCAACCAAGTTGCTCAAGTCTTCTATGTAACCGACCCAAATAAGAAGCGCCACGTAGTTCTTCATGGAAAAGAAGGATTGTCTGAGTTGAGAATATAGTGGACGAGGAAGAAT